>CM038219.1:129909095-130510706 GCA_021442155.1 Cymbidium sinense
TAACTAGACTTCAAATTTATCTTGAGTCTTTTGTAGGTTTAGTATTAGCCTCCCCAAATTTTAATTAAAGCTTGTTTATTTTTTAAGGAGTTTGAAGAAAAGAGAACTCACTTTACTGTGGAATTTATATTTGTTATTTTTCTTCAATTTAAACCATAGAGAATTGTAATTAAAGCTTGTGAGTTTAGTATTATCCATCAAACCCCATCATTGCACTTAATTATTAAGTTTAAATAAGGATGGGTCCCACATTGACTGTTTCCATTTCTAGAAATAAGGCTAAAGAGAGGATTCTTGCATTTCATATTAATTGCTTGAGTTTAGAGGACTTGAAAAAGAGGGAGAAAGATTCTGGCTCAAAGCTTGGGTGGACTTTCAACTTGCTTAAATTTTTTTTGTAAGTGCTCTTCCTCTTCTTTTCTTTGGATTGTCGTTTACTTTGGTATTTGTTATGTATTTTCTTTTATTTAATTTGTGTTTAGATTATTTTCCATTTAAATTTGCTTAAGTCTCAAATTTTAATCTAAATTTCAATAGCATTTCAGCGGTATTCCGGCATCATCAAAGCATAGGGGGCTACATCAGAACTATTTTGGCCTACCCATCATACTCTAATAAGCATGATGGTTGGTGTTTTGAAGCACCTCGATCGAATTTCAAACCTGTTACGCCCTAATGAGCATAACGAGGTATTCAATCACTAGATAAAGTATATATATATATATATATATATATATATATATATATATATATATATATATATATATATATATATATATATATATATCTCCCTCCCTTTTAAGTCCAGATTTAGCCAAAATTTTGGCAGCATTTCGACATAGGGGTGTTACATCTAACAAATGTTGGCTTACTCGATACGCCCTAATGAGTGTAGCAAGGGGTGTCTTGCGACATCACAGCCGAGTCTTCATGCCCACTAAGCCCTATTGAGCATTAGTGGGGTCTTCAAACCTACTATGCCCTATTAAGCTTAGTAGGATCTTTGATCACCTGCATAGAAATGAAGCAAATATATACAATTTTTCATACATTCAAGCCTCATTGTGTTATACTTTTATAATTAAAAGCAAGGTGGTTGTTGTATGCAGAAGGGATGGAGAAAAAATATTTTTTCGGATCTACAGTAAGTAACTATACGGATTGGTGATCGAGACTTTAAGTCTTCCACTGTGGGTCCGAACTGACAAGAAGAAGAACCGTTGGCTTGTTCGACAGAGCCACAAGAGAGAGAGAGAGAGAGAGAGAGAGAGAGATCGGGGGAAAGAGAGAGAGCAATGGTTCAGAATGAATGGAAGGAAGGAAGGAATCAAACGTGACCTTTGACTTGGAGGAGAATCGGGGAAAGGAGTGGTCGCACCTTGCGGTTCCTTACGGATCAGAGGAAATCAAAAACTTGTGGCATGCGGGAGGAGTTTCGAATGAGCGAGGGATCCTGCTTGGAGGAAAGGAAGCCTTCGGGATGAGGGAGATCGGGTCGAGTGAATGAGGGAGTTATTTACGATTCCTTGAGGCTTATGGTTGAGGGGAGATCGAAACAAAGAGCGGGAACGGGTGAGTTTTCTTTTTCGGCTTGAGGCTTATGATCATTTTTTTTTTGAATTAACAAAATAGTATTAAGGATCAACAAATTCCCCCCAACAAATATGATTTTCACATAAAATAAGTCATATTTGTTGAAAATTGGTTGACCTTTCGTGTCGACCATGAATTTCAAATTACTTAAGCTTCAATAGGTTCACTAAAGAGCTCTTTCTTTTATGTCTTTATGGATTTCAATTTCCTCCGACCATAACTTCATGCTCGACCAGGTTGGATGGAGGATTTGATTTGTATGTTTTGAGACTTAAAATTTCTTCTGTCCTAACTTTAAGCTTGGTGGACTTGATGAAGGATTGACCTGATTTGTTCACATTGACTTATCAGGAAGTGTATGTACGCCCTAAATCTTATGCACGCTTTGAGACTTCGTTGAAGGTGCATACAGATGACCTCGACTTATATTAAATCGAAATCTTGAGTTATCAATCCAACAATGAGTGCTTTAACAGTGGATAACAACAAAATTCCTTTACGCCATCTTTGTATGAACTATGAAATTTTATTTCTCAGTCCTGTGTTTTCTATTTTGACGGACTTAATGAGAAATTAGCTTTGATCTATGCTTTGTTCTTGATCAGATCATTTAAGAATAGATTGAAATATCATCATATAGGCAATATAAATATTGATTTGTGATAACTCTGAATTGAGAATTTTCTCAGATTATCTTGGTTTATAGATCAAGTAGAAAAATCTCTTAGATTCTAATAACTTGTAGTCACTAAGCTGAACCTAGTTTGAGATTGAATAGCTATCATCATTGAACTGACGAGCAGCGGCTCTATCACTGACCTTTTCTTATGGCATGTTGAGTGAGGAGAGCGGCAGTAACTCGGCCATTTATGGGCTTGTTGAGTTCGACATCTAGAACCCATATGCATCCTAGACTTCAGGATATAGAAGTTGATGTTTTTCTAACTCAATTAATTAAAGTTTCCAAAATTAGGCATTCTTCTAACTTGATCTTCAACATTTGACGAATCTTGGAGAGAAGTTTTTTTTCTTGACATTTAGGGTTGTCTTTTCATGCTTAGAAATAGATTATTTTGTTCTGCAAAACCTACAACTTAAAAATAACAATTCTAGATATATTTAGGGATTTCAGTGTAAAAGTTGATGTCAACCTGAATCAAAATATATTATAGGATCTCATCTTATAGCACAATTTAGACTTAGCTAAATATATAAAAATAACCCCTATATTGCAAGAGAAATTCTAAAGTACTTTGAAAAAGCTTTAAAATAATTTAAGAAAATATATCAATGTATGAGTTGATACATTTGATCTTAAGAGGGTTTTAACATATAATATTGATTTCATCTATGTATAGAAATATAAAAATGCCCCATGTGTAATAGGGGAATTTTCATGAATTTTTTTCATCTTAAATATATTTATTTAGGGATCTCGGCATGAAACACAATGTCAACCCAAATAAATACACTAAAAAAATACCCCCTATCTTATAAGAGGATTTATATTGTATCTCAAGAATATATTTATCATGTATAATACTTTTTTAGGTATCGACCGTTAATTGGCGGCATTGGTCTTTCGTCATTTAAGTCAATGAGTTGGTATGTCCCTCCTTGATACACATTCTCAATGACAAAAGGGCCCTCCCAATTAGGCTCAAATTTGCCATCAAATTTTTGATTAAGAATAATTGGTCTTCAAAGACCAATTCTCCTTTTGAATGTTCGATATTAATCGTATGATCGAAAGCCATGGACATCTTTGCTCGATAAACTTCCAGATTTTGATGAGCTTGCAATCTAACTTCATCAAGTGCATCGAGTTCCTCCATTCTTAAATGACCATTTTGATCTTCAATTAGATTGTATTGGATGGCTACTCGAAGTGAAGGTAACTCAACTTCAAGTGGAAGGACCGCTTCGGTTCCAAATACTAATGAATAAAGAGTGGCTTAACTCAACGTCTTGTAGGTAGTTCGATATGCCCATAATGCCTCTATCAGTTTGGTATGTCATTCTCTCTTATTTTTAGTGAGGATCTTCTTGAGTAGTTTAACCAATATTTTGTTGAAGGCTTCTGCCAAACTATTTGCCCTTGGATTATATATTGAAAAATATCACCAATCAATTTTGTGTTGATCGATGAATCTATAAATTTTTGTATTTTTTTAAAGCTGTGCCATTATCAGAAATTATTCGGTGTGACACTCCAAATCTATAGACTACATTATGCGTAAAGAAGTTGATCACTTGATCAACAGTAACTTCTTTAAATGGGATAGTTTCAGCCCACTTAGAGAAATAATCAGTCGCTACTAGGATGAAGCGGTGATCAGTTGATGACGGTGGATCAATCGGTCCAATTACATCTATACCCTAACATTCAAATGGCCAGGATGTTACTATTGGGTGTAGTGGATTTGGAGATGGTGGATTATATTCCTATGTACTTGACATTCATGACACTTCTTACCATGATTGATAGAGTCTCTCACCATAGATGGCTAATAATAACCCATCCTTTTGATCTTTACTGCCATCTTGGGACCTGACTGATGTGCACTACAAAGTCCTTTATGAATTTCAACCATCACTTTACTAGCTTCATCTATATTTAGGCATCGTAGCTATATTTGTTCAAAGGATCTACGATATAAAGTATTGATGATGAAATCATAGCGTAGCATTCTCTTCTCGATTTGAGCTATCAGTGATCTATTATTTAGTAATTTTCCTTCTTTAAAGTAGTCGATGAAGGGTTGCCTCCAATCATGTGGCTCTTCTACTATAAAGGCTTCCCATTGCTTTTATGAAGCAAAGTCATGCTTAGCTTTTCTTGATATAACTCCTTGTTGATTTTGAGTAGTGTGAGGAGCAACCTGAGTCACATCATGGTGTGTCGAATTTGATAACCCCTCTACCTGAGGGGATTGATACTTTGTTAGCTCTAGAACTCATCGAAGTAAATATCCTGATCATGACATAATCACCATTCATACTTGTCATCTCCTTAGCTAATTTTGCTAAACAGTCTGTTTTGTTATTCTCGGATCGATAAACTCAAGTCGTGTGATATTTGGTATTTGCTTCATAACTCGAGAACTTTCTTGATAGAAAGCTAACTCAAGCTTATTGATTTTATAAAATGCCTAATACTTGATTTATAATAAGCTAAGAAACACCAAAAATATGCACATTTTGAATGCCTATGAAAATAGTTTCTTTAAGATCTACTACCAATGCTTCATACTCAACTTTATTATTAGTTCTTGGCTGATCAACCCATTGATTGTCTCATTATTCCTCCTTCGGTGTTATGAAGATGATGTCGATTCCTACTCTTGCCCTTGGGAAATTTAGGGGTTGGACTTGTTTGATCGATGAGGCTCCATCAAAGTATATTTTCTAAATTTATAATTTTTTCTCTTTCATGAATGAGTATAATTTGCTCATCAATCAAATCATCATTAAGAGAAGAGTTTGCAGAGATAAGATATGCAACAAGAAAATATGCTAAGATTTGTCCTTTACCGCTTTGTGGAATGTATACATCAAATTGTAAAAAAGTAATATCCATCTTGCCATTTACATCAACGCCGGTCTTATCATCAAGTACTTCAGCAGATCGATCCTTGTGATGAGGGTAATCTTATGAGATAACATATAATGACAGAGCTTTTGGACTGCAAAGATTAATTTCAAATAGTGCTTCTCTGTCGGAGAGTATCTCATTTCTACTTCTATCAATCTTCGACTAATATAATAAAGAGCATTATTTTTGCTTTCTTCATTGTGTTGTGCCAATAATGCTCCAAGGGACTCTTCTAATGTAGCTGTGTATAGAATGAGGGGCTTCCAGTAGATCAAGGATTGATGGATTTAATAAGTATCTTTTAATGTTATTAAAGGCTTCTTGACACTCCTTGTCTCATTTGAATGGATTATTCTTTTCATCGACTTTGTAAATAGTTGACAACATCTAATAAGTTTGATATAAATTGATGGATGAATGCAAGCTATCTTTGTAAAGAACGGAGTTGACGCAAAGCTCTTCTGGAGGCCACACAATTTCTTTGATTTTAGTAGGATCAATCTCAATTTCTCAGTGACGTACAATGTACCTAAGAAATTTTTGGAGGATACGAATACACATTTTAGAGGATTCATCTTGAGATCATATTTTCATATTCTCTCCAATACGATTCTCAAGCCTTCAAAGTGATTTTCACGATTTAAGTTTTTTACCACCAAATCATCAATATAACATTCCACCTTTTGGTGAATCAACTCATCAAAAATAAGCATCATGGCTCTTTGGTATGTAGCTCTAGCATTTTTCAATCTGAAGGGCATGACTGTGTAGCAATATATACTAATTGATGTCCTAAATGATGTATGCTTCTCATATTCAGAAGCTATCCTGACTTGATTGTATCCTGATGATCCATCCATGTATGAGAACATATCGTAGTTGTATTGTCCACTAGTAGTTATTGAAGTGGAAAGTTATCTTTGGCATGCCTTATTTAGGTCCTAAGTCAATGTAGATATTATTCTTCTTCTAACGGGACAATGTTGGCTATCCAATCTACATACTTCTCCTCCTAGATGAAGCATGCTTCGATCAACTTCTTAGTTTTTGCAATTACCTGTTCTTCAATCTCCAATCTCATTCCTAGGAGCATGCTTAATGTGCATCACATAAAGTTTATGAACTACTACATGGGGATAAGCGGCATTTAAATATGTTCGGAAAAGCAATCCCTGAATTCATAAAGTAGCATTTTTAGCTCTTCAACTTTCTCATCAGGTAAAAGGGTACTGACGAAAGTTGGATGGGGATCATCTTTAGCTCCTAGGTTGATTTCTTTGAGTTCATGCATAGTAGTTGTTTGTCCACCATCTTCGAGTTCTTCAGGTGCAGGCTTAGCCTCTACTTCTTTATCATTTGTAGAAAAAATTTCATGGAGATCATCTTCTTCGTCACTATTAGTTTCAATCTTAGCTTTTATTATATTATAACAAACTTTATTTTGATGAGATTTGTGGATGAACCCAAGACCTTTAGTGACAAACTTATCACTTCTTCGTGATATTTGTAGACATCTTTGATTCCACATCTTGCTAAAGACTTGATCTCTCTGCTTAGTAATTCTAAGCTTATACATCATTGTTCGTAATTTCTGTGGATAGTATATTGGTATTCTTATTGGCACTATCTCATCAAAATTTTCATGTTGAGTAGGCCGATTGAAATTGTGAGGCTGAGACTCTTTAGATTTATAAAATAGAGTTCCTGTTCTGCCACCCTCACTCAATAATGCTACATAGAATATTATCAATTCTTTAATATTATAAACCTCTAGTGGAGTGATTTCTTTAAAGTACTGCTGAGAGGTGGGTATAATTTTGAAGGAGTGGCTTAACACTACCAAGTGAGTTATCATTCTTAATGTGATCTTCTAAATCATATTTTCATAAGTAGATTCAAAGTCATAGTCTGAATCAGAATTACTTATTTTATATTTTGCCTTTCTTGAAAGCTTATAAGTTCCCTTATATTTGACAAAAATATTTTCTTCTTCTTGTGTGTCACTTCCTAAATGAGGAATTGATCTTCTTGATTTAGGTGTAGAATCAAGTGCTTTAGGGAGAGCCAATATTACCTTCTTTCTTCCTCTTTGCTTCTGCTCTTTCACCTTTTGAAGTTATTTTTTAGTTCCTGAAGTTGATGCTACCATCTCAAGAGGCTCTATTAGTTTAAGCTCTTTAGGGATGAAATATTTTGCATCTTCATAAATCTTTACTTCATGAATGGAGAATGGTTGTAGGTTGCCAAAAATTTTGAACTCTTTTTCATCTTTTAGTTACTTCATACACTGATGCATAGTTGATGGGACCATGCTATACTTATGTAGCCACGACCGACCTAAGAGAGCTCTAAACGATGTATCAACATCGATTATATGAAACTTGGCTTCTGTATATAAATCTCAAAACTTGAGTGGGAGAATAAAAAAATAAGGGTTTTCTGCCCTTTCTCATTGAAACCATGAACCATCAACTCATCCCTCCCAAGATATTAGATATTGAGTGATAATCCTCTTAATGCTTTTAGACTCATAAGATTGATAAAAGAACTTGGATCAATCAATATTTAGTTGATCAAGATGTCATCACTCTTTGCGGTAACATATAGATGACGGTTGTGATCCGCTAGTCCCAACATAAGATCTTCTTCAAAAAAAATATGATTACTGGGAGATCTTGAGTTTGCAATGATTCAATCATACTTTTTTCAGCAAAGTAAGCTTCATAACTCTTTGAATTTTTGAGAGCTTGTATCAAAGTTTCTTGGAGATCTTTTGATATTAAGAGAGCCACATACACACTTAATTATGATGGTATCTTTCTCAGATGTGATAGAATATTATAATCTATCTTTTCAATTGATTTATGCTTTATTTTGGTATTTTTGGGAATGATATCTTCGTTGATTTCAATTTATTTGTCTTTGTCTTTATTTGCATTTTTCTTCTTTGATGATGGTGATAGGACTTTACCACTTCTCAACTGATCTTGAATCACTTTGTCTTGTTCAGATTCCTCTGAAGAAGTAGTTTCTTCAAATTCACTTCTTATTTTAGAGGATTGATCAGAAGAGCTAAACTCACTTTTCAACTTCATACTTTTCATACGTGGTGTTGTTGATGAGTTTGACTCTTCTCCGTCTGAAAAATATAAATCTTCATCTAAACTATTATCCTTTTGTTGAGTCATTAGACAAAATTTAGATGTTAACTCCCCAGTCTTTTCTTTCTTTTTTGATAAGAATTTTGATGGGTTGATTGCGTCTATCTGACTACCATTGTCATCTTGGAGTGACTTGTATTGAAGAACCGATATCACATAAATGATTTGGCATGTCTCTACTAGACAAGATTCACCATTATCTTCTTCATCCAATTCAATAATATAAAGTTTAAGCATAAAGTCTGCAAGTCTAAATGATTGTCTTGTCAGTTAGTGATACTCCTCTAAATTATTAATAATCTTCTGAGTTATAGTCTTCTTCTCGCTCTTCTTTTTCTTAGCCGACTTCTTTGAATTATGAGGCCTACGTTTAGTAGACTGCTCCTCATGTGATGAAGTAGCCTTATCAAAATGTCACTGAGAAGCCCAAATACTTAGTTTAGGCATCTCTTTTAAGTTCAATATAAGTTCAAGTGGTGATTTTTACTTAACACTAGGGACATCTTTTAACTGCTTCAACATTTTCAAGGTCTTCTTAGAGACTACTATTTCCCATTCTTCAATTTGAACTGATTTTTCCTTCTTTTTATCTTTAATGGATGATATGAAAGAGGACCTAATCATTCTTGTAGACTCTCTTTTAGGTTGACTAGAACACTATCGAATAATATAAATGCACCTCGTTGATACTTCCTTTCTAACCAATCTTTGAAGACATAACAATTCAATAGGATGGCTGATCATCCGATGATATGGATAGTAATTTGGATTATTGACTTGATCAGCTTCTTCAGGCCTTTTAATTTCTGGTAATTGTAGATCGGCTTTAACTGCTTGTCGAAATAATTTAGCCATATTATCCATTCTAAAGGAATATTCTTTGTTCATCTATTTCTTAAGAGATGGTCGCATTCGCTCATCATCTCTTATTGCTTATTTTGGACGCTTTCCACTACCTAGAAAAGTTTGAGATTTATCATTGCCTCCCAATACCAATTTTAGCTTTGGATTAGGATGAACAAGATTCTTTTCCTTATCATCATTGTATATTGGCTGTTTTCCTTTGTCTACATTATAAATTATCTATTTTTCACCACTTGAGCTATAGGAAGCAGCATGAGTTTCATTTCTTCTTGAGTCTGATGGTTTATTTCTCTTTGATTTATCTATATAAATTTCAGACTTAGGGCGATTTAACTTTTCAAATTTGGTCACCCTATCAAGCAAGTCCTGGAATGTTGTAATTGACGTTATACATAAAAATGGTGTCATTTTATCATCCATATTTCCTATTAACAATTGGATCGCATGTTCTTTTTTCAATTGTTATTCACATTTCATGCTTAGGTTACACCAACGAGTTACGAATTTTATCACTAACTCATCTTTTCTCTTTTTTAATAAGGCAAGGTCAGCGATCGTTATTTTCTCGATTGAACTAGCAAACATTTTCATGAACATTGTCTCTAGCTCAGCGAAGGTTTTGACCAAATCATTCAAATAATTCTCGCATACCACTGAAAGTAGTTGAGACCAGTCTGACAAACCCAAAAAAAGCGGCATCATTCCCTCTTGTTATCACAAGTAGCCTTGAATTGGGCTAGATGTTGTTTTATATTACCATACTCACTGAAAATATTAAATTTCAATATTGAGTAACCTTTCGGGTATGACACTTGATCATATCCAGCTAGGTAAGGGCGACCATCACTCACTAGCTTTTTAGCCTACTTTGAAGCTATAATTGCTTTTATCTTTTCATTAATTATTATTTCTAGTTGAGTAACTATTACTATTTCTGATGCACTAGCCATATTCTGAATTATAGGTTAAAGAGCTAATTGATTGACTTCACTCCTCCCTTCAGGTATAGCATGTACTATAGGAGCCTGAGGTATTAGAGTGACTAGTGATATAGAGGTTGTATTATTAACTACATGTTGATTAGCAGGTGAAATATGTGCTACATTTGATGTGATATTATTTTGCAACATATCCATCATGATATCCATTTTTACCATCATGTCATTCATCTTGGTACCAAGCTGTGCAATTTTCTTATCTTTGACTTCCATTTGATGTTGCATTTCTTTTTGTTCTCTAGTTAGCGTCACGACGTCAATAAGTACAGACTCTTCTTCTTCATCTACTTTTCATTATTGTTCTGCTCCCTGCTCATCTTCAGGGGAAGAATTTGACTATCCTTCTCCTTGTGCATTTGCAGGGATAGTTGTTGCTAGGGCTGAACGATGATGCTGACTGTAAAATCATTTATCAGGTTGATCATTTCCTGGTTCAACCATATAAACAGCTTCAACTCTCATGACCTTCTTTTCATTTCAATCTTTATTATAGTTTCAAGACTTGAAAATTTCTCTTTTCGGTCAGTTTGACTTTGAGACTTGTGAACTTTGAATACATAATTTGAATGTGTATATGTGGATCTCAGCCTTAGGCACGATGTCAACCCAAATACAATAGAAAAGTCCTTTATTTCGGGAAGAGCGATATTTTCTGTAAAATTTAAAATGCCCCTATGAGGAGATTTTTGCTTCATTTTGTAAATGCATTCTTGTATTATAAGAGAATTTCCAAATAAAACTTACACATGTATTGACATTGAAGAATAATTAGTCTTCTCGCTTGGGGACCAATTCTCCTTCTTGCAAAGCTCGAGAATATATTTATCATGTATAATACTTTTTAGGTATCGATCGTTAATTCGCATTGGTCTTTCATTTTAAGTCAATGAGTTGGTATGTCCCTCCTTGATACACATTCTCAATGCCCTCCCAATTAGGCTCAAATTTGCCATCAAATTTTTTATTAAGAATAATTGGTCTTCTCAGCACCAAGACCAATTCTCCTTTTTTGAATGTTCTATATTGCACTGTATGATCGAAAGCCATGGACATCTTTACTCGATGAACTTCTAGATTTTGATGAGCTTGCAATCTAACTTCATCAAGTGCGTCGAGTTCCACCATTCTTAAATGACCATTTTGATCTTCAATTAGATTGTATTGGATGGCTACTCGAAGTGAAGGTAACTCAACTTCAAGTGGAAGGACCGCTTCGGTTCCAAATACTAATGAATAAAGAGTGGCTTTACTCAATATCGTGTAGGTAGTTCGATATGCCTATAATGCCTCTATCAGTTTGGTATGTCATTCTCTCTTATTTTTAGTGAGGATCTTCTTGAGTAGTTTAACCAATATTTTGTTGAATGCTTTTGCCAAACTATTTGCCCTTTGATTATATATTAAAAAATATCACCAATCAATTTTGTGTTGATCGATGAATCTATAAATTTTTGTATTTTTTTAAAACTGTGCCATTATCAGAAATTATTCGGTGTGACACTCCAAATCTATAGACTACATTATGCGTAAAGAAGTTGATCACTTGATCAACGAACTTTTAAATGGGTAGTTTATACTTATAGAAATAATCGCTACTAGGATGAAGCGGTGATCACCGATGACTGGATCAATCTCCAATTGCATTCCCTAACATTCAAATGGCTAGGATGCTACTATTGGGTGTAGTGGATTTGGAGATGGTGGATTATATTCCTATGTACTTGACATTCATGACACTTCTTACCATGATCGATAGAGTCTCTCACCATAGATGGCTAATAATAACCCATCCTTTTGATCTTTACTACCATCATGGGACCTGACTGATGTGCACTACAAAGTCCTTTATGAATTTTAACCATCACTTTACTAGCTTCATCTATATTTAGGCATCGTAGTTATATTTGTTCAAAGGATCTACGATATAAAGTATTGATGATGAAATCATAACGTAGCATTCTCTTCTCGATTTGAGCTATCAGTGATCTATTATTTAGTAATTTTTCTTCTTTAAAGTAGTCGATGAAGGGTTGCCTCCAATCATGTGGCTATTCTACTATAAAGGCTTCCCATTGCTTTTATGAAGCAAAGTCATGCTTAGCTTTTCTTGATATAACTCCTTGTTGATTTTGAGAGAGGAGCAACCTGAGTCACATCATGGTGTGTCGAATTTGATAACCCCTCTACCTGAGGGGATTGATACTTTGTTAGCTCTAGAACTCATCGAAGTAAATATCCTGATCATGACATAATCACCATTCATACTTGTCATCTCCTTAGCTAATTTTGCTAAATAGTCTGTTTTGTTATTCTCGGATCGATAAACTCAAGTCAGTGTGACATTTGGTATTTGCTTCATAACTCGAGAACTTTCTTGTGATAGAAAGCTAACTCAAGCTTATTGATTTTATAAATGCCTAATACTTGATTTATAATAAGCTAAGAAACACCAAAAATATGCACATTTTGAATGCCTATAAAATAGTTTCTTTAAGATCTACTACCAATGCTTCATACTCAACTTTATTATTAGTTCTTGGCTCGATCAACCCATTGATTGTCTCATTATTCCTCCTTCTGGTGTTATGAAGACGATGTCGATTCCTACTCTTGCCCTTAGGAAATTTAGGGGTTGGACTTGTTTGATCGATGAGGCTCCATCAAAGTATATTTTCTAAATTTATAATTTTTTCTCTTTCATGAATGAGTATAATTTGCTCATCAATCAAATCATCATTAAGAGAAGAGTGCAGAGATAAGATATGCAACAAGAAAATATGCTAAGATTTGTCCTTTATTACTTTCTATGGAATGTACGTAATATCAAATTGTAAAAGCAATCGTCCATCTTGCCGATCATCACGCCGGTCTTATCATCAAGTACTTCAGCAGATCGATCCTTGCGATGAGGGTAATCTTATGAGATAACATATAATGACGGAGCTTTTGGACTGCAAAGATTAATGTCAAATAGTGCTTCTCTGTCGGAGAGTATCTCATTTCTACTCCTATCAATCTTCGACTGATATAATAAAGAGCATTCTTTTTGCTTTCTTCATTGTGTTGTGCCAATAATGCTATAAGGGACTCTTCTAATGTAGCTATGTATAGAATGAGGGCTTCCCGTGAGTAGGTGCAAGGATTGATGGATTTAATAAGTATCTTTAATGTTATTGAAGGCTTCTTGACACTCCTTGTCTCATTTGAATGGATCATTCTTTTCATCGACTTTGTAAATAGTTGACAACATCCTAAGAAGTTTGATATAAATCAACGGATGAATGCAAGCTATCTTTGTAAAGAACGGAGTTGATGCAAGCTCTTCGGTGGAGGCATGTCCACAATTTCTTTAATTTTAGTAGGATCAATCTCAATTTCTCAGTGACGTACAATGTACCCAAGAAATTTTTTGGAGGATACCCCGAATACACATTTTAGAGTATTCATCTTGAGATCATATTTTCATATTCTCTCCAATACGATTCTCAAGCCTTCAAAGTGATTTTCATGATTTAAGCTTTTTACCACCAAATCATCAATATAACATTCCACCTTTTGGTGAATCAACTCATCAGAAATAAGCATCATGGCTCTTTGGAATGTAGCTCTAGCATTTTTCAATCTGAAGGGCATGACTGTGTAGCAATATATACTAATTGATGTCCTAAATGATGTATGCTTCTCATATTCAGAAGCTATCCTGACTTGATTGTATCCTGATGATCCATCCATGTATGAGAATATATCGTAGCTGGAAGTATTGTCCACTAGTAGTTCTGATATTAGAAGTGAAAGTTATCTTTTGGGCATGCCTTATTTAAGTCCCGGAAGTCAATGTAGACATGGATTTGGTCGTTCTTCTTCCTAACTGGGACAATGTTGGCTATCCAATTTACATACTTCTCCTCCTAGATGAAGCATGCTTCGATCAACTTCTTAGTTTTTGTAATTACCTATTCTTCAATCTCCAATCTCATTCACCTAGGAGCATGCTTAACAGGCATCACATCTGGTTTAATGACAAGTTTATGAACTACTACATCAGGGGATAAGCGGCATTTTAGAATATGTCCGAAAAGCAACTTGAATTCATAAAGTAGCATTTTTAGCTCTTCAACTTTCAGGTAAAAGAGTAGACGAAAAGTTGGATGGGGATCATCTTCAGCTCCTAGGTTGATTTCTTTGAGTTCATGCATAGTAGTTATTTGTCCACCATCTTTGAGTTCTTCAGGTGCAGGCTTAGCGTCTACTTCTTTATCATTTGTAGAAAAAATTTCATGGAGATCATCTTCTTCATCACTATTAGTTTCAATCTTAGCTTTTATTATATTATAACAAACTTTATTTTGATGAGATTTGTGGATGAACCCAAGACCTTTAGTGACAAACTTAGAGCTTAGCTCGTGATCACTGAGAAGCTTATAGGCAACTATCAAGATCACTAGAGGCTTTACTTGAATTTTGTTATTGTAAGGAGACAAACCCTCAAGTTCATTAAAAGTCTTATTTATGATCATCAATAAGTCATTGAGTCCCCTCTAAGATCATTCTTATTTAAATACTTTTAGAATTGTATATCTAGGTTTATTTTTTAATTTATCAATTTTAAATAAGCTCAATTTAATCTCATTAACACTTTTATTTGTTCTTATTTAAGTAACCCATCGATCTAAAATTTAGTAACCTCCTAGCATCATCCATGCATAGGGGCTGCATCAAGAGTATTTTGGCCTTCTCATCGCCTCTCATGAGATAATTTCGCTTCTTGACACTACAGTGGTTCTACTAGCTATTGAGCATAGCAGGGTCTTCAAACACCTATAATTTAAATTCAAATTTTAATTTTGGGCTCTGAGTTTATTTTGTATTAAATTAATTAAGTTCTCTGTTTGAATTTCAACCTCGGCATCTTCCCCATATAGGGAGCTACATCGGGGGCTATTTGACCTTTCCGTCAGCTCTACTGAGCATAATGGCCAGTGTCTTATGACACTACATTCATGATCTTCTACCCATTAGCTCTATTGAGCATAATGGAGTCTTCAAACACCTGCATAAAAAGAGCATATATGCTGGTTTATTCTTTATTTTATCATTTTTAAATAAATTTAATTTAAGCTCGTCAACACTTTTATTTGATTTTGTTTAAGTCTCCCATCGGTAAAATTTTGTGACCTCTCATCATCCCATGTAGGCTACATCATGAGTCTAGGCCTTCCCATCGCCTCTACTTAAGCATAATCGGTCTTGTGACATTATGACTAGTCTTCTAATCTCAACTCTATTGAGTATAACGGGCCTTCAAACTAATCCACTCTACTAAGCATAACGGATCTTCATACCTAGGACTTCTTCTTTAAGTTTTGCTTTGTAGCATCGAAACTTGTTCTACAAAATTCTCCCGCGCCCAAGAAGGATCATAATCACACAAAAAAGAACCTTATCATCTTCCACTAATAACTTCAAGACTTTGTAAGACAACCGCTATACTTCTCAACCGTCGTGGTTGAAATCTCATCTTTAGCATCATTCCAATTTCTGGACAAGAAATTTAGATGTGTCTACAAAGCTATTTTGAATATTCTTAAGAATGCTACCTCTAGGTTGAGCTGGCATACAATTCAACCGTTCTACAAGGATAGAAGATGGCTTTGTAAATGTATTGTGTGAAATAACATTATGGGACTGATTTTGCTTAATCTTTAAGCCAACTTGCCCAAAAATTGAATGAAGGCACCTTCTCCGCACAACCATCACTGACGGTTAAATCAACGATGACTAGAACCTTGGCTCCTCTAAAATCATGTCATTGCAGAGCAAAAAATCACTTATCACATTTGAATATCCACTATAAAATCCTTCTAATAACCACGCCAATTTATGGATCCGCATAACATCCAGGGAGAACATGAAGAAGAAAGCTCACAAGGAGAAATAAGGGACTTTACCATGAAAAGATAAAGAGTGCCGAAACTCTATGGTTATGGCGGAGAAAGTCTGGGACTTCTCTCTACGTACTGCAGTTAGTTTCGAGGCAAGGGAGATATGCGATGCTCAAATGAGAGTCTAGTTGTTGGGAGAGTGTCTCATTTTAGGGTTGGATACATAAGATATTTATGAGCCCTTTTTTTATTTAGCTAATTGATTAGCCCTAATTTGAAACTTTGTGATGACATAATATAATTTATATATATATATATATATATATATATATATATATATATATATATATATATATATATATATATATATATATATATATATATATATATATATATATATATATATCAATCTTATTATTTCAATATTTGAGCAACACGCAATGCTTTCTGAAAGGCCGTTTGGTTCAAGTCAACATCGAATTGGGTCAATTTCAGTTCAAATTTGCACGTCATTGCTTCTGACCACTCAACGTTCACGTAAACTCATCTGAATTGAGCGCAAATAGTCTCATTTAATAGGTTTTAGCATTTCAGAGCTAACAGTGTGATCAATTTCATGAACGAAGGTCGTTTGGTTGTTGTCGCATCTTTACTGATACGCGGACACATTAATACCGGTTAATCAATTGCTCATTAGATTTAATAATATTTATATCTAATCTAATCAATTTTGGCATTCAATGAATCATGAAGTCCGCTCATCGAAGGTTATTTCACCATTTTGGTGATGTCTAGTACTTTTGAAATTTTATGCACTTTCACTTTGAAGTCCGTCGAATTTTACTTGTGAGCTTGACTCGACTTATGACACATATATGGAGGTCGACATAGGTAAGGAATAATTAATTTATTTAATTCATACCTTAACCTAATCAAAATATAAAATCAACTTAATTTTTCTTAATTAATCCAAACTAATTCACACATGGGGAAATGGGTTAGGATTAGCAAATCTCTCTCATATTTCCTAAATCAAATCAAACTCAAAGATAAAAATCTCCTTAAAGAATTTTAATCCATTATAATTGTCCTTAGGAATTAATTGGGGTGAATGAAATTATGTGTTTACATTCCTTTATTTCTTTCCAATCATACTAAATATTATTTTCCATATGAAACCATGCATTGATTTATTTTAAAAATTAATTAAATAAAATATTTTCTTTTATGTCAAATTGCATGTGTTGGATAGAAAATTAAGAATATGAGTGGCTATTATCACTATTAAACCAAAAACTATTTTGAAACCTATAAATCAATTATTACAAATGAAGAAATGCTTATTACAAATACTTATAAGTTAGCATGTGATGTTAGTATAATATGTGCTATGAAGCTCTCTTTCCTTCTCCTAACATGGATTCACATAGGATTTGTAAGTGTATAGTTTATTTAAAAGAACACAACACTTGCCTTTATCTCGTTCTATCCATCTTTATGTTAAGACTTAGGAAGGGCTTTCATATTACACATGTAAATCATACAACCAAATCAAACATAATTTCTTGCAAGAATCCTTATTTATTTGGTTCTTTCTATACATTAATATGTATTTGAGAAAAGTGGTATATTAGTCTGGACATCCCGGGGCTATGAGGCTTTAAGTAGCCCTAAGTAGGTCTTGTACCTTACTCCCCTAGTGTAGAAAATAATGGCATCGTACTCACTTAAAACTCTTATACATATGCATGTGTGATGTGGCCAATGAATAAAGAATCAAAACTAAAATAAATGAAACATAACTTTTGCATGGATTTTCTTATCCTTATAATTATTCATACATTTACATGTATATAAGAAAAGTGGTATTAGTCCGGACATCCTGAGTAAGGTGCTAAGTAGTCCTAAGTAGGTCTTGTGCCTTGCCTGTATAAAATAATGGTGTCGCATCACTTATAACTTCTATACATGTGAATGTGTATTTAACTAATGGATAAAAATCCCTCTTTCGTATAACAAAAACATGCATTCATGATTCAATTAATAAATGGAATATTTAAATTTTCAAAATACATTTCTTTGAATTCATCATTAAAGTATGCTAAAATTTGTATTACATGTATAGGTATGCTTAGAATTATTCATATGCATGGTATACATGATGGAAAGAAATGGATGAGTGTATGTTATGTGATAGTAATCCAACATAATTAATCTTAAGATGTCTTTCTTATTGATTAAGGCCATTTAGAATGAATCTAAACTTTGGGTTAATTAAAATACATAATAAACCATTCACTAAAGGAAATTCATTAATCAATTTACCTTAGAAATTACTTAAGGTAGGAATAAAAGAGAGACTCTTCTCTTTTTCCTCTTTATAACACTTAGTTACTAAGTATAGGCTACATGAAACAAAAAATACATTAAAAAAATCTCCAAATCACCTAAACCACTTAAAGAGAAACCAACCTTTATGAATTAAATCCCTCACACTTAGAAAATCATAACTCTAAAGCCTAATTAGGACATACTACACAAGCTCTAACAGATGCACATTAGGCTAAGTCACCATTTCTAGCTTTATGTTAGGGCGGTGCATGGTTTGATGAATGTTCAATTTTATAATATATTATTTTAGACTGGATGTTAGGGTGCATGTGTATACCCTGAATGTTAGGCCGATATTAGTCTAATCATGTTTTATACATGAAAGAAAAGGGTCATGTAATAATAAAAGTATAAATGCTTCTCACTGTGCATGTTGGTTAGCCCTTAAGCATAGCCCAAGTTAGGATAGGTGGACTTGGTTACCCTTGTAAGGTGTTAAGTCCAAATTATTCTATAATTTCTGTGTATGGTGTGTTTAGCTAACATTTTTTTGCGTGTGTGAGATTTACTTTTCTTCCTTTTAATTTAATTTTGCATTAGGATTAAGATAAGTGTTATGGGGATTAAGGATGAGCATTAATTATAAGACCATGTCTTATGCACCATGTGATGCCTTTGGAGCAAACTACATCCCACTCAAGACAAAAGAAAGAAAGAAATAAAGCAAATAAAAAATGAAGGAGTGAAAGTGTGGTGTTAATTTCCTAAACTCTTGGAGAATTTGAAAAATGGGAAAGATAAATCTAACTAAACTTGCAAAATAGAGATTAGCTAAACATACCACACAAACAAAGTAGTTATATGAATAATTTGGACTTAGCACCCCCACACATGGGTAACCAAGTCTACATGTCCTAGTTTGGATTATGCTTAGGGGTATAAGCAACCTACACAACAAAAGCATTCATATTTTTATTATAGGACCCCTTAAGCATAATCCCCTGCAGAAAGCATGATTAGGCTAATATCGGCCTAACATCTAGACTATGCACATGCACCCTAACATTCAGTCTAAAATATTACATCACAGAATAAAATCCTGGATCAAACCATGCACTGCCCTAACATAGAGCTAGAAATGGTGACTTAGCCTAATGTGTGTGCCATTTAAGGCTTACGTGGCATGTCTTAGATAGAATTTAGTGTTGAAATTTTCTAAGTGTGAAAGGATTCAACTTAGAGGGTGGTTTCATTTTAAGTGATTTAGTTTATTTGTCAATTTTATTTGACAAATTGATTTAGTTTAAATGAACCTACATTTAGTTACTAAATGTTGTAAAGAGAAGAAAAGAGAAGAGAACTTCATTTTCATTCCTACCTTAAGTAATTTCTATGGTAGATTCATTAATTATTTTTTAATGAATGTTTTATTATGTTTTTTAATTAACCCTAAGTTTATATTTGCTCTAAATATCCCTTTTCAATAAGAAAGATATCTTAGGATTAATTAAGGTGAATTACTATCACATAACATACAACCATTTATTTATTTCCATCATATTTACTATGCATATGAATGATCCTAAGCATACCTATACATGTAATGCTAAATCTTAGCACACCTTAATGATAAATGCAAAGAGATGTTTCTTATGAAAATTTGGATATTCCATAAATGCATATTTTTATTATGTAGAAAAGAGGGATTCTTTTATCCATTAGCTAAATGCACATCGACATGTATAAAAGATATAAGTGAGTACAACACCATTTTTGTCTACACCAAGGGTGTAAGGTACATAACTTACTTAGGGCTACTTAAAGCCTCACAGCCCCGGGATGTCCAGACAAATATACCACTTTTCTTAAATACATGTGAATGTACAAAAAGGAACAAATGGTTGAAGAATCATGCAAAAGATTTATGTTTGGTTTGGTTGTATGATTTACATGTGTAAATGTGAGGATCCTTCTTAAATCATAATATAGAAATGTATAGGAATAAATTTAAGCAAGTGTTATGCTCTTTTCAAATGAACTATACATTTTGTGAATCTATACAAGTCCATGTTAAGAGAGGAGAAGGAAAACAACACAAAACACATCTTATGCTTATAATCACATGAAAACTTATAAGTACTTATAAGTAGCATCACTATATTCATAATTTTTAATTTAAAGATTTTAGGAATAATTTTTGGTTTAATAGTGACAATAGCCATTCATATTCTTAACTTTAGCCAAAACATGCAATTTGATATAAAAGAAAACATTTTCATTTAATTGATTTTTCAAAAGATATAAATGCCTAATTCATATGGAAAATAACATTTAGCATGCTTAGAAAGAAATAAAGTGATGTAATCAGATGACTTCATTCATCCTAATTAATTCCTAAAGACAATCCTATAAAATAAGATCCTTTAAAGTGAATCAAAATTCTTTAAGAAAATTTTTATTGTTGAATTTGATTTGACTTAGAAAATATGAAAAGAGTTTGGTGGTCTTAACCCATTTCCCCCATGTGTGAATTAGTTTAGTCTAATTTTAGAACAATTAGGTTGATTTTATGTTTTATTTAGGCTAAGGTGTGAATTAAATCCATTAATTACCCCTTACCAATACCACTTTAACATAATTAAATAAGTAATTATGAGTGAACATATGGTATGCAACCATATGGAATTTAAATCAGTAATGCACCTAAAAAATAAAGGGGCCTAATGCAATTGACTCATAATTATTGATTAATTAAACTAAGTGGTTTAATTAAGTACTTTCATAACCATCCTACACATGTAATTTGATTATAATTTTCTTTTACGCTTCTTATTGAACACCTAAGGATCTACCCAAAGAAGATATTGATTAACTCTAGATTGGTTTTGATAGTTTGATTGGACCAATTAAAGTAGATCATTAGTGGATTAATCTTTATTATGTTTGAATTAAAGAAAGGAGGATCAAAAAATAACTTAGGGAAAATATCCCAAACCCATTCCATAAACCTCCTCCTTACTTAAACAATGTTTAACTATCTCAATTAAAGATTAAATCACTATTCATATGCTTAATTACTCTTAATTACATAAAGGGGTGATTAGGGTTCATTAATTAATTTCCCTAATTAACTCATTGATAAATTCCAAGAAAATTAAGAGAGGCAGAAGTCCTCCTCCTAAACATGTCTAAGAAATTTAGAATTAATTACTTAAGTAATTAGAGAGTAATTAAGGTGATTAAATTTTTAATTAAATCTTAATTAACAAAATTTTATTATTTAAAATCAATTAGAAATAATTTTATTGGATTTCCCTATAAAATACCTTTAAAATGAGCCCTCATTTATATTCTTTGGATTTTTTAATATTTAATTATGATTTTATGAAGTTTTGTGATTAATGAATAATTAAAATAGCCTAATTAATTAATTAATCTCATCGATGCCATGTGGATGGCTGATGTAGTGTGCTTTCCACATGGCGCGACGGGATTGGTTATTTAAGTTGTCACATCGTGCCACATTAGCTGATGGTGGAATGTGCTTTCCCTTAGGCTATCCGATCAAGGATCAAATGGCCAAGATTAATCACGTGATTCTAAAGGGTTTAAATAGAGATATAAGCGTGATTTAATCAGGGTTACCCATCTAAAACATGCGTGATGTTCGGTGTATGATTCATCTCCTCCCGAGCGGCGAGAGATGGATGTCGTCCATCAATCGTCGCTCAATCTGAGCTCACTTGAGCTCAGATGGAGTTCAATCTCACCCCACACCTTCGAAGGAACACAAGTAAGAGATTTAATGGCTAAGATCTAATGGGATTATAATTCCCTTCATAAAGGACCAAGCAAAAATTCTTATGTCTATGGTTTTGAGTAATACCTCACTTGAGGCTATCACCACTTCCAACGAGGAGGTAGCTTCATCTAGTAGAGCCTTATTGAAGGTATCAAGCCTTGATGTCAAGTGGATTTCTGTTGACCAAGCTCCCCTTCAATGGTGATCGCTTGATCAAGGTGAGGCTTCCGCCGCAACTTGGGAAACACCTTATTTGAGCTCGATGAGGTGCCTTGATGGTGCTTGCAAGTTTAATTTATGTTTTGCAAGAATTGAGTTGAGTTGGTTTAGGCCTCCCTGTTCAGCCTTTGAAGAAAATAGAGAAGAAGAAAAAGGGGGAGCTTGGGAATGTTTGTCAAGGGTTGGAGAAGCTTGCTTTCAATTCTTAAGGCTCAATCGAAATATCCCCCTCCTTGGAGGTGAGAACTAGCTTTGCCATTTTTATCAATTGCTTGGATTGAAGGGTCGATTTAGGTTGTTAGGTACTCCATGTGATTCCTTTTAGTTAGTGAAGGGGAGGAGAGGGAGTGCCCATGTGCTAGGTAGTGTATGGGATGATCCAAGTGGCCAATTCTCATTGGAGGGGTCAGTTTGGCTTTGGGTTGGGTCATGGCTGACCCAAGCTTATTGGGTCATGTTCACCACCCTCCTTGGTATCTAAATGGACCACTAGAAGGATGCCAAGTGGCCTTGAGAAAGAATATGACCAAATTCAATGTGAATTTGATCATAAGATACCCTTTGACCTAGGGGTAAAATGGTCCCTTGCCCTTGATTTTGATTTGGGCAGATTTGAAATAATTAAAGAATGGGTTGGGCCAAATTTCAAGTGATTTGGAGTTCATTTGGGTTGAATTGATTCTATTTGACCCATTTAGATCAAGTTAGATCAATTTGGGTTATGTTCACCAATTGATCAAATTGGGTCAAACCATAGGTTAGGTCAAGTTCAAATGATCATTTGAAGGCTATAAGTATTATTGGTTTGGTTCAATTTGGTTTATATTTGGTTTTGGATCATTTTGGTTCATTTATGTCAAATGGGTGAAGTTGACCAATTTGACCCATTTGACCCAATTGGGTTAGGTCATGGGTTGGTTTAGGCTTGGTTGATCATTTGAAATGTATTGCAAGCTTTGGTTTCAATCAATTTTGGTTTGATTTCAAGTTGATTTGTCCTTTAGGTCAAGTTGGGTTCATAGTTAATTGGGCTAGGTTGGGTCTAGTTAGCCAATTGAAGCTTTGGTCAAGTTCAATAAGTAATTTAGAATGAATTTGACCGATTGGTTGCAATCAATTTGGTTTAGATCAAGATTTGACCTATTTAACTTTTTAGGTCAATTTGGGTCAACTTGGGTCAAGTGGCCAATCAGGCTTGGTTTACCACAATTGATGGCTTGATCATGTTCAATCATTGATTATAAACTAATTTAGATCAATGGTTTCAATCAATTTGATATATAGTGGATTTTGGCTAGTTTAGGTTTCATTTGGGCTAAGTGTTAACTTGGTCAAAGGCTAGGTTTGACTTGGTTTGACCTAATTTGAGTGATTGATCATCTAAGATGATTGTTGCTCACAATGTGAGGCTTGGATGGGCTTTGTTCAATCCAACTTGGGTTGGATTAAAATTTGGCTCAAAAAAGTGCTTTAGGTCACTTTGGGTCAAGTGAGCCTAAGTGGGTCAATTGGCTTGATCAAAGCTTGATTCAAGTTTGGTTGAACTCACATATGAACTTATGATTGAAATATAAATCCAATTATAAGTTATTTTGAGTCAAATGAGTTTTGATTCATCTGACATTTTTAAGTTCATATAATAAACATGGGTTTGACTTGAGTTAGTTTGATTTTTCTTGAGTGATTATAGTTTATGTTTATATTTGGGTTTGTGATTGAAGGAATGATTGTTTGAAGAGAAAATCCAATGGCTTGGATTGATTTGAGGGTGATTTGGCTAAGTTCAAGAATTTGACTTGAAAGAGTATAGGTTGGGTTTAAGTTGGATTTGGACTTGAGTTTTGAATTTAGTTTTGGTTATTTGAATTTATACTTCATTTATATTTGTAAATATAAATGAGAATATAAGTGGGTTATGAGAAACGCTTTTGAGTTTGAAGTGATTTATGATTTTGTTTGGTTAAGTTCAAGGATTTGACTTGAAAGAGTATAATTTGGATTTTGGTTAGAATTGGACTTGAGTTTTGAATTTGGTTTTTGTTATTTGAATTTATATTTCATTTATATGAATATAAATGAGAATATAAATGGTTATGAGAAAATCTTATGAGTTTGTACTAATTTAAGATTTGAATTTGAAGTTTGTTTAAGTTCAAGGATTTAACTTGAAAGAGTATAAGTTGGAAAGTTGGGTTTGGACCTAAGTTTTGAGTTTAGTTTTGGTTATTTGAATTTATATTTCATTTATATTTGTGAATATAAATGAGAATATAAATATGATAAAATCTTTTGAATTTGGAGTGATTTGAATTTGATTTGAGCTAAGGCCATAAGATGAAATCAAAGGGCTTAGAAAACAATTTTGATTTGGAATTGATCATGAGTTTCAATTATTTGAAATTAATTCATGATTTGAAAAAATCAATTGAGTTGGAATTGATTCGAGTTTGAAGTTGATTTGAATTTGAATTTGGTTTGAATTTGAAGTTTGACTTAAAAGAAGGAAGTAAGCATTTAGTTCAAGCTAAAGTGTATGCAAGTTTTCTTAATATCCCTAAGGCATGACCTATTCCTATGGCTAACTCTCCTAGGTCTCTAGGGTTAGGTTAAGTGTTCAATTAATCACTATAAGTTTCTTAAAACTAAGAAACTCTTAATGTTTAGAGGATTCCATATGTATAAGATGGAGAAGTTGAAAGCTCACTCCAAAAGTGAGGTCAACAAAGGGAGTCCAATAGGTGTGGTGTGACTGACAAGGCATACCACACATACAAGTGTAGAGATGATCAACCATGCTCAATGATCAAGCACTAACAAAATGATTTACTCTTAAACCAAAGGTGTAGAAGGAATCAAGAGCTTAGTGAAATGCAACTCTATTTATGCCTAAGACATAAGAGAGTGAAGAAAGAATCTTCTAGAGACTGAGTATGTGAGCCTTCCACTAAGGGAAAAAGTTCAAGTTATCCACTAAGGATAAGAGGTTTGATTTAATTTGCATCTGTTGAGAGAAATTTGATTTGATTTGTTGATTTATGATTTAGTGTTCCACTAGGGATAAAAGTGTGAACCCTCCTCTAGAAGAGCAAGTTCAAGTTGGATCGAATTGGTTCCATTGGGGAACCGGAAAGACTTGCATCTCTTTAAGGAGAAGCTGATTGATTTTTTTATTTAATTTGAATCTACTAGGGAAGTTAGTTGATTTATTTTGTTTATTTAATTTTACTCTACTAGGGAGGAGGCTTGAATTTATTTCATATTTTTAATTTTTAATTTTTTAGATGGACCCTGTCAGTTTACAATGGACCACACTGAGTAGGGGCCATATTGGCCTTGGTCTATCTCAGATTTATCAATCCAAAGGGGTAGTCTACCAACCACATAATATGACTATCCCACCAGAGGGGTTGCCTTTCATTGTGCAGCAACTATACTAGAAAGAAAGCGTAATAGACTTACATCTTAAGAAGTAAGGATCAGTCGCTAGGGAGATCTGGCAACATCAAACTCAACCTAAGGTTAACTATTGAGTGAATGTCGCTAGTGGACTTAGATCAGCTCAAAGATAGTCAAAATTAGTTTCATTTTTAATTATATTTGATGGATCCCATCGATTTACAATGGACAACATTGAGAAGGGGTCATGTTGGCCTTGGTCTAGCTCAGATTTACCGATCCAAAAGGAGTAATTTCTCCTGCCAAGAGGAGAACTATCCAACCAAAGGGGTGCCTTTCGATTTACAGCGGTCGATTCAGGGAAGAAAATATGGGGACTCACATCTTTCTTGAATAAAAGGACCACTAGGGTAACACATTAGTAAGGTAACATGTCAACCCAATCTGAGGCTGTCCATTGATTTTCAATAGTCATGCTAGAAAGAATGCATAATAGATTTACATCTTCCTAAGTGAAATGAGCCGAGGTAACTTTATGGCAAAATAGATTGAACCCGACCTAAGGACAACTACTGAGAGAGTACTAACCTGGGGACTTATCTATACTCAAGAGTATTCAGGTAATTCCTACAGGGAGTTTTGCTGACACTGCCCTAAAGATAGGATGCACGCTTGGGAAAGGGGCTGATTAGGGCTTGAATTCCTAATCCACAAGTGAATAACTGCTACAAGGGTCGCTGACACTGCACATGTCTTCTTTTTCTTTAGAGAAGAAGCATTGCTATCACCATGACTTCATAATGGGCTTTTTGAAAGAATTCTATGAATATGAGAAGACCTTTCATCACCTTTACTTGATCTCTTCAGTGGAAGAGCATGAGACCTCCCTGCCTGAATAAAAAGGCCAACCTTGAACATTCTATCTTCAATTTTATACTTGCTAATATGAGATAACCCATGCTGCAATCTTCTACATCAGGAAAATTGAGAGATTTTAGGATTTCATTCTCTTCAATCAGTAATGAATTTGGAAGGTCATTCAATCTTCCCCATCTCTCAGGGAGACCACACTCATTTTTCACGAAAAAACCCATTAGACCAACTTTTAGATAGACCCATTCTAAAAATTCTATCCAATTTTTTATACCTCGATATGAAACACATCTCTGAGCATCACATGTGAACCTACACATTATGCATAAGTACATGATGTTTAAATTCACACCATGCTCTTTAAAGAAAATAGTCAAACCAATAATGATCATTAGAGCTCGAAATGAAAATTGTGATAAAGCTATAACACATATTTTAAAAATCTCAATCAATTCAGGAGCCGAAGGGAATCGCAGTCCAGCACGAAGAATCATCTCTAAAATAGTAATGTATCATTACAAAGAAAAAGGTGTATAATCAGACTTTTTGGCAACAAGAGCCACCAACTCATTTGGGAAATGAAGTTTTCTGAGCACCATTAAACTATCAACCGTGATAATGATATATTATCTGTAGCTATTATGTTATTAGTTTTTTTCGCTATCATCTGAAAATGCATAATAAATATGAAATAAAAAAGATGAGAGAAAGATAAAGGTCTAAGAAGTGTGTAAAGTAACTCACCTCAATAATTAGACACATCCTCTCCTCACTTTCTTTTTCACATATAGTTTTGGATATAATATTCCGCCTATGATCTAATGAAAATATATGTATACGTATGAGTTCATAAAAGAAGCTATTTCTCTCTAATGATACCAAATTACACTAGATTTTGAGATTTTAAATAATGGTTATTAATCGATGCTTTCGCCATTGGCTGTCAATGTTAAACCAGTAGAGTTTCAAGAAAATCAGTTTCCTACAAAACAAATGTAGAAGATATGAGCTTTGATCACCTCTAAACCCAGGTTTCACGAGGATGCCTCTTCGAGGGAAAATCGAGTCTAGCGTATGAACTATGAGCCTTGATCACCTCCAAACATAAACCGACTAGGACAATTGATGCCTCTTTCGAGAAAAAATTAGAGCCTCTCCATATGAACTATGGGCCAAGATCGCTCCCAAACCTGGTCGGTCTAACAAGGACAATTGATGCCTCTATCAAGAGAAAACTGAAGCCTCTCCATATGAACTATGAGTCTTAATCAACAAAGAAAATAACCTACTTTTCAGAAGAAAGTCAGAGCTTTGCTGACAAAAGAAAAAAATTAATTACCTTCCTGGCTTCTAATAATTTCTCATCCAACATAGGAGAACAATGAAGCATATAAAAGAAAATTGTGTCTCCTTACTTAACCCCCAAGGGGAGGTATTTATAGATCCACAATATGGACAAAAAGGAAAGATATTTAAAAATATTTAGATAGATTTTGAAATTTCTACCCTCAAATATATTCTTCCTTTAAGAAAAGTGAAAAAAATGAAGAAAATAATAAAAAAAATTAGAGAAAATATAAAATAAAATCAAAATTTTCATCATTTGCGCTCACTAGCATGCATTTGTGCAGTAGTTGTTACATCGAGATTGTATGTGTAGCACTCTAGCACACCCACGGCGCATGTGCTCAGAGTCCAGGTGCTGCGTCCCCGACCTCATGGCTCTACGCGTGAGCACTCGCTACACCGCTCACGCCTGCCACAAGCACGCCTCACGCACTCACGAATTTTACATCGCATCCCCGCTATGCCCATGGCCTCTTGTAACGCCGTGCCCATGACCATGCGTGCTCGGGTCCCCGCGCGCCAACATCCCTATGTTCCCATGTGTGCACCTGCATTAAGTTGCCCACAACCTCGCATGTCCGCCGCTCTGGTTGCCCACACATTCATATCCTCATGCACCCATATGATTGGTCTCTTGCGCCCGCTTCTATAATCATAATTTTGTGCATCTATGAAGATATATTCTCTCAAACTATATCAAACTCAAAGGTTAATGAACCTATAAATTTTATTAACATAAAGAAAATTATTAGCTGAAAAATTTTCTTAAAATTATAATCAATTATTAGAAAATTATTCGTTGACTTGACTTGTATTTTCGGATGATAGAGATGATATGTCACTGAAAATAATTTTAGTTGATGTACAAATCTTGATATGGATAGCAATCTGATTCTGAGTCGAGACTAACCCAGATAAAAAGCTTCAGATATAATTGAAAATTTTGGGATATCACTTGGATCTCTAAATAGCTTCTAAATATATAATGTTTATAGTCAAATCAAGTGTCTTGATAAGCCGGATCTAACAGGCCTAAGATCTCTTAATTCTGACTTTATTTGAGCATTCAAATACTTAAAATGCATTAGATGATCGAAGGAATTATTTTGAGCCGTCCGATGGAGTGGTTTGGATTTTGCCTATATTTACATAAATGCGAGTCTCATAATCTATAAATAGTTCATCCTTCTTCACATGAGGGGACAAAAGCTAAAGAAAGCAGAGAACTCTCACACTCAAAAAATCTTAAAGCATAATCGGGCAACTAACCTGGGCCATGATCATCGATTATCGTCGCCGCCTCACCACCGGCCATCCACCACCGCCACCATCGCCACCGGCTTCCGCTTGACACCGCTGAATCACCCACCACAATTGGTCACCGCCGACCGCCGCCGCCAATCACCACCACAATAGTCACCAAATCACCACCAATGCCGGTTGGTGCGCATTACACCGTTGGTCACCGCTGCCACCGCCAATCACTATGCCACCGCCACCGCCATTGCCGGATCACCATTGTTCACCATCGCCAGCTGCTACCAACTGCCACCCAACCATCTTTCGATAGTGCTGCTACCAACCGCCACCGAACCATCTTTCAATAATTTTCATCGGATCATCAGACTATCACCTCAAGCAAGGTCTTCGTCCCAAATCAAGTTAAGCTTGTCAGAAAACTTATTCTTGTAAGCTATCATTCTCCAACTTTGGATAAAGGATAATAATTGTAAGAAAAGCTAATATAGTAAAATTATTTCTAAACGGGCTATACCCTGTGGTTTTTCCCTTCTTGGGTTTTCCACGTAAAAATCCTAAGTCCTCTCAAACTCTTTTATTGTGTATGTAGAACTTTTGTACAATGCTAAGATATCGAATTCTCTTATTCTATTCATCCGAATTTTTCTACACACAATAATAAATATGTAAAAAATAGATATAAATAATCGATCTTTTATGAGGCTTTATTTTTTTCCTTTTCATTTGTATCGCTCTCATGGGCTCGTTCATTTCTATTGCCTCGCTTCAGCTCGAGATCCCGATTGTTCTTTGTCATATGGTATCGATCGAGAGCAACCTTGGTCTCTATAAGTCGATGAATGTCGCGAACCGTGTCGCTTTCAATCTTTAGCTTCCACCCTTGGCAAGATCCATGATTGGGAATCGAGGATGCTTAATATGAGGGAGCGGCCTTAAGAGATGACAACAATAGCGGATATTGCCCATCACGCAAATCATCATCATCATCATCATCATCATTGGAGGTTGCTACTCCGCTAGCTTTACCGCATAAGATCACATACATCTTCACGAGAAGGAAAGGCTCTTCTTTGGAGAACAAAGGTGGATGACTATAATGTTTTGACAGTATTTTTTTTTGGCAAAATTTTAAAATAAGCACATTTAAAAATATAATTAGGATAAGTCATTAAACAAATTTAAAGTAGCATAAATTTATAACATAGTATCGACATATTATAACAATTAATGCCAATCGAATATTATGGTATAAAAAAAAAGTTAATTTTGCAGAGGAGGGCGGACTGGCCAAAATAAAAAAAAAAAAAATAAAAAAATCTAATTTTACAATTTTGCTATGGAGGGCGATAAATATATAAATTTTATATTTGAAATATATTTATTTTATATAAAAAAAAGATAAATTTTATTTTAAAATTTAATAATCTTTTTATATAAAATTAAAAAATTTATAATATTTATGTAAATATGAAGTTTTAAATTTAAATATATAAAAATACAAGAATGGAGTACTCTGTTAGGCGAATGTATGTTTAAAAATGAATAATAAATTTAGAAGGCAAAATATAACTTCAATATTATATAAAATATTTAGCCTAAAAAATATAATTTATATATATGATACATTAAAATTAATGATCAACACGAATCTAAGGCATTTAAATGCTTGATCTAATCAATATTTCAGAATTTAAGAAAATAACTAACATATAACATCAAGCATACCGATCAAAATAGATATCAAGCTATAGCATGAAAATGGATCATAAATGGTCACCAAAATGACATATTTATATATAAGCATTACAAATCTAAAATCCAAGATCACCCATAACATCATTAAGGCAATCATCAAATACATTATAATTATAAAGTGGTTAGTTTTATAATTTACAAGGCTTGACTCTCAAAAAATCTATAAATAGAGCTTCATTCTATTAACCAATCGAAAGATCGAGAGCTCGAGAACCACCAAATTCGACTTTTATTTATCACCATAACTAAAAGAATAAGATATTTGTTGGGAGACGTCAGGATAAAAATTGTTTTTTAAGATCAAGAGGTTGGAAGATCTGCCGCTTTTAAACTTCTTTGGGTTAGTTGTATTGTATTTTTACATTAATATAAAACACCTTCTTCTCCAACTAAAATATGCTAGATCTTTGAACACAAGTGAAAGTTCTTGAGGGCATGGTTTTTTAACGGGTTTTTAATGATAATGTTATATGAGTGTTGGATAATTTTAAGAAAAAGATTATTAAATAAAATTTAAATAAAATAATAATATATAATATATATATATATATATATATATATATATATATATATATATATATATATATATATATATATATATATATAACAATATATAATAATATATAATTCATAATTAATATGTAGAAAATAGACATAAATAATTGATCTTTATGTCATTATTTATTTTTTTTTTCTTTTTTCTTTTATTTGTATCCCTCTTGGGCATTATATTCCAAATGAACCGAAGCGTAAAAGCTACTCGAAGCTTGGCTCGATAAGAGATCTTTCATGATCGTTTGATTAATTAATTTTATAAATACTCGATCGCTAAATGAACAAGCTTGTGCAACCCATAACTTGATTCGATTATGATCGTGAACATTATATCATTTAATGTTCAAGAACAAACTTTCGAATAAACTTATTGGATAGTTTTAGGAAAATTGTTTAACATTGAAAAAATTTCTAAATATTAACTAAATTAAAATACAAATATATTTATATTAATTTTAATTTTAATATCATATAATAAAAAATAATTAATTTTAATAATAAAATTTTTATTAAAATTTTAATATAAATTGTACCCTCGTCCTCGGCATTCAATAATGCCTGATTTTCGACTCGATCGGGCTCAAGCCTCCGAGGAATCATGATCATGGTCGCAGCAGCCAAGGAGGCTCACTAATTAGCCATCCGCTCATTGATGGATGGTTAATATTATAACTTCTAAGTTCTAACCCTGGCTAAGGCCCTATTATCTTATATTCCACCGCTCACCGATATTTCCTAATTCCCATTTATTTTCTTTTGCTCATACTTCTTTCCCAAGAAAGACTATTTTACTCTTTTCAAATTATCAACGATCATAAGAAAAGCTAGTGAAATAAGAATGCTAAAGTAAGCTCCAAGACAAGACAAATAATCATGTATGTACATGAAATTTGACAAAGCTGGTAAAACAGAGGTAATCAAAAATGTAACATTGTAACTGAACAATATGCTGTAGGTGCTGTAGAAATGTAGCAATATAATGGAACAATATTGAGTAATATCATACAATCGATCAATGTCAGGAGCTAATTTTCATTAAATCATTTTGTTTGGTTATATCAAATCATTTTCTAGAAATGTCATTTATAATTGCATAGGTTTTGATTTCATTCATTAATGTTGTAAATAATGAGAAATATACATTAAAATGAATAAGTTTTAATAATAAAAAATTAGTTTATGTTAAGAAAGTCATCTCATGAACTTTTATTAACAGATGTAATATAGCCTTTATAAAAATTTTCTGACATTTCTATTTATCACATTTTATTTAACATGTTTCAAACCTTTCTATATGCAATGAAATCAATTTAATATTGTAATCATTGTAAATCATTAATGAAAAGTAATCAACATTTATATAATTCAATATAAATATCTATAGTTCATACAATTTATAAGTCATGTAAACAAATATACATAAGAAAAATTTACATTAGCAAGTATGTCTACCTCGGTTGTTGTCTGATGTTATTCCTCCTCAGTACACAACCTATAAAGAAATAACTCTTCTAAAAGTAATACATGCAATAAAATAAAACTCATAATTAACAAATAAAATTGATTCCTCATTTTCAAACAGGAGTAATAGTAATTAAGAAAATATACATTAACATAAAGGTAATAAACTTCCTTGTTTGCAAAATGAATCAATATGTAACACATTTTACATATTTCCCAAATTTTATTATTAATTTATGAATGATTATTTTTTTTTTTTTAAAGAAAATTTATATAATATCTATATATTTTATATAAGAGATATCACAGTTAAGAATCTAATATATTTTATTTTTAAAATTTATTTATCGGACAATTGAGTTTATGTATTTGTTGCATTGATTAATTAAAAAAATTAAGGAAAAATTATGATTACATGATGGCTTTAAAATATATTTGAACGCATTTATTGTTTTCCATAGGTTGCATTTTACTATGAGTTTTATGTTGTTATCTTGCTAGTTAAATGGCTCACATTATCTTAGAGTGTAAAAAAATTTGTGATCTTAAAAATAAAGTTTTTTATGGTGATTGCATGACACTATATAATGGGTAATGATGGTAATCCAACAATCCCTATTTATTCTTACATGAGATTCAACCGGCAATATTATTATTATCTCTCTCTACTGAGTTTTCTTTCATTGAAAGCCAATTTTTGTGTCACTATTAGATTATAAAATGCTTTTGGCTCTAAAGTTTTTTTATGAATTACTGATTGTCGTTAATATTATCTTGGAATGCATTACAATTTCTTTTGCTGCCTTTTGATAGTCTGTGATTGTAATATATTCATTGTTGGATTTCTGAGGCTTTCAAGTTGCATTTTTTTTTTGAAATCTCATGTGAGGTCTCATTTCAAAAGAAGACCTTATGAAATTAATATTTTTTAATTATTATGTCTTTTGCTACTTACTCATATTTTATTATTTCTTATATCAAAGGTATGTATAGTAGTTCATCAAAGCAAGATGTTAATCCCATAGGACCTATTGTAAGTCCTATGCAAGTGCCTATGAGAGAATTTAGTGTTGGGTCCTCACCAAACCCATTTGTAGTTGAGATGGCTATTAAGGAATGTAATTGTTTGATGATAATCACAGTAATCCTTTGCTAAGAAAGTAAGAAAAAAATATCGTCGATGGAATGATTTTACTTTGATCAAAATCAATGATGGAAAAAAAGTACAAAGTGTAATCATTCTAAGCATTAGCTTATAAAGAGCAAAGGTGGTGCAACTATGCAAAGATATGACATTTACTTTATTATGGTAAGAGGATGGTGAAGCCTGAAGGGCAACTTAATATTTCAATTTATTATAAGTACCATTGAGTCTGTGGGTGCTTGTAGTGTTGCTAATTGGAGACACAATCATGCTAGGATAGGAGAATTAATTTCTCATATGATAATGGCGTGTGAGTTGCCATTTAAATTTGTTGAATATGACATGTTCAACATTGTCATGAAAGTTAAGTCTACATTATGAAAAGATATCACGAAGTACTGTGAAAAATGATTGCGTAGTAAGCTATGAAATTGAAAAAAAAAGCTTGAAACACTTATTAGATACTATTAATAGAGTCAGTGTGACAACTGATCTATGGAAATCTAGTCAAGATATACATTATATGATTTTGATATGTCATTTTATAGATGTTGAGTGAAATTTACAAAAAAGAGTGCTTAACTTTGTTGATGTGCCTCTCCTCATAGAAGCAACATATGTACATGACATCTTGTACAAGTGTTTAAAGGGATTAGGACAATGAGAATAAAGTTGCAAAATAAATGTGGCTAATGCAACATACAATACATCGCTAGTTAATATGTTGAAAGAAAATTTAGAGTTCCATGAAAAACTTCCCCTTGATGGAAGAATTTTTCATGTGTGTTGTTTGCACATATCTTAAATTTGTTAGTTCAAGATGAGATTTTGAAATTAAAAGTACAATTGATTTGGTTAAATATAGTGTTAAATATGTGACCGCTTCACATCATCGATTAGTGATGTTCAACGAGATAGCTCAACAGTTGCATTTGCCAAAGAAGGAATTGATTTTAGATTGTGTCACTAGATGGAATGCTACTTACACAATGTTATCTTCTGCACTAAAGTTCAAGGAGGTCTTTCCAATGATAAAAGATCCTTGTTACACTTTATATCCTATGAAGAAGATTGGGCAAAATTAGAAGATGTTTATTCTTTTCTTGAGGTATTAACCAAGCCACAGAATTGATATCATGTTAAATTCTAAACTTTGCATATTTTCCTATTACTACTAAAATTCATTTACTATATATTCAATGAATTAACTTCAATTTTATAATTATGGTAGGTTCTGAATATCCTACCTCCAACTTATTTTATCAAAATTATGGGGATTAAAGAAATGTTGGATGACAACTCTCTAAGTGGGCTCTACATGTGAGAAATGGCAATCCAATGAAAGAAAATTTTGATAAGGATTGGGGAAGTTGTAATCTTCTAATATCTATAGGTGTTGTTTTAGATCCTCAAAATAAAATAAAGATGATAAACTTTACATTCAACTCTATATACTATGAAGATATTGCTCAGATGCACATTGATGAAGTGCATCAAAATTTATATGAACTTTATAATGAGTATGTAGAGGATTATAAAGCTAACAATGTTGACAAGCTCACCTTAGAAAGTGATTCAAGTAGTGGTTTGGGAAGTGCTTCTACTTTTAAAGGTAGACCATCCTATGGAAAGAGAAAGTATGAGACTTATATCATAACAGATTACACTAACCACATCGTTAAATCTGAGCTTAAAGTTTATTTGGATGATCGTGTTCTTATTGAGAATGAGAATTCAAAAAAAATTTTGATTGCTAAGGTTGGTGGAAAAAGAGTTTGAAATACAATATTTTATCAGGATGACATCGATGTTCTTATTTCAATAAAAACTTCCTCATAATCAACTTTATGCTAGTGGTAGAGTTATTGATCAATATCATGCTTCTTTAGGACTAAATTGTTCAATATTTATTATCAGAGTGATTGGTATCAAAAATTTTATGGAATTAAAGAAAGGCAAAGGTTAGTAGCTTATTTTTTTTTCATGGGATTACAAGTCATACCATTTTGACATTAATATTTGCATATGTTATGTTGAACAAGGAAAGAGAGGAGATGAAGGAAGTTCTTTTTTACTTTGAAATGATATGGATTCAATGTTTGGAACTTTAAAGTTAAAACTTTTATAAATTTGAATGAAATTGATGTATTATTATTTTTCTGAACTATGAAGTCCTTATATCATGGTTAAAACATTTTATCATGTCCTTGGAATAGTTTCTATTTGATAAATATCTATATGGAAAAGGAATTGATGATAATGATGGATTATTGATTTTTGTTTAGTTATATACATTATATTTATAGTTTCCTTCTTTTTTTATTTGGTAAAATTATATGTTCAAGTCCCATTTAGTATGCATTTATGATGATATTTATTTGATAGAAAAGGATCTTCAATGTAATGTTTGCTTATCACTTTAAGTATTGAAAATAAGTCCTTTAGTATGCATTTGTGATGATATTTATTTATAGAATTAGGATCTTCAATGTAATGTTTTTTCCTTTCTTTTAGAGTTGAGGCTATTGTGATGATTAATTTTATCGAGATTACCATTAACATCTTCTTTTACATTCAATCTTTATTGTTTTGAGGTGTTTCTTTCTTGTAATAATGTCTCGTTCAACTTTATGCTATATGTGTGGTATTAAATATGGTGAGTTGTTTTGTTGTTAAAAATAAATATTGAGATATTTTGAATCTTCTTAGCTTTTACTCATAATAATATATGATGATTTACAAGATAATATTGTAAGTTGTTACTCAATTCATTTATTTTACATGGACACTTATCATCATAATGTGAATCTCAAGTTTTCATTTTAATATAGAATCAAGTCCTCCTTCAATCATAGAAGGTGAAGTTTCACATTTATTTTACACATATTTTAAATTTATCATTGTTGATGTTTAAAATTTTATTCTGATTCATCTTCACAAATTTGATTCTCATCAAGATTAAAGAGAAAGTTTTTATTACATGTTAATTTTTTTAAAACTATATTCATGAAGAAATGTATGTTTATGCACATTTATATAATTCTTTTGAATTTTGGTTTATACACATGAATCATATTATATGCATGTTAAGCTTGAATATTTATCAGTATTGGATGTTTGAAGAGTTAATATTTATATTCAAGTCATTAAGGATATGTATGTTTATATTTGATTTTTGTGTCCAAACACAAGGAGGATTGACAAACTATTTTCCTATTTGTTGGATTACATCAAGGATCAACATTAAGTATCTTTGCATTATGATGTTTTTATTTGAAAGAAGATGTATTGTATGCTTTTTGTATGACATTTCTTTGATAAGATAGAGGGAGTCCAATGTATTGAATTATGGAGGTCAACTTTAATTAAAGGTTTGTTGCATCTTAATATATGTGAGATAATTTTATGAGAAATTTTAGTGGTAGTTGTCTTTTTGATCAAGTCAATAATAAGAGTGATTATTGATATTTAGCTCTATTGTTCAAAATGATTAAATAGATGGAGATATTTTAGAATCTGTTGTTAATAGGAATGCATTGCTTTATTATGATAGAAAAGTTATTAAATTAAGGGAAAATTTTATAAGATGTTAAGACAAATGACTTATTTAATGTTGGCCAACAAAAGAAAACTCAAGTTTAATTCAGATGAGGATTCATGGATGAGTTTTACAGAGATATCTATATGTTCAAAAAGTTGATTTAAAATATAAGATTTATTCTATGTTTCCACATAATCTCATATATTAAGAGTAGATGCATTGATTTTATGTTAAGAAAAAGAAATTATTATTTTAAGATGTATAAAAATGATTTATATACAATTAAAATGAGAATTTTTATGACACAATAATAGCAGAAAATGAATCAACTATGGATTTATTGTTGTTGAATGTTTTGTTGTATTGGATGTTTCTAATGATTCATATACATTATATTTATAGTTTCCTTCTCTTTAAGTATTGTATAGTCGTTATGTTGAAGTCCTTCACTTCAATGTAATGTTTGTTGCCCTTTCTTTTAGAGTTGATGGTAGCTATTATGTGATGGTTAATTTTAATGAGCTTGAGCCAATATTCACATCTTCTTTGGCTATCTATGGGCTTATTTATTGTTTTCCTTTTCCGGGTGTTGTTATTTTTTTTGGTTAACTTCCTTTATCCTTTATTTCCTGCTTAGTCTTGATTGGTTTGAGATTGGCTTGTTCTACTTTGATTAGTTTTTAGTTGGGTTCCTTCCTTTTGCTTTTGGCGGTTGGTCCTGCTATTGCTCCCATGTCATGAGAGTTCTCCCTGCTAGTTTTTTGATTTCCAGTTTTGGTGAGCTTGGCTTTCTTTCTGTTGGGTCCTTGTTGGTAGTTCTTATTGGCTAGTCTATGTCTTCTGCTCTTTATTTGTTTCTAGTTCCTTTCTTGTTATTAGCCTTGTTGCAGGTTGATTTGTTTAGGATTATCGAATTGGCTTGTTCTAGTTTGATTAGTTTTTAGATGGGATCCTTTCTTTTGCTCTTGGTGGTTGGTCCTGCTATTGCTCCTGTGTCATGGGAGTTCTTCCTGCTGGGATACTTTAGATTTTTAATTTTGGTGGGCTTGGCTTTCTTTATGTTGGGTCCATGTTGTTCCTATTATGTGACTTTTTCTTTTTGTGTTTCTAGTTCCTTTCTAGTGGCTAGCCTTGATGCAGGTTGATTGATTTGGGATGGAAACTATTTTGGTTTGATTGGTTTTTAGATGGGCTCCTTCCTTTTGCTCTTAATGGTTGGTCTTGCTGTTGCTCCCATGTCATGGGAGTTCTCCCTACTTGTTATACCTTCTTATTTAAGCCTATATTACTAATCTTTCTATTTTAGTTCTTGTAGGCTGTCTCCTATCTTTTTATGGATTTGGACTCTTTCTGATTCTCTTTAGCATCCATTAACATATTCTGCTGATGGTCTCTTCTTTCTTGGAAGGCTAGAGACTGGAGTTTTTCTTTTGGCATTATCCCTTAGTTAACCTCACTTTTGGGGTGAGTTCTCAACTTCCTCATCATAGATCAAGGACTCTTACAGACACTAAGAGCTCCTTAGCCTTAAGAAACTTCTAGTGATTAAGTGAACACTTAACCTAAGCCTAGAGACCTAGAAAGGTTAGCCATTGGGATAGGTCTTGCCTTAGGGACTTAGGGGGACTTGCCTACCTTATACCCTAAACCCAATCCATGCTTTCCTTCTTGAATCAAACCTAAAATTCATTCTAAACCCAAATCAATTTCTAAACTCTTAATCAATCCCATGATCAAATCCAAGCTCAAAATTCTCCATAAACCTTATGATTGAATTTCGTGGCCTTAAACTTAGCCAAGTCCAATTCAATTCCAATTCAATTGATTTTCTCAAACATCAATTCAATCGTTCAATCATTTATCAAATCCAAATCCAAACTCACTTTCAAATGATTGAACAAAATCAAATCCAAGTTCCAAAATTCCTTCCTAAGCCATATGACCCACTCTCATAATATTAGCCAAATCTCCACCTAAGTTATCCCAAACTTGATTGATATCTTTATAAATCAATTATTTTTATTTATATTCACATATATAAATGAAATTCACATTCAAATAATCAAAATTAATTCAAACTAAATCAAACCAAACCAAGACTCTTCTTAAGCCACATAGACCTACCTCCATAAGTTTAACCAAATCTTGACCCAAACTACAAAATCAATTAGTTTCTTTATAAATCATTTATTACTTCATTTATATTCATAAATGAAACCCACCATCCAATGACAAAAAAATAAATCAAACTAAATTAATTTCCTTATAAGCCGTTTTAATCCACATCCATGAGTTTGGTTAAATTTGCTTCCAAATCACTCCAAACTCAAGTGATTTTCTCATGAATCATTTATATCTTTATTTAAATACCGAGAAATAAATAAATTATAAATTCAAATGACCAAAACCAAATCTAAAATCAAACCAAAATTCAATTTATATCATTTAAGCAAATTTCTTAGACTTAACCAAATTCCACCTAAACCAAGCCAAAATCAAAGATTTATTTTTTTTGAATCAATCATTCCTTCAATCATTGATCCAAATATTAATGAAACCTATAATTATCTAGCCAAATTAAAATCAACCCAAGTTAGCCCTTTTAACTTGAAACTTCAAATGAGTGAAAGTCCATTAGACTCCAAATTGATTGTTAAATTTATATTTCAATCATAGGCTCATAGATCAGTTTAATTAAACTTGAATTCCAACAACTAAGTCAATTGACTCATTTAGATCCACTTGACCCAAAGTGGCCTAAAAGACCTTTTTGAGCCAAATTCTAACCCAACCCAAATTGGATTGAACCAAGCCCATCTGTGCCTCATATCATGATCAATAATTACCCTAGGATGATCAATCACCTTGAATTGGGTCAAACCAAGTCAACTTATTCATTTGACCAAGTCAATGTTTAGCCCAAATGAAACCCAAACTAGCCAAAACTCATTCTCCTCCAAATTGATTGAAACCATTGTTTCACACCAACCCATGATCAATGTTTGAATATGACTTGATCATCAATTGAATCAAACCAAATCTAATTATCCAATTGTCCCAAGTTGACCCAAATTGGCCTAAAAGGCTAAAATGGGTCAAATCATAATCTAACCCGAATTGATTGCAACCAATGGCAAAAGTTCATTCCAAATTAATTATTGAACTTGACCAAAGCCATAATTGAGTCCAATTTGACCGAATTGGTCAACTTGACCCAACATAGCCCAAATTAACCTGAATGGTCAAATTGGCCACAATCCAAATTAAATCCAAATTGATTCAGACAAAAGACTACAGTCATTTTCAATTAACCAATTGAACATGAACCAACACTTAACCCAACCCAATTTGGTTGATTTGGGCAAATTGGTCAACTTAACTCATTTGGCCCATTTGATTCCATATGAACCAAAATCATACTTAGGCCAAATTGATGGAAACCACTTGAACCAACACTCTTCAAATCATCATTTGAACCTAACCCAGGCCTTGGTTTAACCCAATGTGACCAATTGGTCAACCTAATCCAACATGACCCAAAATGAACCCATATAACCCAATTGAGCCAAAACCCATAAAACCAACCCATGGGACTTTGGAGGCTTACCTAACCTGATCCAATCCCATCATAGATCAGCCCAAAATTAGCCCAAACTAATTTGGAGCCAAGTCCAATGCAAATCTTTTATGTATCCTCGCCCACATTAGATTCTTTCCTCTAATGAAAAGTCCACTCTCCTCTCATCCTTGGCAGCCACCAAAATTTTAAATGGTGCATCCATAAACCTCCTAGGGCACCCTTTGGGTGGAGAGACTTACCTTGAGACTAAAGAGGTAAGCCTGAGGCACTCCTCCAACCAAACTGAGCCACATAAACTTGATGGAGACCACTCCGGCACTCTGGCTATGGCTAGCTGACCAAAAAAATGAGATGTAATCTCATCCGTCCACCTCAACAAACTGAGGGGTATACCCCCTCAATTCGCATGGGAAATTAGTTCTTCAAATTATCTGAGCTTCCAAAGGAAAATTCGAACCTCCTTGCAATTCTAAGCTTTCCTTTGGTATTTTGCCTTCCCATGTGAAACTAAAATAGGGAAAACCAATCTCGATTCTAACTTTATCATTTCTCAACCAAACTTCAATTCCTCTTACACACACCTTCCACATACCTTGTCGAGGCTACCCAATGCTTCCTTCAAGTTTTAAACCCACTAGAGCTAGGAGTTCAATCACCACCGAGCTCCAAATTGATGGAAGTTGATCCACTGAGCAAACCAAAGGGAATTATCTTGCGTGCTACTCAACAGGGCCTCTTCACTACTAGACGAAGCTACCTCTGTCAATCCCACTATTGGTCTTGAGCTCTAGTAAGATAATTTTCAAAATCATAGAAATATAAAATTTTTATCATCTTTTATGAAGAGAATTTGCATGTGAGCCCATCCTACCCATGAGATCTTTGTGGATCCCTTGCGTGAAGGTGTGGGTTGATTTTGGAGTGAATCCGAACTCAGTGAGCTCGGATCGAGCGATCCATGGTGGACGGCCTCTGTCATTCATCACTTGTCGGAAGAGAGATCATGAGCCATCTATTTCGTGTGATTGAAGATGATTTTGATCAAATTACACTATATCACCTCTATTTTCTCACAACAAGATTAATCGGCCATCCGATCCGATATCGTGGCACCATGTGGAAAGTGTACGCATCAACACGCCATGTGGCACCAATAGGATTAAGGTTTTAATTATGTTAATTAAGGTGTTTTAAGAAAACTTCTATAATTCATAAAATTATAAAAAAATTTAAAAAATATAAATAATGTCTTGTTTTAAAGGTAGTTTAAAGGGGAATCTATTAATTTTATCTTTAATTAAGATTAGTGATATGAGAGTTTAAGATGAGGAGTGGCTAGAAGGCTTTGTCCTGGGAGGCCTGATGCCTTTGAAGCAAGCACATCCAAATGAAGAAATGAAGGAGATATGAAGAATGAAGATAAGAATGCCCCATAACATTTATTCATTTGTAAATTATAATTATTCTTTCATATGGGTTGTATAAGGTAGAGCTTGCTATCCATTTTCTCTTTCGGGTTGTCGGTGATACCCGATCGCACCTACTTTTATTCTTTTGTGTTAGGTTTATAAAATGCTTAATGTTATGTTTAAATTGCATAATAGAAACAACATGTGTTAGGTGAGTGTATGAGATGATCGAAGTGGCCAATTCCCATTGGAGGGGTCAGCTTTGGTTGGGTCAACCAAGATTATTGGGTCATGTTCACCACCCTCCTTGGTGTCTAAATGGACTACTAGAAGGATGTCAAGTGGCCTTGAGAATGAATATGACCAAATTTCAATTGAATTTTATCATAGGATACCCTTTGACTTAAGGGTAAAATGGTCACTCAACCTTGATTTTGATTTGATTTGAAATAATTCAAGAATGGGTTGGGCCAAATTTCAAGTGATTTGGAGTTCATTTGGTTTGAATTAGTTCCATTTGACCCATTTAGGTCAAGTAAGATCAATTTGGGTTATATTGACCAATTGATCAAATTGGGTCAAACCATAGGTTTAAAGTTTAAATGATCATTTGGAGCCTATGAGTATCATTGATTTGGTTCAATTTGGTTTATATTTGGTTTTGGTTCATTTAGGTTCATTTAGATCAAATGGGTCAAGTTGACCAATTTGACCCATAAGGGTCATGGGTTGGTTTAGGCTTGTTGATCATTTGAAATGTAATCAATCTTTTGATTTCAGTTGAATTTAAAATTTGACCAGTTCAAGTCAATTAGCTAGTTGGGTCTAATTGAAGTATTGGTCAAGTTCAATAAGTAATTTAGAATGAATTTGACCCATTGGTTGCAATCAATTTAGCTTAGATCAAGATTTGACATATTTAACTTTTTAGGTTAATTTGGGTCAACTTGGGTCAAGTGACCAATTAGGCTTGGTTTACCTCAATTGATGGCTTGATCATGTTCAATCATTGATTATAAACTAGTTTAGATCAATGGTTTCAATCAATTTAGCATATAGTGGATTTTGGCTAGTTTAGGTTTCATTACTTGGTGAAAGGCTAGGTTCAACTTGGTTTGACCTAATTTGAGTGATTGATTATCCTAGGATGATTGTTGCTCACAATGTGAGGCTTAGATGGCTTTGTTCAATCCAATTTGGGATGGATTAAAATTTGGCTCAAAATGGTGCTTTAGGTCACTTTGGGTCAAGTGAGCCTTAGTGGGTCAATTTGCTCGATCAAGGCTTGATTCAAGTTTGGTAGAACTCACATATTGACTTATGATTGAAATATAAAACCAATTATAAGTGATTTTGAGTCAAATGAGTTTTGATTCATTTGACAATTTCAAGTTCATATGATAAACATGGGTTTGACTTAAGTTAGTTTGATTTTTTGGGTGATTATAGTTTATGTTTATATTTAGGTTTGTGATTGAAGGAATGATTATTTGAAGAGAAAATCCAATGGTTTGGATTGATTTGAGGGTGAAGTTCAAGAATTTGACTTGAAAGAGTATTTAAGGATTTGGACTTGAGTTTTGAATTTAGTTTTGATTATTTGAATTTATACTTCATTTATATTTGTGAATATAAATGAGAAAATACATGGGTTATGAGAAACTCTTTTGAGTTTGAAGTGATTTATGATTTGGTTTGGTTAAGTTCAAGGATTTGACTTGAAAGAGTATAATTTAGATTTTGGTTAGAATTGGACTTGAGTTTTGAATCTAGTTTTTGCTATTTGAATTTATATTTCATTTATATTAGTGAATATAAATGAGAATATAAATGGGTTATGAGAAAATCTTTGAGTTTGGACTAATTTAAGATTTGAATTTGAAGTTCGGTTAAGTTCAAGGATTTAACTTGAAAGAGTATAAGTTGGATTTAAGTTAGATTTGGACCTGAGTTTTGAGTTTAGTTTTGGTTATTTGAATTTATATTTCATTTATATTTGTGAATATAAATGAGAATATAATGGGTTATGAGAAAATCTTTGAATTTGGAGTGATTTGAATTTGATTTGAGCTAAGTCCGTAAGATGAAATCAAAGGGCTTAGAAAAAAATTTGGATTTGGAATTTATCATGAGTTTCAATTATTTGGAATTAATTCATGATTTGAGAAAATCAATTGAGTTGGAATTGATTTGAGTTTGAAGTTGATTTGAATTTGAAGTTGGTTTGAATTTGAAGTTTGTCTTGAAAGAAGGAAGTAAGGATTTAGTTCAAGCTAAAGTGTAGGCAAGTTTTCCTAATATCCCTAAGGCAAGACCTATTCATATGGCTAACTCTCCTAAGTCTCTAGGATTAGGTTAAGTGTTCACCTAATCACTAGAAGTGTCTTAAGACTAAGAAACTCTTAGTGTTTAGAGGAGTCCATATTTCTAAGATGGAGAAGTTAAAAGCTCACTCCAAAAGTGAGGTCAACAAAGGGCGCCCAATAAGTGTGGTGTGACTAACAAGGCATACACGATAGTGTCGAGATGATCAACCACGCTCAAATGATTGCAAGCACTAACATAAATGATTTACTCTTAAACCAAAGGTGTAGAAGGAATCAAGAGCTTAGTGCTAGTGCAACTTTATTTATGCTTAAGACATAAGAGAGTGAAGGAAGAATCTTCTAGGGACTGAGTATGTGAGCCTTGCATAAAAGGAAAATGTTCAAGTTATCCAGTGAGGATAAGTGGTTTGATTTAATTTGCATCTCGCTGGTGAGAAATTTGATTTGAATTGTTGATTTATGATTTGGTGTTCCACTAGGGATAAAAGTGTGAACCCTCCTCTAGAGGAGCAAGTTCAAGTTGGATCGAACTAGTTCCATTGGGGAACTAGAAAGACTTGCATCTCATTGAGGAGAAGCTGATTGATTTGTTTATTTAATTTGAATCTACTAGGGAGGTTAGTTGGATTTGTTTTGTTTATTTAATTTGACTCCACTAGGGAGGAGGGTTGAATTTATTTCAGATGTTAAATTTTTACTTTTTGAGATGGACCTATCGATTTACGATGGACCACACTAAAATAGGCCATTGGCCTTGGTCTAGCTCAGATTTACCAATCCAAAGGGGTAGTCTACCAACCACATAATAGGACTATCCGGCCAAAGGGGTTGCCTTTCGCAAAAGAATCGTACAGGAAGAAAGAGTAGTATACTTACATCTTATAAAGTAGGGATCAGCCGCTGAGGAGATCAATTGGCGAGGTAACAGATCAAACTCAACCTAAGATTGACTACTGAGTGAATGTCGGGGAATTAGATCAGCTCAAAGATAGTCAAAATTAGTTTCATTTTTAAATATATTTGATGGATCCCATCAGTTTTCAATGGACTGCACTGAGTAGGGGTCATGTTGGCCTTAGTCTAGCTTAGATTTATCGATCCAAAAGGAGTAGTTTTTTTGGCCAAGAGGAGAACTATCCAACCAAAGGGGTGCCTTTTGATTTGCAGTGGTTGATTCAGGGGAGAAAATATGGGGACTCACATCTTTACTGAATAAATGGACCACTAGGGCAACACATTAGCAAGTAACATGTCAACCCGATCTAAGGTTGTCGGTTATAGGAGAAAAGAATGCATAATAGACTTACATCTTCCAAAGTAAAATGACTGTTGAGGCAACCTGTTTATGGCAAAATAAATTGAACCTGACCTAAAGATGACTACTGAGAGAGTGCTAACCTGAGGAATTATCTCTACTCAAGTGTAGTCAGGCAATTCCTACAGGGAGTTCTACTGACACTGCCCTAAAGATAGGATGCCCGCTTAGGAAAGGGGCTGCTGAGGGCTTGAATTCCTAATCCACAAGTGAATAATTGCTAGGGGTCACCTTTGCATATGCTTTCTTTTCTTTAGAGAAGAAGCATTGTTATCACCATGACTTCATAACGGGCTTTTTGAAAGAATTCTGTGAATATGAGGAGATCTTTCATAACCTTTATTTGATCTTTTCAGTGGAAGAGCATAAAACCTACCTGCCTGAATATAAAGGCCAACCTTGAATATTCTATCTTCAATTATACACTTGCTAATGTGAGATAACTTATGCTGCAAGCTTCCTACATCAGGAATATTGAGATATTTTAGGATTTCATTCTCTTCAATCAGTAATGGATTTGGAAGGTCATTCAATCTTCCCCATCTCTCAAGGAGACCCATTCATTTTTCATGAAAAAGAACCCATTAGACCAACTTTTAGATAGACCCATTCTAAAAATTCTATCCAATTTTTTATACCTCGATATGAAACACATCCTCAAAGATCACATGTGAACCTACACATTATGCATAAGTACATGATGTTCAGTCACACCACTCTCTCTTTAAAGAAGACAGTCAAACCAATAATGATCACTAGAGCTGAAATAAAATTTGTGATAAAGCTATAACACATATTTTAAAAATCTCAATCAATTCAGTAGGGAATCACAGTCCAGCATGAAGAATCATCTCAGAAATAGTAATGTATCATTACGAAGAAAAATGTGCCTAATCAAACTTTTTAGCAACAAGAGCCACTAACTCATTTAGGAAATGAAATTTTCTACGGAGCACCATTAAACTATCAACTGTGATAGCGGATGATATATTATCTGTAGCTATTATGTTTTTTGTTTTCTTTCGACTATCATCCTGTGAAAATGCCTAATAAGTATGAAACAAAAAGAGGAGAGAAAGACTAAGGTCTGAGAAGTGTGTAAAGTAACTCACCTCAATAATTAGGAGCATCCTCTCCTCACTTTATTTTTCACATATAGTTTTGGATATAATGTTTCGCCTATGATCTGATGAAAATATATGTATACGTATGCGTTCATAAAAGAAGTGATTTCTTTCTAATGATACTCCGAAATTACCTGCTAGATTTTCTGAGTTTTTTAAAGAATAGTTATTAATCGATGCTTTTTCGCCACATTAGCAGCTGTCAACTGTTAAACCATCTGTTAGAGTTTCAAGAAAATCAATTTTCTACAAAACAAAAGTAGAAGATATGGGCTTTGATCACCTCTGAACCCGGTTGGTTCGATTGATGCCTCTTTCGAGGGAAAATCGAAGTCTCGCCATATGAACTATGAGCCTTGATCACCTTCAAACCTAGTCGACTAGGACATTGACCCTTCGGAAAATGGAGCATCTTTATATGAACTATAGGCCAAGATCGCTCCCAAACCCGATCAGTCTGACGAGAACAATTGATGCCTCTATTGAGGAAAAACTGAAGCCTCTCCATATGAACTATGAGTCTTAATCAACAAAGCAAATAACCTACTTTTCAGAAGAAAGTCAGTGCTTTGCTGACGAAAGAAAAAAATTAATTACCTTTAGCCCTGATCTTCTGCTGAATAATTTCTCATCCAACATAGGAGAACATTGAACCATATGGGAGAAAATTGTGTCTCCTTACTTAACCCCAAGGGGAGGTATTTATAGATCCACAATATGAGCAAAAAGGAAAGGTATTTTGAAATATTTAGATAGATTTTGAAATTTCTACCCTCAAATATATTTTTCCTTTTAGAAAAGTAAAAAAAATGAAGAAAATAATATAAAAATTAGAGAAAATATAAAATAAAATCAAAAGTTTTCGTCATTTTTGATCACTAGCATGCATTTATGCACGTTGCGTGTTGCGGATTGCGCCAGCACATCTCTGCCATGCTGCTCCCATAGCCTGGTCTCCGGCTCATGACCTCGTGGCCCCACGCCTGTGAGAGCACTCAGAGGAGCTGGGGCCTCTACGCCCATGCCAGAAGCACGCCTGTGCACTCATGACCCTTTGATCTCGCATCCCAGCGGCCTCACACACCCATGGACACTTGCAACGCCATGCCCATGGCCATGTCGCGGGGCCCTGCGCGCCAACGTCCCTATATGTTCCCATGTGCGCGCCTGCATTATGTTGCCCACAACCTCAGCTTGCTCGCTTGCATGCATTGGCCTCATGCGCCCATGTGATTGGTCTCTTGCGCCCACTTCTATGATCATAATCTTGTGTGCCTATAAAGATCTACTCTCTCAAACTATATCTAACTCAAAGGTTAATGAACCTACAAATTTAATTAACATAAAGAAAGTTATTAGCTGAATAATTTTCTTAAAATTATAATCAATTATTAGAAAATTATTCAGACGATATTTTGGATGATATGGATATCAATATTCGATATGTGGTTGACCAAATGAAAGTACTGATATTAAAACTTTAGGATATCGGATCTCTAAATAGCTCTAAATATATAATATTTATAGTCAAATGAGCATCTTGATGAGCGGATCTAAGAAGCCTAAGATCTCTTATTTTGACTTCATTTGACCATTCAAATACTTAAAATGCATTAGATGATCGAAGGACTTATTTTGAGCCGTCCGATGGAGTGGTTTGAATTTTGCCTATATTTACATAAATGTCTGTCCCATAATTTATAAATAGCCCCTCATTCTTTACATGAGGGGACAGAAGCTAAAGAAACAGAGAACTCTCATACTTGAAGAATCTTAAAGAATAATTGGGCCACCAACCGACAGTCGTCGGATCATCACCGACCACCGCCGGCCGCTGCCGTAGGCCTCCACCGCCGATCATCCCCACCGACCACCACCGGCCACCATCGGCCACCGCCACCGCCATTATCACCGCCGACCACACCGCTGACCATGCCTCCACGATTGGTCACCACATACACACGGTCACCGATGATCCATAAATCACCACCAGTCAATGCCGACTGCCACCGAGTGATAATTGCCGGATCACTGCTGTTCACCATCGCCAGCTGCTACCAACCGCCACTCGACCATCTTTCGATAGTGCTGCTATCAACCGCCACCCAACCATCTTTCGATAGTTTTCGTCGGATCATCAGACTATCACCTCAAGCAAGGCCTTCATCGCAAATCAAGTGAAGCTTGTCACAAAACTTATTCTTGTAAGCTATCATTCTCCAACTTTGGATAAAGGATAATAATTGTAAGAAAAGCTGATATTGTGAAATTATTTTTATGTGGGCTATACCTTGTGGTTTTTCCCTTCTTGGGTTTTCTACGTAAAAATCCTGAGGTCTCTCAAACTCTTTTATTGTGTGTGCAGAACTTTTGTGCAATGCTAAGATATCGAATTCTCTTATTATACTCATCCTAATTTTTCTTCACACTATAATAAATATATATGTAAAAAATAGATATAAATAATCAATCTTTTATGAGGCTTTATTTTTTTTCTTTTTCATTTGTATCGCTCTCCGGGCTCATTCATTTTATTGCCTCCGCCAGCTTGAGATCCAGATCCAGTTCTTTGTCATATGGTATCAAATCGGAGAGCAACCTTGGTCTCGCTATGCAGCAACCGTGCTGCTTTCAATCTTTACGCTTCCACCCTTAGCTACAAGATCCATGATTGGGAATCGAGGATGCTTACGATATGAGGGAGCAGCTTAAGAGATGACAACAATAGCAGCAGCAATAGCCAATCACTCGCAATCATCACCATCATCATCATCATGGTGGAGGGTGCTACTCCGACTAGCTGTAAGGACGGAGTCACTACATCTTCTCGAGAAGGAAAGGCTCTTCTTTGGAGAACAAAGGTGGATGACTACGATAATGTTTTGCACTGATATATATATATATTTTTTGGAGAATTTTGTTATGTTAATATTTTTTTTCTTTTGTATCGGCAGCGTCATGCTTGAGGACTTGTTCTTGCCTTGAGCAACTACCTTATAGAGCCCTTTTTTATTAAAATAAAATAAAATAAATCAGACCAGCTCATGTTGACATTCTAATTAATTAATTAATTGATAATATAAGTGATTAAACGAGGCATGGAATTATAGTTAGATTTTAATGTATTGTCAGATATGTGCGATGGATTTAGATAATTTGAATTTATTATTAAAAAAAATATATGATTTTTGAGGTTTGAATTGAATTGTTAAAATAAAAGAATGATTCTCGGATGGGTTTGAGAATATTACGGGGAATGAGAGGTTGTTTTGGCTAATTTTATTTTTTTTATTTATGTTATTTATATTTTAATATTAAATATAAATATATTTGACATCCTAAAAATATGCTAATTTTATTTTTATGTGATGATAATGATGATCTTGATTGGGCATATTAAAGATAAATAAGATAATAATGATATTAATCTATAAATAATGATGATAATTGTCAACGCTAATATAGATAATAGTGATGTTTAATGATGATACTATTTTTTTAAAAGATTAATTAAAATATTTAAAAATTATTTTAAGTTTATTAATTGATAACTTGATTTATTTCTTTAAAATTATTTTAAAAACATAAAAACACATTAAATATTTTTTTTAAAAATAAAAATAAAAATGATCTCAAACAGACTTTTAGGCACTATTTGAGGTGATTTATCACTATTTAATTTTTGCCGGAGTTTGTCTAACGATGTTGAGCCTTTACTATCACCTATAAGCGTGATTTATCACTTGGTTCGCAAGTGTTCCGTCTGTCTTTCATCTCCTGAAGAAGTCCAGAAAGTTCGCATCTTGCCTGATTGTCATCATGGCTTCCACGCAGATGTATCGACGAGTGGCTATGGACACAACTGAGCTTCTCGTTTTGCCGATCGCCGGTGAAATCTCCGGTGAAGTCTTTGCACCAAGCCCGAGGCAATGGAGTCGTTGACTGGTTTGAGGAATCTGCTTAATACAAAAATTGGTTTTTGGCAAAACAGGAAAGGACAGTTATCATTGAGAGATGTATCGAACGGTGGAGGTGAGTCCGAGCACAAGAGGGAGGAAAGCTCCTGTGAGATTGATTGCTCCATTAACGGTGAAATATTTTGATTCATTTTTCAAATTATACCTAATCTGTAATATATTAATCTAAAAGGCTATAGAAGAAGAAGTAGAATGCTCTAATCCTACTTGTAGACGTTTCAGAAATTTTTATGAAGATGAAGATTTTAAACTTAATTCATATTTATATTACAAAGAATTTCTCATTTTGCAGATTTTCGGATTGATGTTAAACAATTTGATTGGAATGATTTTAAAAAAAATTTAATATGCATTCATGAAATTTTGTGATTTCAATTTGTAAATAAATTTAAAAATAATAAAATATTTGTTTAAAAAGTACAATAAAATAGTAAAATGTTAAGGCATTTAAATATAATTAGTAGAAAAATATCATAAAAATTATCATTTATTAATATTTTATGACTATTGTAAACAACATTGAGCCTTAATATTTTAAATAGTTTTTCAAAAAAAAAATAATACTTTTGAAAAAAACTTCAAAAGTTATATACGACTCATAAAAAATATAAAATATTTATTTATTTAAAGATAAATTTTTTCAAATCATTGTAAAAGAAAAAAAAAATCTCAAAAAATTCAATGCAATCGATGATTTATTTATTTATTGGAGTATATTGAATGAAAAAGTCACAATTCTGATAATGCAGATGCACCCAGTGGAAAGCGGCTTTCATAGGAGAAACTATGGATCAAACTAAATTTAATCCAAAAATTTTTTCAAAAAATTATTAAACAATGATGAAAAGCTTCATATAATTCACAGAGGTTAGGTTAGTTATGTCCAGAGGAAACCGAGGATGAATAAAATTAAAAAATAATAAAAATAAAAGTAAAAACCAATGAGAAGAAAGAAATTAACGTGACATATTTCAGTTAGAATCCGCAATTAACGAGGGAAGTTGTCAACACCACGAGAGTCGCTGCCGCCAAAAGAAAGGTTGCGTCTTTGTCAGCGAAACGTAGGAAGACGACTTGGCGATATCGCCGTCATCATCGCAGGGAGGAGGGAGATTGAGATCCAGAGAACATCCGTTCGAATTCCTCTCCTTCCTCGTCGGCTCCTGTGGATGCGTAGGGCGGTGCCGCCGCATGTGCCCGCCGAGAGCCTGACCGGAATTGAACTTGTCGCCGCATATCGAACACTCGTGGATTCTTGCCTTTGCCGCGACTTTCGAAGAGAATGAGTTCAGGCTTAGCTGAATCGAATCCTCGCTCATCACCGCCGCCTTCGTTTCATCTGCCGATGCCGAAGGGATCGAAAGCTTGATTTTCTTATGGCTGGCGCGATGCCCGCAGAGTGCCTGAAACGAAGGAAAACATTTGTTGCAAGTGTTGCATTCGTGGACATCTAATCCAGCTTTGCTGCTGGTCGCAGCCTCTGCGAATTGCCGGTTCGTAAATTTCGTGGCGGTGGTTGCTTCCTCTGTCGCTTTGGGTTCTGGGCCTCTTGGCATATGACCAGCCCGGGCAAAAAGTACAAGGCTATTAGCCGCTTCTTTTTCCTCAGTTGTGATCAGAGAGAACTCAGTGGAGGTCGATGAAAACATCACTACATCTGCCGTCGCCGCCGATGAAAACAGAAGCCTTTGCCGCTTGGTTCTCTTCCGTCTCACAACGGATGAATTTTCCAGTATACCTTCCATCGATGGTAGGTGAGAAAGAAGCTTGTATTGAGAGAAGTGAAGGGTGAGGAAGCTTAACGGGTTATTATTTATAAAATGATAAGGTGTGAAAAGGCTTAATTTGCGAAACAGCAAATTCACACGTCTCACTCTCTTGCTTGTCCACCGTGAGGTTGGTTCAGTAGAAAGCAGTTTCGCAGCCATTCATGTTTCGCTACGGACAACAGAATTCATTCTGTCTGAAGAAGTATTCTATCATGTTTTTCTAATTAGTATTCTGTTATCAATTATATATTAATAATATATGTAGATATATATATATATATATATATATATATATATATATATATATATAAATATATATAATAATAATAAATATGTAAAAAATAGACATAAATAATTGATCTTTTATGTCATTATTTATTTTTTTTCTTTTTTTCTTTTTTATTTATCTCTCTCCTAGGCATTAGGGCTGCAAATGAACCCAGCGTTCGACAAGCTACTCGAAACTTGGCTCGATAAGAGATCGTTCATGATCGTTTGATTAATTAATTTTATAAGCACTCGATTGCTAAATGAACAAGCTTGAGCAACCCATAACTTGATTCGATTATGATCGTGAATAGTATATCATTTAATGTTCAAGAACAAACTTTCGAATAAACTTGTTGAATAGTTTTAGAAAAATTGTTTAAATTCGACAAAATTTCTAAATATTAACTAAATTAAAATACAAATATATTTATATTAATTTTAATTTTAATATCATATAATAAAAATAATTAATTTTAATAAATTTTTATTAAAATTTTAATATAAATTGTATCCCTCGCCCCTTGGCATTCGCAATAGGTTTGCGATTGCCTCGATCTCGACGGGCTCAAGCCTCATGAGTCAATCCATATCACCGTAGCCAAGGAGGCTCACTAATTAGCTATGAGGAGTTGTCTCCTCAGCCCTAACCTCCTCATCAACTGGCACATCTATCATGAATCATATCAAAATATCATATATACTGAATATATTTTGACAATGCAATGAAGAAGATGACAGAAGTATGGAAGGAAAGAAAGATAGTGATCATACCTCTAGTGCTGCTATCTCCTGCCAATGGTAATCGATGATGGGTCCTCTGACCTCGAGGAACTCTCAAAGACCTCACTCTGCACTCATATCTCTTTGCACCACGCTCCAGGAAAGGACCAAAAGACAATGTATCCAAGTGAGGTGAGTATAGCTGACCCCCTGTGTGGCTCTCTCGAGGAGCTATCCAAAAATAAGAGCCAGTACCAAGTCTCAGTAAATGTAGCCAAACTATAGAAGCAGCATAATAGCATGTTTCAAGAGCCACTGCCCTAGTCTTCCTGACATCTACTATCCCTGGGATGAATGGTCGGCTGTCATGAGCTATACACTGAGAAAATCCAAACTGTCGTAACACGCACCGGTACCTCAATGATAACTAACTGACCAAACCTATAATTCAACCAGCCTAGATGTATGCTTAAAAAGTACCACTCTCAATGTTCATCGACTACAAAGTAGTGAGACTCTACCACTCTCATCAAAGCCATTGATAAGATCAGTCTCTATCAAGTCAGGTGGCAAACCAACTGTATCCGGCTGGTGAACTAGAAAGAATCGATCCCTGACCAAGTGAGCTGCAAAGAAGAATAAACATATCCATCCCTCAAAGATAGATGACGCCGCATACAATCAATAACTGGTATATCCTCACTCTGAAAAGTATGTAGGGTACTCGAAATACGCATAGGCTCCATGTATATGAAGGTGAATCCAAGCATTAAGTAATGCCAAGGCAATGTAACATCACGGCTACCCAACGAGTCTGCCTCAGAAATCACCCTAAGAACTCTGTAAACTCTAGCTAGTACTGCTGAAGCTAATAAAATTCGCTCACCTCATGAAATCTTGGTCGCTAATAGAACACTTATCTGCACTCATCTCAGAATAGCATAAAAAATGCCAAGTAGCTATGAAACCTGCTAAGAGTAACTCCTCGCTCAAATTCTGTATAGCTAGAGAAAAGTACCCAACCAGTAAAGAAGGCTCTGCAGTATCCTCAAACAAACTATTGACATCTGATACTCCCAATCCAAAAGGATCATGTAGCAATATGGACTCCTCAGACAAAGCGTGCTCCTGTAAGAAACTCTGAATCCATGTAGTCACGGGAAGTGTAGCACGTGAATGCCTAGAATACCCCGAAGCTCTGAAAGTCTGGTGGTAGTGGCTCAAAAGATTAATATAAGCTGGTGACATGGCTAACCTACCTCGTCGGTCATCGTCAGCTGAAGGCTGTCTGAGAAATAACTCCTCGTCAGGTGGAACAAACTCATCGTAGTAGTAACCAAACACTGGGACCTAGCCCATGTGACATATCCACGAGGAAGATTAAGGATCTTGCCAATGGATGAATATCGAAGCAAGTCTAACGAGCTCGACTATAGGTGGCTTAGAAGTCTAGACTATCTCGCTCGCTTCAATGCCGGAAGGGTTGTAAAATATCACAATATCGAACCGACTGAAGCATCGTCATCCATAGGATTGATTGTAGTCCCCTTATTTCAACTTAATTGTAACCACCCAATCTGCGGATCCTCGAAGAGAGAGCTCAAGCATAAAGGAAGTAGGGGGAACGTGCAAAGAAACCCCTGTAAAATCACATACTCTCAACATGTCGGTATGCTGCTCGATTCTATCCCTGATATTGACATCTTTGTGAGGATCATGTCTATCAATCTCCAGCCAAATAGCCTCTTCACTAGGCTCACTGGGAGACAAGTCGTCTGATCTCCTCCAAACAAACATCCTCCTGTTAAATGATTAGAGGAAACACATATAAGAATTTGGGTGAAAGCATGACAACACATAAACAAAGAGAGAATAAAAAGCTACACTTATGAGACGTAAATTTTGCAACAAATACAATGCCATGCACATATCATATTTATTGGGGCATTTGTTGACCCTCTCTAGCATCCCTTTTGGGAATAAAAAAAAAGAAAAAAGAAAAAAATAATAATAATAATAGTATAAATATATTTATACTATAAATGTATATATATATATATATATATATATATATATATATATATATATATATATATATATATATATATATATATATATATATATATATATATAAAGATAACATAAAAAGAAAAAATAAAGAAAAAAAGAAAAAAATATTGCTCATAGCAATACATATAAAGAAAATAAAGAAAAGAGGGGCCTCACATATATCTGCTTGGACAAAATAAATCCATAAGCCTTGTTTCTCACAAAAGCGGTCTCGTTCGTCTCCTTAAAAATGAGCTCTGTGAGATTCAGTTTTTCGGCTCCCTCACCCAATAATTGAAGCTAAATTTTCAAATTAAGCTGATTATTAATTAAATTAGATAATTATCCATTTAAAATAAAATAAAATAAGCCTAGCCAAGTCGTGACTCGACTGAACCAGTGCACCCGAGGCGACTAACCTAAAATATATATTTTAAAAAAAATTAAATTGGCAGTACAAATTTTTTGGTCATATCAGGTTCATTAGGTGTCAGATTTTGGTATTCTGGTATCGTTGGAAAGATAATAAAAAATTTTACAACTTTCATGTTGACAACTTTCGATGAATCTCGTCCGGTGAGCCACAGGTTTTGCAAATGTGTGACTTCTGAAGTTGCAAAAAATAAAGATATTGATGCAACTCTCATTTATTGGCCATATCATGCTCTCAGGTGTCGGATTTTGGCGTGCTTGGTATCGTTAAAAAGATAATGAAAAATTATACAACTTTTATGTTGATAACTTTGAGAATCTTACGGTGAGCCGCAAATGTGTGACTCTTGACTATTTTTTATACAGTAGACAGCATGTACTCTTGGCTATTTTTATTTGTAAATGTCAGATAGGTCATCTTTAGTCATTCATGTACTCTTAGCTATTTTTTATACAAAAGATGATATGTACTCTTGGCTATTTTTTATTTGTTATCTTTAGTCATTCATGTACTCCTGATTGTATAATTGTAGTTTATTATTTATTTGTTTTGATTAATTCAAATGCGAGGAGGAAAGATTCAACTAGGAATTACATAAAGATTCAAACTCAATTTATATATAGAATATAATGAGAGTGTTTGATATTACCAAAAAATCATATATATTCAATAATCCTTGTATTATGGCAAAAAAAAAAAAAATAGGGGCTGTCACAATATATTTAATTTTTACAACTTCAGAAGTCACACATTTGTAAAAACTACGACTCACCAGAGATTCAAAGTTGTCAACAAAAGTTTGTATAATTTTTTATTATCTTTCCAATGATATCAAGTATGCTAAAATCCGATGCCTAATGAGCCTGATATGGCCAAAAAAGTGGACTACCTATTTAGTTTTTTTAAAAAAATTTAATTAGGCAATCGACACCGGATGCCCGAGCCATTATCGACTAGACGACTAGGCCTATTTTAATTTTTTTAAATGGCTAATTATCTAATTAAATTTATAATCCAACCTAATTTAAAAATTAAGCCTAATTCGAATCTCTCAACCGTTCCCTCCTTTCGTTCGAACGATCCCGCTCCTCGAAACCGTTCCCTCCCGAAGCTGGTTGTTTACTAGTTCCCTCCAGGCTCCATCATTCTAAACCATGGCCGCTCCTCTCTCTCCACCCTCGGCTCCGTCTCCTTCAACCGTAAGAACAAACCGCATGCATGAAAAAAGTTACGTAACGGTGCATGGCTCTCTCTCTCTGCTCTCTCTGCTCTCTCTATGGAACGCAAAGAAGATCATCTCCTCAAACAATGAAGGCACTGATCCTCCACAGTTACCACACATTCTCTCAACATCTTAGGAAACTCCTATCCTCCTTTCTGGGTTTGTCCCGTGGAGATCTTGTTCAGTACATCCAACCTCTCACCTCCTTCATAAAGAGGAAATATCAAACGCCATCCCTCTTTCAGCATTTCTTTCTAGCAATTTTTTTAAACTAAGTATGGTTAGAAGCTTAATTAGGTAATTAATTATTAAAAAAATTTAAGAATTGGTATACGCATATAAGCGATTGCCATGCCGTCTACTCGACGTATGGTGTACCTAAGTCTGAAGCCAGCCCACTAATTGATCGGCTTTAGATTACAAGCCGACCACCAAGGTGACTGCTTTCGATCAATCCGCCTAATTGGTGGGCCCAACACTATTAAGATCGGTCGAGGTCCTCGGTTATTTTGACTTCGCTATTCCACGCGATTCCTCTGTGATTCCTCTGTGATTTCTCTGCACTCTCGAGCTCGAGCATGCACATCCCCGTCTGACCACCGTTCTCAACATCGAGCTTCGACCCATTATCTCCAACCCTTGCATTGTACCTTCCCCTGTATTGAAATAAACTTATTTTTCTTGCCAAACCATGTTTATGGCGTTTGACACTTTCCTCTCATATAGCGGGTTTGGAAGCCATTAGTTTCCGGTGATGATTCTGGCGGCTCCATTTTGTTCGGGGAAGTTTCCTGTGGTGGATTCGGCTTATTTTTGCGCACATCTCCGTTGTTATTTATAAACTCACGGTAAATCCCTATTTCTATCAATTTATAAAGTAATAGAGTATGTATGGTAGGAATTTGAATATTATTTTAGACTTTTGTTTGGGATTTGAGTTGTATGTTTTAGGCATTATTGTGTTAAGTAGCTATATAGTTTGTTTGACAAGAATGAACAGAGAATTTGTTTCGCTGATCCTTTTCTATGGAGGTAAACCATCGATGAGTCACCAAGTTACGTGGGAGGTCAAAATCATCCAGTTAAGGTTCTACGTCACAGCACCTTACTGGAATTGAAGCAACGAATTATGAGAATCTTGCACATTATTCTAGAGCACCACACAATCACTCTAACATGTCATTATCCAGTGGGTGGCAGATTTATAGCGTCTGTAATATCTGACGATGACGTTAAAGTTACACTTGATGAAGCTTCCCGTCAGATGTTGGTGTTGTATGTCGAAGTGGAAGATGTTAATATTGCATCCACATCAGCTGATCCGATAGTAAGGTCAATAGATATACCGCTAATGCATACCGTGATTTCGCGACAAGCACCTCTGGGGATACAACGCAGCTTTGATGAGTTGATTCCCAGGTAGTATATGGTCAACATTTATCTGATTATACTTGTAATAATTAATATGATAATTTGTTTCTCAACTTATAAGTTATGTGGCAGTGACGATCTTTATCGCTCGATGAACCGTATGTGCCTCGAGTGCTAAAGATGAGTATCGACTATGAGTAGTGGCTCAATGAGTTTGAGCGGATATTAGTGATGATGACTGTCGTTAGAAGCTACGTGAGAATATAAACATCATAATCTAAAAAATCACTCATTTCACAATATTGATGTGAGAGTCATATGTTGTCCACAAAGTATGTCGGATGTCAAACTACGAGAGAGTGGGACAACGATGTTAACTTTGATGGCCCATCTGACAAAACTTTCCTAATAGATGAAATTGAAATTCCAAATGACCTTGTTGAAGGTATGTGTTTCACAAGTAAACGGAGTCTGCAATTTGCTATTGTTGGGTGGTGCATAGTAAATAATGTTCAATTCCAAACAGTTACCTCTAACCAGAAGAACTATATGGTTGTATGTATATAACACGATAGTCCTACAAGACCTTGTAAGTGGCATTTGCATTGTAGCAGTAGATGCTTAGGGGGTGCTTGGAGAATATCAAGAGTTGGTGAAAATCATAGATGTGTCAATGCAGTAAGTGCATCCGGTCATCGGCAGTGTAGTTCAAAATTCATAGCGTACTTCATCATACATGTGATCAGGCACCAGATTGATGTGAAGCCTAGAGAGATTATAGGTAGAATGGAGTCAAAATTCAATGTTAAAGTTTCATATATGAAAGCTTAGGATGCAAGGTGTAAGGTAAAAAAAGTAATATTCGGCAGCTGGGAAGAGTCCTATAGGACTCTCAGTCTTTATATGCAATCAGTTTGTAGTACTTTACCTGGTACAGTCTACAGAATTCAATATACCACTATGCAGCATTTTCATAGACTTTTTTAGGCCTTTGGACCTTCAATAATGGGATGGAGTAGCTGCCGACCAGTGTTGAGCTTAGACGGTACTTTTTTGTTGGGCAAGTATCGTGATATATTATTAACAGCCGTAGGAATCGACGACAATAATGGTTTATTTCCTCTAGCTTTTGCTATTGTGAAGTCTAAGAATGTTGATTCGTGGTTGTGGTTCTTGCTGTGCTTGCATGATGTGTTGCCCGTAGTGCCTGCTAGACGTGATTTGTGTATAATATCGATAAACATGTCTATATGGATGCAAAGAGATTTTTCCATGGGCGCCTCCGTGCATTGTTTGCATCATTTGTGAAAATTTTAAAAAGGTCATACGCAGGTTGGAGATTGGTGATGTTGAGTTTCTATGCCAAAAAATGTATATGGTAATCCGATGATACTCGGGTTCAACCATCTAATGTTAGATATTAAAAATGTTAAAGAAGAAGCATATAATTGGCGTGTAGAACTGTTAAATGGTCCCTTGTGCACGATGGTGGTATGCGTTATAATAACATGATGAATGCATCCGAGTGTTTTAATGGTGTCTAAATGGCAATGTGGTTTATCGATTTAGACTTTAATCACTGCTATCTATTACAACTTAGTAACCTTGTTCATGAAACGGTTATCCACTGCTATTCAGCAAGAGGAAGTTAGCTTGTCTATTTATACTCAAAGGATGTCCACACTATTACAACATACTGAAAGGGAGGCTAGGCATTTCCCTGAATCTATAAATATCAACCCACGTGAGATGCAGGTTTTTGACAGGTCCAACCTATCATTCAGAGTTGATTTGCTAGATAATGGCCTCTGTCATTGTAATTATGGTAGAACGATCATATATCATTGTCCATGCCCACATGTGATTGCTGCATTGGGATTTTGATAGTTGAACCGTCTCATGTGTGTGTCATAGTATTACACTATACAACTGTATAAGCTAACAAACATGAATGAATTTCATACTCTACCAGATCATTCTGATTGACCATCTCTGTAGAGCATGGATTAGTCGCGTTGCAGCCACCTAACTTTCGCAGAAGGTCAGGCCGACCTCGTATGAATAGATTCAAAAACACAATGGATGAAAATGTAGGTAGTAGTAACAGAACTTGTAGCATATGCAAAACAACTGGTCACTACAGGTCATCGTGCCCTCATAATTCTAACAGTTGATGGTACATTTTCCTTTTTACTTATAGGCTTTTAAATTTTACACATAGGATAATGCTTATATTTCTCTTTCTTGTGCTTCTACTTAGAGTTTATAATATTAACACTATTATATTTCGCTTCTTTTTGATAGACGATTGAGAGGAGCACCAGCCACTAGACGTCGTGGCGTAGCCTAGGGAGGCCACCCCACCATTGAGCCTACACTGCCGAGAGGTTCATCCTAGCATTGCCTCCCGCGACATCGAGCCACTCACCCTGATACTGTAAGTGATTTTTATTTTTTATTTCTGCGTTATGCCTGCTTACCTTTTATTTTGGTTAGTGATATTATTTTTTTTTTTGCAAAGCACCGTACTTAAGGCCGCATCACACTAGCTTATGTTGAAGGAGTGGCCCATCAGATGATTCATCCATGGGCTAGAGCGGTGGGCATGCCGTGTTAGTCGTATGCTTCATCCGGCTAAATCATCATTTCTCGCCTTGGTTGAGAGATGGTCTCAGACCAATACCTTCCACCTAGTAAGTGAGATGACTATGATGCTCCAGGATGTGGCGATGATCTTGGGACTACGGGTTGATGGGACACCTATCATAGACCCGATTGTGATTGGCGAGGGGAAGAGATGACACACCTGGCCTGATTACTGTGATGATTTGTTGGGATGACACCCTATACCAGCTGTGACTTAACATGACCCGTTCAGCCCACAGATCAGGTCGACATTCAGGATGGGCCAAGAACATGCCCAGACATGCATGCCACTGAGGTGGCTCAGGTGGACTTTCTACAGGGAGTCATACACCAGTCTAAGCACAGAGGAGTTCTTCTATCACTTGCGTGCTTATATTTTATTTCTGATTGGCGCGCTTTACCGCCTGACTCGTTCGAGGTTCACTGATTTACCACTCCTGGATGACCTTGATTCCTTTAGCATGATGTCTATGGGTGGAGCAGTTCTAGCTCATCTATATAGGAGCTCAGTCGAAGAATAGCCCAACAGGGCCAACATGGCTGGTTGCCTACACCTCCTTCAGATTTGGGCTTGGGAGCATAGTCATGTACACGTTAAATATGGTTATGTCATAATGAACTTCTTATTATTTTTCCATTTCTGAAATGAATTTGTTAACTTCATATGATTTTCATCCATTAAACTATTACCAACTTGATGCGTCACGAACCATTTCAAGTTTAAACCGCACTTTTTTTTCTTTATTTTTAAAATAGGTTTATTACTCTCTACTTTTAGAAGAACAAAATTGAAGGATTAAGATTTGTTTGATGAGTGAACTCTATGTATATGTGAAAATCCTAGTTCTCTTCATAGCCCTAAACCGTGACACGCTCATCTCTCACACAAATCACACCTTAAAAAATTAACGATGTCGCCGCCAATTAGTGGGCTTTTCGAAGTCTAGTTGCCCACTAATTGGGCGTGGGAGACTGGTTGTAACAAGCGGCCACCCAATTAGTGGTGAATGGCTTCAAACTTATACACGCCATGGTCGATGTGTGGCCTTCACTATACTATACTATTCTTAAATTTTTTAATAATATTTATTTACCTAATTAAGCTTCTAATGATACTTAGTTTAAAAAATTTGTCTTTTTTTTCCCGTCGTCACCTTCGGCTCCCCCGCCATCTTCTGCTATGGGCATCGTGCGCTAGAAGTGCTCGGCCTGGACGACACCTACATCCACACCGTGATGATGCACCGCGGCATCATGCCTCATGCTTTCTCCTATGATTACCCCAAACCCTTCTATGTTAGAAACTCCTCCATCGCACTCCATCTCCCACATCCCTAACTCTTGCCAACTCCGTCTTATTTTTCTTCTTCATGAATCCCTCTCACATGGCCAACGCATGCAATGGTAGGAGGATATATAAATGCAAAACCTGGAGGAGCCAATGATGAATGGCTAATGTATGACACAAATGAAGTTGATCGCAAGAAGTTCAAAATATCGAGTTGATATACCACTTGATTCGATAAAGGATTTAAGAAAGAATGAGAGAAAACTTCAATCAAAGGAAGAAGAATTGAGGAGGAGAGAATAGAAAGTAAAATGAAAGGAAGATCGCGCCAGTGAGTAGTTTGAAGACAATTCTCCATGCTTACGGAGCGTTCATGGTTCACAGGTCTTTCATTAGAAAGGCCATTAATAATATCTTCTATCGATTTATATTCGATATAGAGAAACACAATGGGATCGGAACTACTTGAGATTCTCGGCATTATAATCAATGGATTTGCACTACCTCTGAAGGAGGAGCACAAGTTGTTCCTTGCTGGCGATTCCACTCCATAAGTCTAAGTGTGTTTAATTGTACCCGCATCCTCGCATCATATGTTTGTGGAGAAGGACAATAAGCTCACACGTTCATTAGAGGGCTCTTGAAGTACTGGCCTCTTACCAATAGTTCAAAAAAGGTTACGTTCCTTGGGGAGATGGAGGAGGTTCTTGAGTTCACGCAGGAGCCTGAACTCCATAGATGCGTGGAGCCTCTCTTCCGAGAGATAGCTAGATGACTTAACAGCTTACACTTTCAAATTATATCCACTATTACAAAACCACTTCAAATATGAATGAACGATTTCCTGATGCAACACCTGAGGAACTTAATGCAAGTGATGCAACATGTATCATATGCCGTGAAGAGATGGTTACAAAAAAAAGTTGCATTGTGGGCATCTTTTTCAAGTGCATTTTCTTAGATCATGGTTAGAGACAACATACTTGCCCCACCTATAGAGCTTTAGTTGCTTCTCCTTAAAATTGTTCAGAGTTGTTGAGCAACAAGAAGCGCCTTGATTATCAACCTAGTTCAGGCTCGCCACGCTCAGTGGCGAGATGAAATTCTGTGGTGTCACAAGACATAGCTTGCTACGCTCATTAGGGTGTACCGAAAGCAAGAAAACACCGATGCCCCTCCACTGGGGATGACGCCGAGGCACCAAAATTTTGTCTAAATTATAGACTTAGAAAAAGAGGGAGGGGAAATGAATATATATTGCATTTGTCTTCTTCGGTTTGAAGACCTTGTTGTGCTCAACAGACACACGAAGAGATGAAAGGCTATGGTGTCGAAGACACCACTCCTTCAGTCTGGGCAGATAAAAAACACCCCGATGCACCTATAATGGGATGATCGGGAGGTCGTCAAAATTTTGTCTAATTTTGGACTTAAAAAAAATGGGAGAAATATATATTATATTGTATGTCTTCTTTCAGGGTTTGAAGACCGTTGGCAACGATGAGATAAATCGCTGTGGTGTCGCAAGACACCACTCATTACGCTCAACATGATGTACCGAGCAAGCCAAAATACCCTCGATGCATCCCATTACACGGGGATGACACCGATAGGCTGCCAAAATTTTGTTAAAATTGTAAACTTTGAAAAAAAAAAGTAAAGGAGGGAAAATAGCATACAACAAACATAAAAGCAAAACAAAAAAGAGAGGGAAAATCAAATTTGAGTAAAAGAGGGGAAAAATGAGAATTACTTTGAGGAGTAAATCTTCTTCTTAAAATAAAAAATTAAATTATCTTTCGAACCTATAGCTTCAAAATACCTTCTTCACCACTGGATCTGTAACCCTTTGTACAAGCAGACAGAAGGCGATACTAAATCAAAATCTACAAAAATCATAGGGCCTCCTTTAATCAAAAATTAATGAATTTCATCTTAATTATGATTTTCAAGAGCAAAAATTTCATTAATTAGATAAAATTAGCTAAGCTATAAATTCTTGCATGTGCTTAGACATAGAGATTTCAAGTGCAAATTTTAATGTCTAATAAGGCTACGTAGGCTAAAATTGCAATCAGATAAAAAAAATCAAATCAATCTCAAAATTCAAACACAAAATTACCTAAAATTATACACTGATGTGCCCGACACTATGTTGAATGCTTAAATTCAAGTGTCAGGATGTCTTGCTTTCGATTTAGTCTTAAGACTGGTCTAACAATAAAACCTAAAAAGAGTTTCAAATTAGTGAAATATCTAAAAAAATTGATTCGAGTGATAGTATATCTAATCCTCTACAATGAGTTGACAGGATCTAAAGCTCTTAAACATATTCAAATTAATAAAATTTTAAATCAAAGTAAGTTGCTTCCCAATTTAGTAGTGAGGACTGGTTGTTAACAAAACCTAAAACCTATAAAAGAGTTTCAAAGTGAAATATCTAAAAACTAATTGTGTGACGATCTAATCTTCTATTAGCTAAGAGTTGAGTGATTTAAAGCTCTTAAATATATCCAAATTATTCAATTTCTCAACTCAAATCAAATTAAATCAATTTTCGAATATCAATCTAAAATTGTTTAAATGAAACTCTATCACTAAAAGCTTAAATCAAAATATAATCTATCCACCTTCCACAATTATTTATCAGGGGTGACAAATTAAGCAAACTCTAGCTCAGAAAGGAGTCAATGTCAAATCAAGTGTTATGTTATGTTCACTCTCAATCAATCTCATGCTAGTAAGGATGTGGCCCGTATCCTCTAAATTGTGTGGCTTAGCCAGTAGGCTCCATAGATGAAACAATTATGACCAGAGTCCTCTGATCGGATGGTTTGGCCAGTCCGACTCCATTATATTACGATCAATGATCAGAGTATGCCCCAATGGCCCCTTTGAGTCGTGAATCATAAGGTATACTTGATAGGGTAAATAGCCCTCAACTAAGGTATACTTAAGATTGTCTCCTTAGATAAATAACTAATCTATATATACCGTACCCCAACTGAATGCTTAAATTCAAGTGTCTAAGGATGTGGGTTGCTTCCTTTAGTCTTAAGGCTGGGTCATTAACAAAACCTAAAATATATAATAAAAGTTTCAAATCGGTGAAAATTTTGATAAACCGATTATGTGAGGTGATAGTTGATCTAATCCTCTATTAACTAAATAGTAGAGGATGATCTAAAATTTTAAACATATTCTAAATAAATGGTTTTAACTATCAATCTAAAAATCATCTAAATGAAATTATATCAATAAAAACTTTAAGAAAAACTCAATCTATCCACCTTTCATAACTATTTGCTGGGGTTGACAAACTAAGAAAGCTCTACCTCACAAAGGAACCAATGTCTAATCAAGTGTTCTGCTATGTTCAATCTCAATCGATCTCTTGCTAGTAAGGACGTGGCCCGTGTCCTCTGAACTGTGGCTTGGCCAGTAGGCTCCACAGATGAAGCAGTTATAACCAAAGTCCTCTGATCGGGTGATTTAGCCAATCCAGATCCATTATATTATGATCATGACCATAGCCCATATGCTCCCCAATGGCTCTGCCTTCTAAGTTATGAATCATAGGGTATACTTAATAGGAAAATAGCCCTCTGTCAGCTAAGGTAGACTTAACTTGTCTCCTTAGACAGACACCACACCAAGTCTAATTTCTTGGATGAAGTAACCCATGTGTTGCTGATGAGGATCCTTTTGTCAGGTTGGGTTGACTACCTCCTCTGACTAAGTAGACTAGGGACCGTGACTGCCCGGGATGATGGAACCATGAGATCTAGATCGGGCATGTCATCATTCCCCAACCATCCGGTTTAAGCTAAAATGATGAATTTCATAATCTAAATTCTAAAACTCTACATGCTGCTACTATATGCTATGCATTTTACCCTAACGACTTAATCAAAAGTTCTCTCTCATTTATTTAACTATAGGGGCTTGCGCCTATAGGAAACCTAGAATCAGATCTAAATTCCTCATCAAATGAGGACAAAATCTCTGGGTAGTGTCTTATCTACTATTCCATCCTTCTAAAAATTCCACCGACACTTAAAATCACTCTTTTCATCAAAGAGGTGGTGAATTTTGGAGCCCACACTAGCTTTTGCCATGGACCAAAGATCCATGCTCCTTCCCTCTCATCTATGGTGAACCCATGGACACAAGGAAAAGCGATCCCACCCCACCACTCCATATCCTCCCTTGGAGTTCCTATCACTAGTTTAACCAACCTAGGTGAGCCACGCAACACCTGTGATAACTTAAAGGCGCCAATCGATGGGATTTATGAATTCAATCTCGTCCATCCACCTAGCTCAATTGAGGGATAAACTCCCTAAATTTGAGCAGGGAAAGACACCACTTGCATTCCCTAAGCCACCAAGTTCAATTCGAACTCCTCAGAGCAAATCCAAGGATTCCCAACCTCTCATCGCCATTGCCATTCCCTGCAAACCAAAATAGGACACCCTTCCCTCAAGCAATACTCCCTCTCCACTAAACCAAATCCAAATTCCTTGCATCCACACCATTCCCATACCCAATCAAAGCCAACCAAACCATTTCCAAGCCTTCTAAAGCACCAGAGGTGTGAGTTCGATTGAAGCCAAGGTGTTCATGTACATGGATTGGTCAATCGAGCACCCTATGCTGAATTGAGCTTGGACTTCTCCAACGGGCCTCGCCCCAACTAGGCGAAGCTACCTCCAACGTTGCACCATTGGACATTAGCTCCAGTGAGGTAATTCCTCAAAATTGTAGCTCTAGGCCTCTATGTGTTTTTCTTTTATAAAAGAAATCTCCATGTCGAGGGATTCTAGCCATTGGATATGTTTGTATGCTCCCTTAGATGGTGTGGGATCCATTTGATCCAAATCCTAGCTCGGGTGAGCTCTGATCAACGGAGAAAGATGAATGGTGCTCATCTCTTGTCGCTCATGAATGGGATATATTATGAGCCGTCCATCTCGCATGATTGAGATGAACAGTTCTGATCAAATCTTGTGGTAGTTCTATTAATTTCCCCCTTAACCTGTAGATTAAACTATGGTCGTCCAATCTTAGATCAGACGACCCACAGAGAATGCGTGTCTGCCTCCGCTGAGTCAACGCATGGATGTGACAACTTAAATAACCAATGCCATTGCACCATATGGAAAGTGTCACGCATCGTCGCCACATTATACATGGCTTGATGGAATTAAAGGTTTAATTAGGGTTATTATGGTGTATTTTTATTTCATAAATTATGGGATTTGAAAGTTGTATACTTGTTGGGACACTACGTAGATTCGCAGATGTGCTCATTAGGGTGTTCGGGTGTGACATTGAGAAATGATGTACTATCTCAAGAGACAGAAGTCACCATCCTACAATGGACCTAATCACCTAATAAGTACCCTAAGGACAATGGGTCTTCGAATGTGCCAGAGATCTTTCCCCTACTTTATATGGAAAAGTAAAGTAGGGTTTATTTTAAATCTAGTTCGTTAAGTTCCCTATGGAGGCAAGTCCCCACAGTTAATTACATCTTAAGGAATTAAAATTTTTAAGAATACTCTTGATTAAGGTAAATGATCATTGTCTTCAAAGATTTTAAAGATAGGACTATCAACATATTGTTGGAAAATCTAATAGGATTGATCAAAAGGAGGGAGTTATTACTGAAACTGAAGGGAGGTGAATAGGGTATGCTCATAATACTAGGAAACCTAGTGAGTAACCTAAACTATCCTATGTTTGGGCTTTAAATTTTTAAAATTTGAGAATAATTATATATTTGAGTTGAATTTTTTTATAGAAATATAGGGCTTACAATTTCACGAGATCTGGAAATGCCTAAGAGGTGAAGATTTCTGCTTGTAGCCTGTAAAGGAAAATAGCAACCTAAGATCATAAATTTAGGGAGCTTTGACAAGGGACAAAGCACGACCTAAATCTAAGGTGAAAATAGGTATATGGTTTATCTCCACAAGAGAGGATAAATCACCCAACTGTTGAACTTACAATCGCCTGGGGGTGGCTGCCAACTAACTCCTCCTATAATTTTAAATACATGTAGGAAAGTGTTATGCTTTGCAAGATAGTTAGGCTATTGTTTATTTAGAAAGAAGACTAAATCCTTAAACACACTCCTTAAGAGACTAGATCATGAAGGGCATAAACTCATGATTTAATCTAATGCAAATTTTGTTAAATTTATTTTTATTTTTGGACATTTTTATTTGACATGGGCTATCGGATTTCATATGTCTAATGCATGAGAAGATTGATTATGGGCAAAAAATCAGAAAGAATGAGGTGTGTTTCCACCATGACTCTCAAAGGGCATGCAATTTTCTCTAGAAAAGGTGGAAGCCCTCCATTTGCAAGGTTGAAGTAATATATTTTTATGCATGATGTCAGACATATAACATCCAACTAAGGGGTTGATAAATCTTTTATTATCTTGATTTATGTCCTAGGCTTTAAGTGAGATTATGAGTTGTTTAATTTAATTTTGAGTCGATTAATTTGATAGAAATTTTTTTTTTCTAAGAGCCTACTCGCATCCAGGCCATTCAACAAATAATGAAGAAACTAGGAAAATCATGTCATCCTAATTATACAATCATAAACAAAACATCAATTAATTTATAAAATTAGTGCAAAAGAATAAGAGGATGTGGTCGGGTTCCACCAAAACCTGAAAGAAATGTGGGTCGAGCTCTACCCTTATACAACCAGATTACAAATGAATAATTACAATTAAAAGGAATTAATGTTATGGGGTCTTCATTTCTTCATTTCTTTCTTTCTCTCTTCATTTTTTTTCTTTCTTCACTCTTTTCTTTCTTTTGATTTGTTTTGAGACGTGGTTTGCTCCAAGGCTTCACATAGTACATAAGACCTAGTCTTATGACCAATGTTCACCTTAATTTTCCCATAACATTCATTCCAAATTTCAATTGCAAAAGTTACATCAAAATGGGAAAGATAAATCTAAATAAATATGCAAAATAAAGATTACCTAAACATACCACACAAGCAATTATATGAATAATTTAGACTTAGCACACACATGGGTAACCAAGTCCACTATCTTAGTTTGGATCATGCTTAGGGTATAAGCAACCTACACATCAAAATCATTTATATTTTCATTACAACACCCCTTAAGTTCAATCCCTACGAAGATATGATTAGACTAAGATCATCCTATCATCCGTCTATGCACATGCACCCTAGCATCCGTCTAAAAAATTACATCACAAAATAAAATCAAGCATCAAACCATGCACCGCCCTAACATAAAGCTAGAAATAGTGACTTAGCCTAATGTGTGTGCCATTTAAGGCTTATGTGGCATGTCTTAACTAAGCTTTAAGATTAGAATTTTTTGAAGTGTGAAGGATTCGACTTAGAGGGTGATTTCATTTCAAGTGATTTAGTTGTTTTATCAATTTTATTTGATGATTTGATTTGGTTTGAATGAACCTACATTTAGTTACTAAATGTTCTGATAAGAATAAAAGAGAAGATAACTTCTCTTTCATCCCTACCTTAAGTAATTTCTAAGGTAGATTCATTAATGATTTTTCTTTAATGAATATTTTATTATGTGTTTTAATTCAACTTAAGTTTAGATTTGCTCTAAATGGGCCTATTCAATAAGAAAGGCATCTTATGATTAGTTCAGGTGAATTACTATCACATAACACACAACCATTTATTTCTTTCTACCATATATACCATGCATATGAATAATCCTAAACATATCTATACATGCAATGCAAATTTTAGCACACTTTGATGATGAATGCTCAGAGTTATGATTTAAAATTTTGGATATTCTATGAATGCATGTCTTTATTATGTAGAAAAAGAGGGATTATGTATCTATTAACATAATGCAGTCAAATGTATAAAATACATAAGTGATTTGACAATTATTTTCTACAAGGGCATAAGGTACAATACCTATTTAGGCCTACTTAAATCCTCGCCTCGGATGTCGGACTAATATATATTACTTTTCTTAAATACATGTGAATGTACAAAAAGAATAAATGGATGAAGAATCATGCAAAAGATTTATGTTTGGTTTGGTTGTATGATTTACATGCATAAAAGTGAGGATCCTTCTTAAATCATAACATAGGAATGCATAAGAATAAATTTAAGCAAGTGTTATGTTCTTTTCAAATGAACTATACACTTTTACAAATCCTATACAAGTCCATGTTAAGAGGAGAAGGAAAACAACACAAAACACATCTTATGCTTATAGTCATATGCAAGCTTATAAGTACTTATAAGTAGCATCACTACATTCATAATCTTTAATTTAAAGGTTTTAGAAATAATTTTACGTTTAATAGTGATATATACTCATATTCTTAACTTTAGCCAAAACATGCAATTTGACATAAAAGGAAACATTTTATTTAATTGATTTTTCAAATGATATGAATTCATGATTTCATATGGCAAACAATATTTAGTATGCTTGAAAGAAAAAAAAAGTGATGTAAGCATATGACTTCATTCACCCTAATTAATTCTAAAGATAATCCTATAAAATAAGATCATTTAAAGTGAATCAAAATTTCTTAAGAGATTTAATTTTTTGGATTTTATTTGACTTAGAAAATATGAAAAGAGTTTCTGGTCCTAACTATTTCCCCATGTGTGAATTGTTTTAGTTTAATTTTAGAATATTAGGTTGATTTTATGTTTTATTTAGGTTAAGGTGTGAATTAAGTCCATTAATTATTCCTTACCTACACCACTTTAACATAATTAAACAAGTAATTATGAGCCAACATATGATATGCAACCACATGGCATTTAAATCAGTAATGCACCTAAGAAATAAAGGGTCTAATACAATTGACTCACAATTATTGATTAATTAAGCTAAAGGATTTAATTAAGTACTTTCATAACCATCGTACACATGTAGTTTGATTATAACTTTCTTTGAAGCCTCTTAGGTTATTGAACACCTAAGAATCTACCTAAGATCAAGATGATCAAGTTCTAGAATAATTTGGTTTTGATCAAACCATTTAATGAAGTGATTAAATCAATAAGCAAATTAATTAAGTCTTTATCCAAATGAAATAAACTTAAGGAAAAGATTTGGAAAAAATCCTGATATCATTCCCAAAGTCCATTCAAAATTTCATAATGATTAACCAACTTAATTAATGAATTTATCACTATTTAATAGATTAATTAATCATTTATTTTATTAAGAGAGGGATTAAGGATGAACTAAGCAATTTCCCTAATTAATTCAATAATAAATTCCTAGAAATCATGGAGACAGAGGTCATCCCACTAATCAACCTTAGGAAGTTTGGAATTAATTGCTAAAGTAATTAAGCAGTAATTAGCCTAATTATATTTCCAATAAATCCAAAATTGAGTGAAGGCTACTATTTAAAATCAATTAAACTTAATTTTTTATTATTCCTCACTAAATTTATCTTTAAAATAAAATTAAGTTTATATTTTTTAGATTTTTCTATAATTAGTTATGAATTTTGGATGTTTAGGCATTAAAAATGAATTAGTTAGAGCTAATTAATACCTTAATCCCGACAGGCCATGTGGCGGCTGACGTAGTGTGCTTTCAATGTGGCATGACAGGATAGGTGATTTAAGTTATCAAATTCATTCGAGTCCAGAGGCGGCCTTTCTCCATTTTTAGGCTAAAATTATAGAGGGATCTATCATGATTAAATCACAACCATCGGTTCCAATCATGTGGAACGGATGGTGTGTGATCTATCTCCTCCCGAGTGGCGAGAGACGGATGTTGTCCATCGATCGTCGCTTGATCCAAGCTCACCCAAGCTCGGATGGAGTTCAAACTCACCCCACACCTTCAGAGGAGCACAAGAAATGAATCCAACGGCCAAGATCTAATGGGATTACAATTTCCTTCACAAAGGACCAAGTAATTTTTATCTTAGGATTTGTTTTTAGCAATACCTTGCCAGTGGCTATCACCAGCACTTCCAATGGAGGAGGTAGCTTCATCTAGCAAATATAAAGCTATGTTGAAGGTATCAAGCTTGGATATGAAGTGGATGGCTAAGTTGATCAAGCTACCCTTCAATGGCAAGCAGCTTTGATCAAAGTCTCCCTTCCCGTGGCTTGGTGGCTTGGGAAACAACTTGATTGAGCTCGACGAGGTCCCTTGATGGTGCTTGCAAGAGTAATTTTGATTTGATGGAGAGTTGAGTGAGTTGGAATTTGGATTGGCCTCCCATTTTGGCTTGAGTAAAATCGAGAAGGTGAAAGGGGGGAGCTCAGAATGCTTGCCAAGGCTTGGAGAAGCTTGCTTTAATTCCTAGAGCTCAATCAATTCAATGCTTCTAACGAGTGGGAATGAGGGGAAGTATATATCCCCCTCCTTGGATCAGATGGTGAAGACTAGAGTTGTCATTTTATATTAATTGTTGAGATTGATTGATCGATTTTGGCTGTTAGACACTCCATGTGATTCATATTAGGTAGTGGAGGGAAGGAGAGTGAGTGCCCGTGTGCTAAGTGAGTGTATGGGGTGATCTAATTGCCCAATTCCAATTGGAGGGGGTCGGTTTAGCCTTGGGTTGGGTCATGGCTAACTCAACCCCATTGGGTTATGTTAACCACCCTCTTTGGTGTCCATGTGGACCACTAGAAGGATGTCAAGTGGCCTTGAGAAAGAATTGGTTGGTGAATTTGTCCATAAGATACCCTTTGACCTAGGGGTAAAATGGTCATTTGACATTGATTTTGAATTGGGCAGATTTGAAATGATTCAAAAATAGGTTGGGCCAAATTTCAAGTGATTTGGAGTTCATTTGGTTTGAATAGGTTCAATTTGACCTATTTAGGTCAAGTTGGGTCAATTTGGGTTAGGTAGACCAATTGGTCAAATTGGGTCAAACTATGGGTTAGGTCAAGTTCAAATGATCATTTGGAGCCTATGGGTATCATTGGTTTGGTTCAATTTGATTTATATTTAGTTTTGGTTCATTTAGGTTCATTTAGGTCAAATGGGTCAAGTTGACCAATTTGACCCATTTGAATTGGGTTAGGTCATGGGTTGGTTTAGCTTGGTTGATTATTTGAAATGTATTGCAAGCTTTGGTTTCAATCCATTTTGGTTTGTTTGATTTCAAATTGATTTGACCTTTTAAGTCAAGTTGGGTTCATGACAATTAATAGGTTAAGTCTAGTTGGCCAATTGAAGCTTTGGTCAAGTTCAACAAGTGATTTAGAATGAATTTGACCCATTGGTTGCAATCAATTTGCCTTAGATCAAGATTTGACCCATTTTACTTTTTAGGTCAACTTGAGTCAACTTAGGTCAAGTGGCCAATTAGGCTTGGTTTGGCTCAATTGATGGCTTGGTCAAGTTCAATCATTGATTATGAACTGATTTAGATCAATGGTTTCAATCAATTTGGCTTAAGGTGAATTTTGGCTAGTTTGGATTTCATTTGGGCTAAGGGTTGACTTGGTCAAAGGCTAGGTTTAGCTTAGTTTGACCCAATTTGAGTGATTGACCACCCAAGGATGATTGTTATCCTGTGAGGCTTAGTTGGGCTTAGTTCAATCTAATTTGTGTTGGATTAGAATTTGGCTCAAAAAGGTCCTTTAGGTACTTTGGGTCAAGGGAGCCTAGGTGGGTCAATTGGCTTGATCAAGGCTTGATTCAAGTTTGGTTGAACTCACATATGGACTTATGATTGAAATATAAATCTAATTGCAAGTGATTTGGAGTCAAATGGGTTTTGATTCATTTAATAATTTCAAGTCAAAAGGGTGAATATGGGTTTGACTTGGGTTAGTTTAATATTCATTTTATGATTGAAGTTTATGTTTATATTTAGGCATGTGATTGAAAGAATGATTATTTGAAGAGAAGATCCAAAGGTTTGGATTGATTTGAGGATGATTTGGCTAAGTTCAAGGATTTGACTTGAAGGATACAAGTTGGATTTAAGTTGGATTGAATTTGAGTTTTGAATTTAGTTTTAGTTATTTGAATTTATATTTCATTTATATTTATGAATATAAATGTGAATATAAATGGGTTATGAGAAAACTTTTTTAATTTGGAGTGATTTGAATTTGGTTTGGTTAAGTTCAAGGATTTGACTTGGAAGAGAAATTGAATTTTGGTTGATTTGAACTTGGTTTGAATTTAGTTTTGGTTATTTGAATTTATATTTCATTTATATTTGTCAATATAAATGAGAATATAAATGGGTTATGAAAAATCTTTGAGTTTGAAGTGATTTGGATTTGATTTGAGCTAAGTCCATAAGATGAAATCAAGAGCTTAGGAAAAGGTTTTGGAATTAGAATTGATTATAAGTTTCAATTATTTGGAATTGATTCATGATTTGAGAAAATCAATTGAGTTGGAATTGATTTAAGATTTGATTTGGAATTAATTTAGAGGAGGGAAGCGAGGATTGGGTTCAAGTTATAGCGTAGGCAAGTACTCCTAATACCCTTAAGCATAACCTATTCCTATGGCTAACTCTTCTAAGTCTCTAGGATTAGGTTAAGTGTTCACCTAATCACTAGAAGTGTCTTAAGACTAAGGAACTCTTAATGTCTAGAGGAGTCCTATGTCTAAGATGGAGAAGTTGAAAGCTCACTCCAAAAGTGAGGTCAATAGTTATTTAATTGCTTTTTAATACTAAAATTTCATAAAATCATAACTAATTGTAGAAAAATCTAAAAAATACAAACTTAGTCTCATTTTGAACATATTTTAGAGTAAAATCTAAGAAAATTATAATTAGTAGTATTTTGAATAGTTACTTTAGCTTAATTAAGGTTTTATCAAAATATAATTAGCTTAATTGCAATTAAGCACTAAATTAATCTCAAATTTTTTGTGGATGTTTAAGGGATGACCTCTACCTCCCCTATTTTTTTTGGGATTTTATTAATTGTTTAATTAGGAAAATCATTTGAGTAAGCCTTAATCACTCTCTTAATCTAATTATAATTAAGGAATGAATAGTAGCTTGATTAATCATTTGAACATAATTATCCCTGTGTAAGATCACTTAGGGAATGTGAATGAAAATATATTTATTAATTAATTTCTTAAGTCTTCTTTATCTTTTGAAAAATTAAATTAATTAATGGGTTAATGGAATGATTAGTTAATTAATTAAGTGATTAAATCTTCAAAATGAGGGAATCAAAACCTAATGGAATGATTGAATGATTTAGGGATTAAGATTGAGGCCTTGCCCTTGATCCTTTCCCTTAAGTTAATTTCATCACTCAAACTTAAAGCATAACAAAGACATTTAATCCACTCATTAAAAGCCTAATGAAATTAAAATTAAAATCAAATCATCCTAACCTATGCAATCTTTAATTGATCTTGGGTAGCTCCTTGGGTGTTCAATAACCAAAGTTAAGAGATAATGAAATTATGATTGGCTCACATGTGTGAGAAAATCACAAGAGTACTTATGTGAGATCCCTTAAGCCTAATTAACTATTAATCATAAGTTAATTGCATTAGGCCCCTTTCATTTCTTAGGAGCATTGCAAATTTACTTTTATGTGGTTGCATATCATATTGGCTTATTATTAACTAGTTATTTAACTTAAGGTGATATAGGTTGTGGGCTCTGAAAATTCACCATCGATCTCTCGATGAAGAGAGTATGATTTAAGTGTCGGTGTAATTTTCAAAAAATAGATGAAATAGTAGATAAGACACTTCCCAAATATTTCATCCTCATTTGATGGGGACTTTAGATCTGGTTGCAGGCTTCCTATAGACACAAGCACCTATAGTTAACTACCCCTCTCAATACTGAGAGAGAACTTTCGATTAAGGCTAGTCATTAGTTCACTTAGTGCGTAGCGTATAATAGCAGCATGTGGAGTTTTATAATTTAGATTTATGAAATTAATTGGGGTAGTTTATTATTTCGTTGTTTCAAATCTTGTCGACTATATTAATTTAATATTAGAGGATCAGATGTGCTATCATATGCTAGACTTAGCTTCTCAGATGTTTTATTAGATTGAAGATATTATAATAACATCATTTGATTTTTAGGTTTTGTTAACTCATACGTCCCAAGACCAACCGAATCAACCGCGCATCCTCAGATAATAAGTTTAAGCATTCAGCATAGCATTGGGGCCCATGCAGTTTTTTTAATCATTTAATTTATTATTTCAGACCTTGTCGACTCTATTAATTTAATAATAGAGGATCAGACCTAGATTTATATTTTTGGCTGGCCATGGTTCTTGGATCACTTCAGCTTTCAACTTCCATGGATTCACTGAAGAGCTTCTTCCACCATCTACTCTCAATGGATTTGCTAAAGACCTCTTTCTCTTGTATTGTAAACTTGAATTTCCTCTGACCCTAACTTCATACTTAATCAGGTTGGATGGAGGAATAAGTTTGCTTGCTTTAAGATTTGAAATTCCTTCTGTCCTAACTTTAAGCTCGATGGACTTTGATGAAGGATTGAGCTGATTTATCTATATTGACTTATCAGGAAGTATATGTATGTCTTTAGTTCTATGCTTGCTACTTTGACTCGTTGAAGGGTGCATATAGATGATCCAGCCTTCCGGCTCATATTAGGTCTATAATGTTGAGTTATCAGTCTAGCAATGTGTGCTTTAATAGACTGAATAACCACAAAATTCCTTTAGTTCGACCATTGCCTTTGTGCGAACTATGGAATCAGCTCCTCGGTCCTGTGCTTTCTACTTTGGCGGACTTGATGAGGGAATTGGCTTTCATCTGTGCTTTGTGCTTGATCAGACTATATGAAAAGATATTGGAATATCATCTTGCAGGTAATACAGAGATTGATTGAGGCAGCTCTAGGTTGAGAGTTATTTTCTCAGATTATCTTGGTCTATCAATCAAGTAGAAAGATCTCTTGGATTCTGGTTGCTTTTAATCACTAAGCTGAATTTGGCTTGAGATTGAATAGTTATCATCATTATACTGACGAGCAGGGGCTCTTTCACTACAACCTTTTCTTATGGCTTGTTGAGTGAGGAGAGCGCCAGCGACTCGGCCATTTATGAACTTGTTGAGTTCAACCTTTAGAACCTACTCTAGTCTTAGACTTGAATATATAGAGGTTGATATTTTTCCAACTTAACTGATTGAAGCTTACGAAATTAAGAGTTCTTACGAGTTAATCTTGACATTTGACAAATCTTGGAGAAACTTTTGACATTTAAGATTGTCTTTTTTGTGCATTGGCTAATTTTTTTTATTCTTGTAAGACCTACAACTTTAATAATAGAGTTATAGATACATTCAAGGATCTCGCATAAAGCTCAATGTCAACTGAATGTACAAGAAGCTCTCTATTTGGGAAGGATTGAGCAGTCTTGATTTATAAAAACTAAAAAAAAAATCCTGTTTAATAGGGGGATTGCAAACTAGTTCAAAAAATATTATAGGATTTGAACTTCTTTAATATAATAAATATAATGTATTTTGACCACCATATATTTTTTTCTAAGGATCTCAGCTTGAAGAATGATGTCAACTTAGGTAAATATATAAAAAAGCTCCCTGTTAAATAGGGGGGCTTTCGTAGTAACTATTGAGAGAATTTGGAATGTCTTTGGTCCTATGCTTTGTGCTATCAAACTTATTGAAGACGTCCTCCTGAGACTTTGAAATTCATATTTTTCTCTTATTCTGGCTTTGTGCCTTGGTGGACTTAATGGAGTTGATGGTTTTTTGTTGAGATGAGAACATCTTCGATCCTATGCTTTGTGCTTTAACAGACTTGTTGAAGATTCAATCTCAAAATTTGAAATTTGTATTTTTCTCCTATCTTGGCTTCGTGCCTTGATGGATTTGATGGAGGAAAGTCTTGAATTGTCTTGGAGACTTGTCAGGTGATACAACATTACCTTCCCGGTTTTCTTTCATGGGCTTAAAGAAGGATGTATGTCGGTGACCTAGCCCTCAGATCTTATGTTGGGTCAGTGGTGAAGAATCATCAGTCCTATGCTTTAGCGCATAACAAACATGTTGATGACATCAATCCCTCAGTTCAGCCTTTGGCTTTGTATGAACATTGGGGTGACTTCCTCATTCCTTTGCTTTTTGCTTTGTTGGACTTGCTGAGGAAGAGTTTCATTCGATCTTTACTTTATGCTTTAACAGACTTGTTGAAGGAGTTGACATTTTTCATTTGATATTGATACTAAACTCGGCTTAGTGCTTTCTCGAGTAAGGATCTTTTTGTTAGAGTTTGAAAAAAATGACCTTATGACCATTAGGGATGATCTCCCAGTCTGGGCCACTTGAACTCACCAAGTTGGAGGGATTTAGAGATTTGGATGCTCTTGTATTTGAACTAACAAAGTAGGGGGATCTCTTACTATGGCCTTTGTGGCATACTGAGTAAGCAGACCTGTCAGTGACTCTGCCATATTTGGGCTTGTTAAGTTTGACCTTATGCACCTACTTGAGTATTGAACTTGAGCAATTGATGGAGGATTTTATTATCGGGCTAATGAGATGGGGGATCACTTACTGCACCCTTTGTGGCTTGTTAAGTAAGTAGATCTATCAGCAGCTCGATCATATTTAGGCTTATTGAGTCAAACCTTATGCACTCGCTCGAGCCCTAGATTTGATGTATAAATGGAAGATGTGTTTCCAACTTGATTTGTTACAGTTTGTAGATTTGAAAATTTCTCTTTTTGGTCAATAAGACTTTGAGACTTGTGAACTTTGAATACATAATTTGAATATGTATATGGGTATCTCAGCCTTAGGCACGATGTCAACCAAAATACAACAGAAAAGTCCTTTATTTCACAGGAAGAGCCTGATATTTTGTTGTAAAATTTAAAAATGCCCCCTGTCTAACATGGGGATTTTTGCTTCATTTTGTAAATGCATTCTTGTATTATAGGAGAATTTTCAAGCAAAACTTACACATGTAATGACAGTGAGGAATAATTAGTCTTCTCAGTACCAGGATCAATTCTCCTTCTTGCAAAGCTCGAGGACGTACTGTATAATTGAATGCTTTGGACATCCTCACTTGGTAGACATTTAAATTTTATAGAGGACTTTCTAATATCGGGTGATATTATGTTGAATGGCTACTCAGAGTGAAGGTAGTTAAACTTCGAGTAACAAGACTATTTTAGCTCCAAATACTAATTTGTCTAGATGTCACGTCGTTGTCCTTCTTTAAGGCAGTTTCACTTTAAGACTTTAGCCTCCAAATTTGCTTACCTTTTTGCCGGGACCTTTCGATGATGGATTCTTGAACCTGTGGTCCAAGTGTCATGCCTCAATGCTCACCGTGTGGGACTTGAATTGGTTGACATTTTGGCGGGGTTGTAGAAGAGGGTCTCCTTGGAGAAGCAACTCTAGCCTCCTTGATGATAGGACATTGATATTTTCTTTCCATCAGTCCTTTCTCCTTAACAACTTAAGGACTTGATACACTCTTACATATACAATTTAGAGTTTCCTCACTCGGGAAGCTAGAACCTCATATTATCGAGTCCAGAAGGACTATTTGATTTGACCAGTAGAGTTGTTCCACTTTACCCATCTTAGGCTGTCAAACTTATTATAGGAACACACTTAGTTCCACTAGTTACAATTTTTAGCTTGAACAATAGTTGTTGAGTACGCAGTTCAACATTTCTTCTTTCTATGTTGTCTTTGTGTTAGCTTGCTTCCAGGTGAAGAAGCTTCTACATCGCTACTTCTTCTCGAAGCTTCGGCCTCCATATTTATTTTTTCTTCTTATTGGGACCTTTCGATAATGGATTCTCGAACATGTGGTTCAGGAGTCACACCTCGATGTTTACCGTGCAGGACTTCCTCCCGAGGCTTCGCTCTCTAGATTTATTTTTGTTTCTACTGGTACCTTTCGGTAGCGGGTTCCTGAACACGCTGTCCAAGTATCACGCTCTGATTCTCACCATGCAAAACTTGTTTAGAATGATCTTGAGTTCTTACTACCACTGGTAGTAGTTTCTATAGTGGAGCATTCTTGGCTTCTCTAATAATTGGCCTTTGATATCTCTTCTTCATAAAGCCTTTTTTTTTGACAAACTTCAGGACTCTATGCACTACAATCGTGGTCTTCTACCTGTTAGCTCTACTGAGCATAACAGGGTCTCCAAACACCTGTAATTCTAATTCAGATTTTAATTTTGATCTTCAAGTTCTTTTTGTATTAAATTAATTAACTCCTCTATCAGTTTGAATTTCAGTAGCCTCCCGATGTCTTCCCACATAGGGGGCGGCATTGGGGGCTATTTGATCTTCCTGTCAGCTCTACTAAGTATAACGGTCAGTGTCTTATGACACTATGGTCATGATCTTCTACTCGTTATCTTTACTGAGCATAATGGAGTCTTCAAACACCTGCATAAAAAGTGCATATATGTTGGTTTTTTCTTTAATTTATCAATTTTAAATAAGTTCAATATAAGCTCATCAATACTTTTATTTGATTTTATTTAAGTCTCCCATCAATCTAAATTTAGCGACCTCGTCGTCCTTGTGCATGAAGTCAATTGACCTTCCCATCGATCTCTCTGGGCATAAGCGGTTAGTATCTCTTGCGACACTACGGCTGTAGTCTTCTAACCCATCAGCTCTACTGAGCATAACGGGGCCTTCAAACTCATCAACTCTACTGAGCATAATGAGATCTTCATACCTTGGACTTCTCCTTTAAGTTTTTACTTTGTAGCATCAGTAAACTTGTTCAATACAAAATTCTCCCCTTGGTAGCCAAGAAGGATCATAATCACACTCAAAAGAACCTTATCATGTTCCACTAATAACCATGAAACTACTATACTTCTCAATTCTCAGGGTTGAAACCTCATCTTAAGCATTATTCAGAATTTCTTGGACAAGAAATTTAGATGTGTCTGGAAAGCTATTTTGAAGATTCTTGAGAATGCTACCTCTAAGTTGAGCTGGAATACAATTCAACCGCTCTACATGGACAGAAGATGGTTTTGTAAATGTAGTGAAATAACATTATTGGACCGATTCTTCTCAATCTTTAAGCCAACTTGCCCAAAATTGAATGAAGGCACCTTCGCCACACAACCATCATAGACGGCTAAATCAACAACGACTAGAACCTTGGCTCCTCTAAAATCACATCATTGCAGAAAAAAATCATAAGCTTATCACATTTGAATCTCCACTATAAAATCCTTATAATAACCACACTCAATTTATGGATCCGTACCACGTCCACAGGTAGAACATGAAGAAGAAAGCTCACAAGGAGAAATAATGAAGTGACTTTACCGTGACAGCATAAAGAGTTCCCCGTAAACTCTATGACTCGAAGGCGGAAAGCCAGTGGGACTTCTCTACGTCACACTTGTGGCTATTAATTTCAAGGGGTTGAGCAAGGGAGATATGTGTTGCTCAAATGGAAGTCGAGCTGTTGGGAGAGTGTCTCATTTTAGGGTTGGATATATAAAATATTTATAAGCCCTTTTTTATTTAACTAATTTATTAACCCTAATTTGAAACTTTGTGATGGCATATATATATATATATATATATATATATATATATATATATATATATATATATATATATATATATATATTTCAACATTACGGACATACGACGTGTCGTTTCACGATCGAAGGTTGGTTCAAGTCAGCGTCGGGGTCAATCAATTTGATTCAAATTTGCGTCATTGATTACGACCACTCGACGTTCATGTAAACTCTTTTGAATTAAGCGTGAATAGTCTCATTTAATAGGTTTTAGTATTTCAAAGTTAACAGTGTAATCAATTTCATGAACGGAGGTCGTTTGATTATCATCACATCTTCTGACTCTAATATGCTCGTTCATACATTAATAGCTCGAGCGCTTAACTGATTGCTCATTATATTTTGCAATATTTATATTCTGATCAATTTCAACTTTCTAAATGTAACGACAAAGTTCATTCATCGATCGGTCATTTCGACCATTTTTGGTGACATCCAGTGCATTTTGAGGCTCGATTTGCGCACTGTCACTTTCAAAGTTCTTCGAATTTGACTTGTGAGCTTGATTCGACTTACGACACATATATGGAGGTCAACAAATGCCCCCCCCTGAAAAATATGATTCACGCATGGAGCGAGTCACATTTTTTTTTAAATTGGTTGACACTTTGGGCTGGCCATGGGTCTTGGATCACTTCAGCTTTCAACTTCCCTGGATTCACTGAAGAGCTTCTACCACCATCTACTCTCAATTAATTTGCTAAATACCTCTTTCTCTTGTATTGTAAACTTGAATTTCCTTTGACCCTAGCTTCATGCTTGATTAGGTTGGATGGAGGAATCAGTTTGCTTGCTTTGAGATTTGAAATTCCTTCTGTCTAAGCATTAATCTCGATGGACTTTAATGAAGGATTGACCTGATTTGTCGATATTGACTTATCAGGAAGTATATGTATGTCTTTAGTCCTATGCTTGCTGCTTTGACGAACTCATTGAAGGGTGCATGATGGAGGTGGGCATTCTTTATTTTGATGAGATTGAGAGAGCGTGGGAATTGGAGGTGAAGGAAGAGGATATGTTGGATAACTAGCGCTCCCACCAAGGATTGCCAAGGTTTGGCCACCTAGCTCTCAAACCACAAGAATAACTCAAAATTTTGTAATTTCCAAAAGATCTCTTTCATTATAGTAAGAGGGGCTATTTATAGCCATTACAAGCATCTTTCAAAAGAAAAGAATTCAAAACATGGAGGGAAAGGTGGGTGGCCACATTAATGTGAAGCATTAAATTGCCTCATTATTTTATGTCATCCACCCATTTCACATGCTATTATTTTATGTTGATTCAACCACCTCACATGTCATGCTTTGAATTTTTAAATGCAAAATTTCAAACATGGAGTTTCTAGAAGAAAATTAAAAATTACATAAAAAAGATGAAATCATAAAATGGGCCTTAGTAATGGGCTAAGCCTTCTTCTTTCTTGAATTTTCTTGGGCTTTTTAGCTTTAGATCTTGTAAATGGACCTTGAGCTCTAATTTTTTGATCCTCATGATGTTCTACATCAACTCCCCAGGCTCAATTGAACTGCTCTGTGAGTTGAAATCTAGAAAGTCTTCACTAATTGTTGGGGCTAAAGTCTCCAAATCGACGTCAACCATGTGTCTTTAGGGTGGCTTATTCTTCCAACGAACTAGAAAATGATGTCCAGAAGCTAGATTAATGGGTGCTTCCTCAATGATAATATAGTCAACTTCAAAGGAAGAGGGCTTTTGCAAGTACGGTGATATATCTCTTGCTAAAGAGTTAGACTAAATAAGTGGAGGTTTTCTAATTCCTTCATATGATAGAATATCTTCAATATTTATAACTAGATGAATGAGCATATCAATAGGCAAATCAAGGTGATAAGCATTAGTTCCAATTTTCTTGAGAATTTTAAATGGACCACAAGCTCGTGCATGTAATTTCTTATATCTAGTTTGATAATGCTCGCCGAATCAATACACAATCACCTTCTTTATATTCTTTTGTTAAGCGATTATGATTTTCCTTAGAAGCATATTTATCATTACTTATAGTAATTTGTTTTTTATATCTTCATGGAGGCTTTGAAAATCTTTAGCAAATGAGAATGCTGCATCAGAAAATATATGAGATGGTAGCTTTGCTACATCTATTGGTCATCGTTGGTTTTGACCATAGACTATCTCAAATGGTGATTTTTTTGTAGTTCTAGATATAGTACTATTATAGGCAAATTTTGAGGTTGGTAAATGTAAATCCCAATTTCCTAAACTTTTACCTACTAAACATCTAAGAAAATTTCCTAAGGTGCGATTAACAACTTCTGTTTGTCCATCAATTTGTGGGTGAAAGGCAGAAGAAAATTTTAATTTGGTACCTAATAATTTCCATAATATTTTCCAAAAATATGAGACAAACTTAACATCTCTATCAGAAATAATGGTTAAAGGGAGACCATGGAGTCGCACTATTTCCTTAAAAAATAATTTGGCTATATAAGAAGCATCGTTTGTTTTTGAACAAGGTAAGAAATGAGCCATTTTGAGAACCTATCCACTACAATAAAAAAATACTATCATGTCCTCGTCCCTAGGTAATCCTAGAATAAAATCCATTGATAGTCTTCCCAAGGCCTATAAGAAAGGTAAATGTATTGTCCAGACCTTTGTTTGATAGTTTTAGCTTTACAAATTAAACATTGAGCCACCAATTTTGAACATCTCATTTTAATGAAGGCCAATAAAATCTATTTTCTAATAAACATATGGTCTTATCCTTCCAAAATGACCAAAGTACACCAACATGTATAATTGTTTTCCTTTATATAAATATCCATTTGTTATCAAGAATGTCCCTTGTAAAGTTATTGGTTTATCTAGGTGTTCAAGATAAATTAGGTGAAAAACACAATATAATCATCTTTAATTCTATCAAATCTAGGATTCTTAATTCTAAAGAGGAAATCATTAGGTTTACCACGGATAAAGCATGGACTTATTCTCAATTCCGTGCTTATGCTTTAGAACAAAAGAGTATTCTTGTAAAAATTCAACCCATTTTCCATGCCTATGACTTAATTTTCGTTGACTATAAATGAATTTTAAGGCATGATGATCAGAATTAAGTCTAAATTCTTTATGTAAGAGATAGTATCATCAATGACTTAAGGATTAAATTACAACATAAAACTCTCTATCATAAGTGGAATATTGTTGTTTAGCTTCATTTAATTTTTCACTAAAGAATGCTATAGGATGATTCTCTTGACTTAAAATTCCACTTCCCCAAGCATCACATGTCACTTCAAAGGCTTTAGAAAAATCGGAAGCCTAAGGATTGCGAAGTGATAAGAACTTTAATTTGCTCTCAAGGCCTTTTGTGCATTAGAGTCCAACAAAATTTGTCTAATTTTAGTATATCAGTTATCGGAGCAACAATGGTACTAAAATTCTTAATAAATCTCTGATAAAAAGTGGCTAACCTATGGAAGCTTCTAACTTTAGTAAAACTTTTAGGTGATGGCCAATCTAAGATTGCTTTCACTTTAGAAGGATCGGGTTTAAGTTTAGTAGTGGATATAATAAAGCCTAAAGATTACCTCAGCTTGTAAAGAGAAACACTTTTTAAAATTAGTGTATAATTTCTCTTGTCTAAGTAGTTCAAGGACTTTTTGTAGGTGTTGTAGATGTTCACTTTCACTTGGACTAAAAATAAGAATATCATCAAAATACACCACCAAAACTTTACCTATATATGGTTTAAGAACAGTATTCATTAGTTTCATAAATGTGCTAGGAGCATTTGAAAGCCCAAAGGGCATGACAAGCCATTCATAAAGTCCATCAGGGGTCTTAAAAGATGTCTTCCATCTCTCTAATCTAATCAAATTTGATGATATCCACTTTTTAGATCAATCTTTGAAAAAAAATTTGTTCCTCAGATTAAATCTAACATATCATCTAATCGGAGAATAGGAAACCTATATTTGATAGTTATTTTTTTTATTGCTCGACTATCAACACACATTTGCCATGTTCCATCTTTCTTTGGAGTAATGGGATGCATAAGGGCTAAGACTCTCTTAAATAAAACCCTTTCTTAATAATTCCTCAACTTGTCTTTAATCTCAACATGCTGGTAGGGTTCATCCTATAATGTGAAAGATTAGGAAGTTGAGAACGGGTAAGAACTCAATAGCATGTTGAGTGTCTCTTAGAGGTAGCTCATCGAAGCTCATCGGGTGCAATATCACTTAAAATCGAAGAAGAGAAGAGAAGTGTGAGTCTCTGGTATGGTATGACTTCTTTTACATGTAATATGTGAAGAAGAAATGGATCATAAAATTCTTTCTTAAAGCCCCAAGACCTATTATTTCTATCTTTGGGGTCAAAGGAGGAAGAGTAGGTGTTTTAAAGTAAGAATAAAAAATGATAGTATTAGGCCTAATAGTAGGATTTTCTATGATAATTAATTGAAGTTTGGCATTTTTCTTCAATAAAGGCTTAGGTTGCAAGTCAGAAGTTGTTTTGTGTGGTGTTATGGAGGGTGTTTTTTCTACTGGCTTTATTGGTAGGAGTTTAATAGTCTTATTATTATGTTTAAAAATATAAGTATTTTTCCCCATAGTGAATAACATTCATATCATATAGCCAAGGTCGCCCTAAGAGAATATGAGCAATGTCCATAGGAGAACATCACACCAAATTTGATCCTCATAGCTTCCTATTTTAATAGGAACTAAACATGGTGATGGGAAGAGATGTATGATTTACCCAACTAACATGAAATGGTTGAGGTTGTGATTTTAGGTTGGCTCGAGTTAAGGTGTGTGTTGAAATGACATTCATAGCACTCCCTCCATCTATAACTAACCTACATCTCTTTTCATTACAAAACATACATGCTAAAATGTTCTTTCTCCTCCAATCTTGCCTCATTTTTTACAGACATCTCATCACATTAACATGAGGGTCATTTTAAATCCAATTCTTCATCAGATAATGGGGTGTCATCATAAACTTCTTCTAGATTATCATCTATTGGATTTTCAACTTCTTCTAAAAAATAAGATTTGAGCTTTATATTGATTTTTCATATGACACTTTTTATGACATTTAAAACATATTACTTCCCTAATGTTCTTAGAGCTTCCTTCAATTGAAGTTTTAGGCAAATGGGACGAGCCATTTGGATGGGTGGGTCTAATAGTAGATCTATCAAATGAAATGGAAGGTACTTGACTTTTAGTTTTAGAGAGGGAGGCAGATTTCTTTTGTTGTTCAACCAATAATGCATAATGAAATGCTTCCTCTAAATATTGTGGGTCAAATAATTCAACTTCATTTCTAATGTCAGTCCTAAGTCCAATAACAAATTTATTTGCTAATTGCCAATCATTTTTAGCACAATCAGTTCTAGAAACTAGATCTTCAAAAGTATTCAAGTATTCAGTTACAAGATAATTACCTTGTCTCAAAGTTAATAATTGACTATGCTTCTTATCATGATACCTAGGACGATTTTGCTCTTAATATTTCTTTCATTTCTATCCAGGTGAGGTTTGTCCTTCCTAATCTTTGTTCTTTAACTAAAGTATTTGTCCAATAAATTTTAGCATGCCCTATCAATTTCATTTTAGCAAAAGTAACCCATTGGTAATCATCCATTTTATACCAATCAAAGAAGTCATCCATTTGAATCGAGAAATTTATTTGGGTCATGTATACCATCATAAGTTGGGCTTCTACTTTAACTCTTGAGATGGATCATTAGAGTCTTCTATAGTCTTAAAATAATTTTCTCCCTTCCACCATTTCTAGCAATTGATGCTCTTCTAAGTGGTTGATTTTCTCATGGTTTGGATATGAATCTTCTTCATCTATTCTATTGGCATAAGGTATTGAGGAGGAGTTGGTACTCTATTATTTTGTAGATGCTATAAGAGTTTGCATTTATTTAAGTTCTTGCATTTGATTCTTACTTTCTTCTAATATTTGTTGAGTTTTAATTCATTATCTTGGATCCTAAGATCTAAGGCATCAACTAATCTAGTCAAATTTTCAACTTGATCTTGAGAGATAGATTTTGGTGCCATGATTTTTTTAAAGGAAAAAAGATATATGAAATCAATGAAAAAGAAATGAAAATAAAAATAAAAAAATAAATAAGTATAATATAATTGTGCAATCAAAGTGAAATATTAAGAGAACTTCCGGGTGAGGAGGGGTACAATACCACTTAAATCCCAAGCTCTCCTTAGACAGTTAGGTCTTTTTTGACAAAGTTCTATTTAGCTTCCAAAATCACTAGGTTTAACACACTTATATTATTATGCATGCATTTTTTTTTTTTTTTTAATGCAATGAAAAATGCTCAAATTTATCAAGCCTCTTTTTTTCTTAAGAAAACAAGTTATCATAAGTTAATTAAAAAACTTCTAAAATTAACCATAAACAATAACAAAGATAATAAAGCAAGAAATTAGATTTTGATTAATGGCTAGTTGTTTAGGTGAAGAACTACCACTAAGGTACTCTCTTAATTTTTTTTTCTTTTTTTTTGGAGGGGTGCAAGTTCACATAATTGGTAAATGGCTAATATATAATGGAGCTTACTAATTGAAATTTTATGCTATCACCATAAACTAAGCAATATATATCTTTCCAAGCTACTAATATGTATTTAAACTATCATATAAAATAAAATTAATTAACCTCACAAGTCCAAGAAAAACTCACAAGTTTGAAGAGCCCCTTGTTGAAACTTTGACCAAATTTCCCAAACCTCTGATACCAAATTTGATGGAGGGTTCTTTCTTTGATGAGATTGAGAGAACATGGAAATTGGAGGTGAAGGAAGAGGATATGTTGGATAAAGCTCCCACCAAGGATTGCCAAGGTTTGGCCACCAAGCTCTCAAACCTCAAGAATAACTCAAAATTTTGTAATCGCCAAAAGATCTCTTTCATTCTAGTAAGTGGGGCTATTTATAGCCATTACAAGCATCTTTCAAAAGAAAAGAATTCAAAATATGGAGGGAAAGGTGGGTGGCATTACATGTGAAGCATTAAATTGCCTCATTATTTTATGTCATCCACCCATTTGACATGCTATTATTTTATGTGGATTCAACCACCTCACATGTCATGCTTTGAATTTTTAAATGAAATATTTTCAACATGGAGTTTCCAAAAGAAAATTAAAATTACATAAATAAAAAAAAGATGAAATCATAAAATGGGTCTCAGCAGGCTAATGGGCTAAGCCTTCTTCTTTCTTGAATTTTCTTGGGCTTTAGCTTGAGATCTTGTAAATGGACCTTGAGCTCTAATTTATGGATCCTCATGATGTTCTACATCAGTGCATATAGATGATCCACGCTCATATTAGGTCTATAATGTTGAGTTATCACAAATGTAATTGACCGAATAACCACAAAATTCCTTTAGTTCCATTGCCTTTGTGCTAACTATGGAATCATCTGGTCCCTGCTTACTTTGGACTTGATGAGGAATTGGCTTTCATCTGTGCTTTGTGCTTGATCAGACTATATGAAAAGATATTGGAATATCATCTTGCAGGTAATATAGAGATTGATTGAGGAAGCTCTAGGTTGAGAGTTGTATTCTCATATTATCTTGGTCTATCAATCAAGTAGAAAGATCTCTTGGATTCTGGTTGCTTTTATTCTAATTTGGCTTGAGATTGAATAGTTATCATTATATTGATGGCGGGGGGCTCTTTCACTACAACCTTTTCTTATGGCTTGTTGAGTGAGGAGAGCTCCAGCGACTCGACCATTTATGAGCTTGTTGAGTCTGACCTTTAGAACCTACTCGAGTCTTAGACTTGAATATATAGAGGTTGATATTTTTCCAACTTAGTTGATTGAAGCTTCCAAAATTGAGAGTTCTTCTGACTTAATCTTTGACATTTGACAAATCTTGGAGAGAAACTTTTGACATTTAGGATTATCTTTTGTGCATTGATGTAGATTTTTTTATTCTTGTAAGACCTACAACTTTAACAATAAGAGTTATAGATACATGTGGATCTCGCAAAGCTCAATGTCAACTTTGAATGCATATACAAGAAGCTTTTCTTGGGAAGGATTGAATAGTCTTGATTTATAAAAACTAATAAAAAAATCTCCTCTCTAATAGGGGATTGCAAACTAGTTCAAAAATATATTATAGGGTTTGAACTTCTTTAATATAATAAATATAACATATTTTGATCACCATATATATATTTTTCAAAGGAACTTGAAGCAATGATTCAACTTAGCTAAATATATAAAAAAGCTCCCACAAATAGGGGCTTTCAGTAACTATTGAGAAAATTTGGAATGTCTTTGGTCCCACGTGCTATTTAACTTGTTGAAGACTTCCTCCTGAGAGTTTGAAATTCATATTTTTCTCCTATTCTAGCTTTGTGCCTTGGTGGACTTAATGGAGTTGATGGTTTCTTGTTGAGATGAGAACATCTTCGATCCTTTGAATTGTCTTGGAGACTTGTCAGGTGACACAACATTACCTTTCACCCCAGCTTTCTGCTTTCATGGGCTTAAAGAAGGATGTATGTTGGTGACCTAGCCCTCAGAGCTTATGTTGGGTCAGTGGCGAAGAATCATCGCCATGTGCTTGCAATGGACATGTTGATGACATCAATCCCTTAGTTCAGCCTTTGGCTTTGTATGAACATTGGGGTGACTTCCACGATCTTTTGCTTTTTGCTTGGCTGGACTTGCTGAAGAAGAGTTTCATTTGGTCTTTGCTTTCTACTTTAACAGACTTGTTGAAGGAGTTGACATTTTTTTTGATATGGATATTAAACTTCTGTGTTTTCAAGTGAGGACTTTTTTATTGGAGTTTGAAAAAATGACCTTATGATTATTAGGGATGATCTCCTGGCCACTTGAACTCACCAATTTAGATGGATTTAGACATTTGGATGCTATTGTCTTTGAACTAAAGTAGAGGGATCTCTTACTAGCCTTTGTATGTGTCGAGTAAGCTGGCCATAATTTCATGTTTGTAAGAGGACATTATGCACCTACTTGAGTATTGGGCTTGAGCAATTGATGGAGAATTTTATCATCGCTAATGAGATGGGGATCACTTACTACTTTGTGGCTTGAGTAAGTAGATACAGGCTTCATGTTTTAGGCTTATTGAGTCCGACCTTATGCAGCGAGCCCTAGATTTGATGTATGAATGGAAGATGTGTTTCCAACTTGATTTATTACAGTTTGTAGACTTAAAAATATCTCTTTACGGTCAGTAAGACTTTGAGACTTGTGAACTTTGAATACATAATTTGAATATGTATATGGGGATCTCACTTAGATGTCAACCCAAATACAATAGAAAAGTCTCTTTCAAAGAAGACATTTTTTTGTAAGATTTAAAATGCCCCATTAAATAGATTTTTTTGCTTCATTTAAATGCATTCTTGTATTATAAGAGAATTTCCAAACAAAACTTACACATGTAATGACATTGAGAATAATTAGTCTTTTGCGGGAATTCTTCTTACAAAGCTCGAGGACGTACTGTATAATTGAATGCTTTGGACATCCTCACTTGGTAGACTTTTAAATTTTATTGAGCTTGGAGCCTAGCTTTGTCAAGCACATTAAGCTCTTCTATCTGTAGGCGGACATTCTAATCTTAGATGATATTATGTTGAATGGCTACTCGGAGTGAAGGTAGTTCAACTTCAAGTAACAAGAATACTTTAGCTCTAAATAGCAGTGCATCGAAACTAAATTTTGTGAAAGTATAGTCTAGATTTCACGTTGTTGTCCTTCTCTAAGGCAATTCACTTAAGACTTTAGCTTCAAATTTGTTTTACTTTTTTTCGGGACCTTTTGATGATGGATTCTTGAACCCGGTCCAAGTGTCATGCCTCAATTCACCATGGGACTTGAATTGGTTGACATTTTGGGGTTGTGAGAAGGTCCTTGAGAAGCAACTCTAGCCTCCTTGATGATAGAACTTTGATATTTATTTTCAAGTTTTTCCTTAACAACTTTAAGGACTTGATACACTCTGCATATACAATAGAGTTTCCTCATTGGAGAAGTTGGCCTCACATTATCGAGTCCGTAAGGACTATTTGATTTGACCGAGTTATTTCGCACCATCTATCAAACAACCTATTATGGTAGGAACACTCGCTTCTAGTTCCATAAAATTTTGCTTTAACAATAGTTGTTGAGCATTTCAGATTTTTCTTTTCTATGTTCTTATAGCTTGCCTGTGAGAAGCTTCACGCTTACTTCTTTCTCAAGCTTGCCTCATATTTATTTTAGACCTTCATGGATTCTAACATGTGGTTCAGTGTCACGCTCACTTTGTAGAGACTTGAGGCTATTCCCAGATTTATTTTTCTTTTTGGGATTCTGATATCAAATGCTTTGATTCTCACCAAAACTTGTTTAGAATGATCTGAGTTCTTACTACCAGATAGTTTCAGAGGGATTCTTCTTCTGATAATTGGTGATATTTTCTTCATAACTTTTAATGACAACTTCAAGACTCACTCAACGATAAAGTAAGTTGTTTCTCACAAGATCCTTATAAAATATTGACATAAGGAGCTATCTTTTAATTTCAAAATTTTTCAAATTTATTTTACACTGCTTCTAGTTGAAAGGTCAATATAAACAGATGACCAGAGAGCTTTTTCAATCCTTCTTTTCTCACCCAGAAACTTTTAGATGAAGAAGCTGATATTAGGTGAATGGTTTCTAGAGAAGTGCATATATTGAAACTTTCTACCAATGATGATTGTTTTCATCACTTGCATCTGAATGACCCAATTCAAATACAAAGCCTCTTGAGGAACCTCAGAAGTAGTAGTCATTCAAATTATCTCATCAATTGATATAATAGCATGTTTTTGGACTATTTAGATATGTGGAAAGTCTTTACAAAATTGAATAGAATTCCAACATCTAACATTGATCATCCATGGATGGATATTGGACCCAGCCACGGTCTTCAAGATCCATGGACTCAAGAGATCCTTGCTCAAGATTTGTCAATACATGGGTTACGTCGTCCAAGAGATCCTTGTAGACCTGGTCTAAGGAGACAAGCTTAAGTCTACCTTAGCTAACATTGGGCTTTTTTTCCCAACCAATTACATTCTACAAATCACTGTAATTTAGTGGTGTCATATGGCAACCACCACCTGTCGAGGGCTTCATAACCGCCATTTATGTGGTGTCATTTTGCAACAAAATCATGCGGACAGAGAACATGGGCATAAGATTATTTGAGTGTGAAAATAGTTATGTATTTGATTTGACATTGGCTCTTTGTGAGCAAAAGTTTTTTAATTTGTCACCCTCGATAAACGGTTGTGGATGGGTGGATGGATTTTACTTTAAATTTAAATAATTAATTTCATTTAATTTATGTATTTTTTGTTTGAATATTTGATCATTTAATAATGATTTGACATTAGAATTTGAATAGATTATTATTATGAAAACACCTCAGGTTGAAATATTCAAATAACGCCATCATGGGTGGTTTATTATTTCACTATTTAAATCAACTCTATTAATTTAATAATAGAGGATCAGATCTGCTATCATATGACAGAATTAGCTTCTCAGATGTTTTATTAGATTAAAGATATTATAGTAACATCATTTGATTTTTAGGTTTTGTTAACGACCCGGTCCTAAGACCCAACCGGGAATCAACCCATGCAGCATCCTGAGACACTAAGTTTAAGCATTCAACATAGTATCGAGGCCCATGAGATTTTTTTTAATCATTTAATTTATTGTTTCAGATCTTGTTGACTCTATTAATTTAATAATAGAGGATCAAACCTAAATTTATATTTTGAGGGTTTTGAATATGAGAATATTGAATATAATATCTTAAATATTTTTAATAATAATGATTACCCAATTGATATCTTCAATCAACTCATCATTGGGGATATAGAGCATGATCATTTAGTTATTATTTTTGATCAACTCTATTAATTTAATAATAGAGAATTAGATCTAGATTTATATTTTGAGAATTTTGGATTTGAGAATATTGAATATAAATATCTTAGATATTTTTAATAATAATGATTACCCATCTAGTTGATATCTTGATCAACTAAGTTATCGGGAAGGACATAGTGCTAAATGACATAATTAGCTTGAGATTTTGGAAGAAAAGCTATAACATCATTAGGTTTTGTTACCCAGTTCATAGACCCAATGAATAAACCCGCAGATCCTAAACACTAAGTTTAAGCATAGCATAGGTGGGCTCAAGTGTATTTAGAATACTTGCACACTTTTGAGGTATTGAATTTAAGTTTTAATCATGCTTTATAATGTGTGCAAGAGTTTAATTGAATCCTTAATTAATGCTTTCTATTTGCTTATACAATGTGTTGTGAATCCGGTGGTGTAAGGTATTTCATCTCTTATTCAATTATTTAGATTAATATTCATTTGTTTGCATTTAGTTCATAGCTGATTGTGTTCTTTAAATTTTAATGGAGCTTAGCTCATGATCACTGAGAAGTTCATAGGCAACTATCAAGATCACTAGAGGCTTTACTTGAATTTTGTTATTGTAAGGAGACAAACCCTCAAGTTCATTAAAAGTCTTATTTATGATCATCAACAAGTCGCTGAGTCCCCTCTAAGATCATTCTTATTTAAATACTTTTAGAATTTTATATGTAGGTTTATTTTTTAATTTATCAATTTTAAATAAGCTCAATTTAAGCTCGTTAACACTTTTCTTTGTTCTTATTTAAGTCACCCATCAATCTAAAATTTAGCAACCTCCCGTCATCCAGATAGCACTGAGTCTTTTGGCCTTCCCATCACCTCTAGATAATGGTGACACATACTGGTCTCACATTAGCTCTACTATGATAACGGTCTTCAAACACCTAATTTTAATTCAAATTTTAATTTTGGGCTTTGTGTTTATTTTGTATTAAATTAATTAAGTTATGTCTTTGAATTTCACCTCCTCTCTTCCCCATAGAGGCGAGGCTATGACCTTCCGCCTCTAGTGAGCATAATGGCCAGTGTCTTATGACACTACATTCATGATCTTCTACCCATTAGCTCTATTGAGCATAATGGAGTCTTCAAACACTTGCATAAAAAGAGCATATATGATGGTTTATTCTTTATTTTATCATTTTTAAATAAATTTAATTTAAGCTCATCAACACTTTTATTTGATTTTGTTTAAGTCTCCCATAAATTTTGGCAACCTCCCCATCGCCATGTAGGGATCGAGTCTATTCGCCTTCCCATCACTCTATTGAGTATAATGGTGTCTGCTACACTATTGTAGTCTTCTAACCCGTCAACTCTAAAGCATAACAGGGCCTTCAAACTCATCCACTCTACTAATCATAATGAGATCTTCATACCTAGGACTTCTTCTTTAAGTTTTTTCTTTGTAGCATCAGTAAACTTGTTCTCTACAAAATTCTTCCCTTAGCTAGCCAGAAGGATCATAATCACACACAAAAGAACCTTATCATCTTCCACTAATAACTTCAACAAACTTTGTAAGATGAAACTGCTACTTCTCAACTATCAGGGTTGAAATCTCATCTTTAGCATCATTCTGAATTTCCTGGACAAGAAATTTAGATGTGTCTGCAAAGCTATTTTGAATATTCTTGAGAATGCTACCTCTAGGTTGAGCTGGCATACAATTCAACCGTTCTACAAGGACAGAAGATGGCTTTGTAAATGTACTGTGTGAAATAACATTATGGGACTGATTTTGCTTAATCTTTAAGCCAACTTGCCCAAAAACTGAACAAAGGAACCTTTTCCACACAACCATCACTAACGGCTAAATCAACGATGACTAGAACCTTGGCTCCTCTAAAATCATGTCGTTGCAGAGGAGAAATATCACATTTGAATATCCACTATAAAATCCTTCTAATAACCAAATTTATGGATCATAAAGAGAACATGAAGAAGAAAGCTCACAAGGAGAAATAAGGAAGGGACTTTACCATGACAGAAAAGAGTGCCAAACTCTATGGTTATGGCAAAAGCTGGGACTTCTTGTCGCACATGTTAGTTTTGAGGGGTAGAGCAAGGGAGATATGCGGCGCTCAAATGAGAGTCGAGTTGTTGGGAGAGTGTCTCATTTTAGGGTTGGATATATAAGATATTTATGAGCCCTTTTTATTTGATTTAGCTAATTTGAAACTTTGTGATGACATAACCATATAATTAATTTATATATATATATATATATATATATATATATATATCAATCTTAGGTTATTTTGACATTTCAGACGTAACAACGCAATCCGTTTTGATCAAGGTCGTTTGGTTCAAGTCAACGCGTAATTTCGTTCAAATTTGCACGTCATTGACCACTCACGTTCATAAACTCATCGAATTGAGAGAATAGTCTCATTTAATAGGTTTCAATATTTCAAAGCTAATAGTGTGATCAATTTCATGAACAAAGGTCGTGTGGTTGTTTTCGCATCTTTCTGACTCTTATATGCGCGTTAACACATTAATAGCTCGAGCGCTTAATCGATTGCTCATTAGATTTAACAATATTTATATTCTAATCAATTTTGACATTTCAAATGCGACGGTGAAGTCCGTTCATCGATTGGAGGTTGTTTCGACCATTTTCGTGACGTCTAGTATGTTTTGATCCCCGATTTGTGCACTTTCACTTTTGAAGTCCGTCAAATTTTACTTGTGAGCTTGACTCGACTTATGACACATATATGGAGGTCAACATAGGTAAGGGATAATTAATTTATTTAATTCATACCTTAACCTAATCAAAATATAAAATCAACTTAATTTTTCTTAATTAATCCAAACTAATTCACACATGGGGAAATGGGTTAGGATTAGCAAATCTCTCTCATATTTTCTAAATCAAATCAAACTCAAAGATAAAAATCTCCTTAAAGAATTTTAATCCATTTTAAATAACCTTATTTAATATAATTATCCTTAGGAATTAATTGGGGTGAATGAAATTATGTGTTTACATTCCTTTATTTCTTTCCAATCATACTAAATATTGTATTCCATATGAAACCAGGCATTGATTTATTTTAAAAATTAATTAAATAAAATATTTTATTTTATGTCAAATTGCATGTGTTGGCTAGAAAAAATTAAGAATATGAGTGGCTATTATCACTATTAAACCAAAAACTATTTTTGAAACCTATAAATCAATTATTACAAATGAAGTAATGCTTATTACAAATACTTATAAGCTTGCATGTGATGTTAGTATAATATGTGTGCTATGAAGCTCTCTTTCCTTCCTAACATGGATTCACATAGGATTTGTAAGTGTATAGTTTATTTAAAAAGAACACAACACTTGCCTATATCCTGCCTTATGCATCTTTATGTTAAGACTTAGGAAGGGCTTTCATATTACACATGTAAATCATACAACCAAACAAATTTCATATTGCATGAATCCTTATTTATTTGGTTCTTTTGTACATTAATATGTATTTGAGAAAAGTGGTATATTAGTCAGACATGAGGCTACAGGGCTTTAAGTAGCCTAAGTAGGTCTTGTACCTTACTCCCTAGTGTAGAAAATAATGGCATCGACTCACTTAAAACTCTTATACATATGCATGTGTGATGTGGCCAATGAACAAAGAATCAAAACTAAAATAAATGAAACATAACTTTTGCATGGATTTTCTTATCCTTATAATTATTCATACATTTACATGTATATAAGAAAAGTGGTATATTAGTACGGACATCCAGGTTAAGTAGTCTAAGTAGGTCTTCTTCCCTAGTGTATAAAATAATGGTGTCATACTCACTTATAACTTCTATACATATGAATGTGTATTTAGCTAATGGATAAAAAATCCTCTTTTCTGTATAACAAAAACATGCATTCATGATTCAATTAATAAATGGAATATTTAAATTTTCAAAATACATTTCTTTGAATTCATCATTAAAGTATGCTAAAATTTGTATTACATGTATAGGTATGCTTAGAATTATTCATATGCATGGTATACATGATGGAAAGAAATGGATGAGTGTATGTTATGTGATAGTAATCCATCCTAATTAATCTTAAGATGCCTTTCTTATTGAATAAGGCTATTTAGAATGAATCTAAACTTTGGGTTAATTAAAATACATAATAAACCATTCACTAAAGGAAATTCATTAATCAATTTACCTTAGAAATTACTTAAGGTAGGGATAAAAGAGAGACTCTCCTCTTTTCTTCTCTTTATAACGCTTAGTTGCTAAGTATAGGCTACATGAAACAAAAAAGTACATTAAGTAAAAATCTCCAAATCTCCTAAACCACTTAAAGAGAAACAAACCTTTTATGAATTAAATCCATCACACTTAGCAAATCATAACTCCAAAGACTAATTGGGACATACTACACAAGCTCTAACACATGCACATTAGGCTAAGTCACCATTTCTAGCTTTATATTAGGGCGGTGCATGGTTTGATGAATGTTCAATTTTGTAATGTATTATTTTAGATTGGATGTTAGGGTGCATGTGTAGCTGAAGGCGATATTAGTCTAATCATGTTTTACATGGGGTGTACGGGGTAATAATAAAAATATAAATGCTTCTCGCTGTGCATGTTGGTTAGCCCTTAAGCATAGCCCAAGTTAGGACAAATGGACTTGGTTACCCTTGTGTAAGGTGTTTAAGTCTAAATTATTCCTATAATTGCTTAGGTTGTATGGTGTGTTTAGCTAACATTTTTTTTACAGGTGTAGCAAGATTTACTTTTCTTCTTTTTAGTTTATTTTTTGCATTAGAATTAAGATAAGTGTTATGGGGATTAAGGATGAGCATTAATTATAAGACCATGTCTTATGCACCATGTGATGCCTTTGGAGAAAACTACATCCCACTCAAGACAAAAGAAAGAAAGAAATAAAGCAAATAAAAAATGAAGGAGTGAAAGTGTTGTGTTTATTTCCCAAACTCTTGGAGAATTTGAAAATAAATTATTGTGTATATTGTTTGGACACCACGTAGATCCGTAGATGTACTCATCAGGGTGATCGGGTGCGACATTGAGGATTAATGTACTATCTCGAGAGATAGAAGTCATCATCCTACAATGGACCTAATCACCTAATAAGGACTCCTAAGGAATGGGTCATCGAATGTACTAGAGATCTTTCCCTTACTTTACATAGAAAAGTAAAGTAGGATTTATTTAAACTGAGTTCATTAAGTTCCCTATGGAGGCAAGCCCTCATTGTTAATTACAACTTAAGGAATGAGATTCTTTAAGAATACTCTTGATTAAGGTAAATGATCATTGTCTCCAAAAATTTAAAGATAGGACTATTAACTAATTGGTTATTCTTGAAAATTCAAGTGGGATTGATCAAGAGGGAGTTATTATTGAAATCAAAGGGAGATGAATATGGGATGCTCATGATACTAGGAAATCTAGCATCCCAAACTATCCTTTGGTTGAGCTTTATATTTTGAAATTTGAAGAGAATTATATGTTTGAGTTGAATTTTTATTAGAAATATGGGGCTTACAATTCCATAATACAAGGTCATGGAAATGCCTAAGAGGTGAGGATTTATGCTTGTTGCCCAGAAAGAGAAACAACAACCTTAGATCCTAAATCAAGGGAGCTTTGGTGAGGGTCAAAACATGATAAAAATCCAATGCAAAAAATAGGTATATGGTTTACCTCCACAAGAGAGGATAAACCACCTAATTGTTAGACTTACAACCGTTTGGGGTGGCCACCAACTAACTCCTCCTATAATTTTAAATACATGTAGGTAAGTCTTATGCTTTGTAAGATAGCTAGGCTATTTTTATTTAGAAAGAAGACTAAATCCTTAAACTCACTCCCTAATAGACTAGATCATGAAGGGCATGAACTCATGACTTAATCTAATGTAAATTTTGTTAAGCTTATTTTCATTTTTGGACATTTTTATTTGACACAGACTATAGGATTTCATATGCCTAATGCATGACAAGATTGATTATGGGCCAAAATTAGAAAGAAGGAGGTGTGTTTCCACCATGGCTCTCAAAAGGTCAAGCCATTTTCTCTAGCGAAGGTGGAAGATCTCCATTAGCAAGATTGAAGCAAGATGATTTTATGCATCACGAGATATATATAATATCCAACTAAAGGGTTGATAAATCTTTTATTATCATGATTTATGTCCTAGACTTTAGATGGGGTTATGAGTTATTTAATTTTTAATTTTAAGCTGATTAATTGGATTTATTTTTTCCTAAGGGCCTAATTGCATCCAAGCCATTCATCAAACAATGAAGAAACTAGAAAGATCATGACATCCTAATTGCACAATTATAAATAAAGAATCAATCAATTTATAAAATTAGCATAAAAAATAAGAGGTTGATGTGTGGTTGGGCTCCACCATAACAAAAAAAAAATATGGGTAGCCGAGCTCTACCCTTATACAACCTGGATTACAAATGAATAATTACAATTAAAAGGAATTCATGTTATGGGGGTCTTCATTCTTCATTCCTTCTTTACTTCTTCATTTTTTTTGATTTACTTCTTTTCTTTCTTCTTTTTGGCTTGATTGGAATGTGGTTGCTCTAAAGGCTTCACATGATACATAAGACATGGTCTTATGACCAATGTTCACCCTAATCCCCCATAACAATTTTCAAAATTTTAATTGCAAATTTTACATCAAAATGGGAAAGATAAATCTAACTAAACTTGCAAAATAGAGATTAGCTAAACATACCACACAAACCAAGTAGTTATATGAATAATTTGGACTTAGCACCCCCACACATGGGTAACCAAGTCTACATGTCTAGTTTGGATTATGCTTAGGGGTATAAGCAACCTACACAACAAAAGCATTCATATTTTTATTATAGCACCCCTTAAGCATAATCCCTCTAAAGCATGATTAGGCTAATATCGCCTAACATCCAGACTATGCACATGCACCCTAACATTCAGTCTAAAATATTACATCACAAAATAAAATCCTGCATCAAACCATGTAACTTAGAAACTTATGTGTTAATTTTCATGGGTGAAAGGAAATTCAACTTAGAGGGTGGTTTCATTTTAAGTGATTTAGAGACTTTAGTGTTAAATTTTCTAAGTGTGAAATGATTCAACTTAGAGGGTGGTTTCATTTTAAGTGATTTAGTTTATTTGTCAATTTTATTTGACAAATTGATTTATTTTAAATGAACCTACGTTTAGTTACTAAATGTTGTAAACAGAAGAAAGAGAAGAGAAATTCATTTTCATTCCTACCTTAAGTAATTTCTATGGTAGATTCATTAATGATTTTTTAATGAATGTTTTATTATGTGTTTTAATTAACCCTAAGTTTAGATTTGCTCTAAATATCCCTATTCAATAAGAAAGGTATCTTAGGATTAATTAAGGTGAATTACTATCACATAACATACAACCATTTATTTCTTTCCATCATGTTTACCATGCATATGAATGATCCTAAGCATACCTATACATGCAATGCAAAATCTTAGCACACCTTAATGATAAATGCAAAGAGATGTTTCTTATGAAAATTTGGATATTCCATAAATGCATGTTTTATTATGTAGAAAGAGGATTCTTTTATCCATTAGCTAAATGCACATCCACATATATAAAAGATATAAGTGAGTATAACACCATTTTTGTCTACACCAAGGGCATAAGGTACATAACTTACTTAGGGCTACTTAAAGCCTCGCAGCCCTGGGATGTCCAGACAAATATACCACTTTTCTTAAATATATGTGTATGTACAAAACGGAACAAATGGATGAAGAATCATGCAACAGATTTATGTTTGGTTTGGTTGTATGATTTACATGTGTAAATGTGAGGATCCTTTTTAAATCATAACATAGGAATGTATAGGAATAAATTTAAGCAAGTGTTATGTTCTTTTCAAATGAACTATACATTTTGTGAATCCTATACAAGTCCATGTTAAGAGAGGAGAAGGAAAAACAACACAAAACACATCTTATGCTTATAATCACATGAAAAGTTATAAGTACTTATAAGTAGCATCACTATATTCATAATTTTTAATTAAAAGATTTTAAGAATAATTTTTAGTTTAATACTGACAATAGTCATTCATATTCTCAACTTTAGCCAAAACATGCAATTTGATATAAAAGAAAACATTTTCATTTAATTGATTTTTCAAAAGAAATAAATGCCTGAATTCATATGGAAAATAACATTTAGCATGCTTAGAAAGAAATAAAGAGATGTAAGCAGATGACTTCATTCACCCTAATTAATTCCTAAAGACAATCCTATAAAATAAGATCCTTTAAAGTGAATCAAAATTCTTTAAGAAAATTTTTATTGTTGAATTTGATTTGACTTAGAAAATGTGAAAAGAGTTTGGGGGTTTAACCCATTTCTCCCATGTGTGAACTAGTTTAGTTTAATTTTAGAATAATTAGGTTGATTTTATGTTTTATTCAGGCTAAGGTGTGAATTAAATCCATTAATTATCCCTTACCTACACCACTTTAACATAATTAAATAAGTAATTATGAGCGAACATATGATATGCAACCACATGAAATTTAAATCAGCAATGCACCTAAAAAATAAAGGGGCCTAATACAATTGACTCACAATTATTGATTAATTAAGCTAAGGGGTTTAATTAAGTACTTTCATAACCATCCTACACATGTAATTTGATTATAATTTTTTTTGACGCTTCTTAGGCTATTGACCACCTAAGGATCTACCCAACAAGATATTGATTAAATCTAGATTGGTTTTGAAAGTTTGATTGGACCAATTAAGTAGATCATTAGTGGATTAATCTTTAATTATGTTTGAATTAAAGAAGAAAGGATGATTAGAAAATAACATCGAGAGAATATCCCAAACCAATTCCATAAACCTCCTCCTTACTTAAACAATGTTTAATTATTTCAATTAAACATTAAATCACTATTAATATGCTTAATTACTTTTAATTACATAAAGGGGTGATTAAGGGTTCAGTAATTAATTTCCCTAATTAACTCATTGATAAATTCCAAAAAAATTAAGAGAGGTAGAAGTCCTCCTAAACATATCTAAGAAATTTAAAATTAATTACTTAAGTAATTAGAGAGCAATTAAGGTGATTAAATTTTTAATTAAATCTTAATTAAGAAAATTTTATTATTTAAAATCAATTAGAAATAATTTTATTTGATTTCCCTATAAAATACCTTTAAAATGAGCCCTCATTTATAATCTTTGGATTTTTTATATTTAATTATGATTTTATGAAGTTTTTTGATTAATGAATAATTAAAATAGCTTAATTAATTAATTAATCCCATCGACGCCATGTGGACGGTTCACGCAGTGTGCTTTCCACATGGTGTGATGGGATTGGTTATTTAAGTTGTCACATCGTGTGCCACATTAGCTGATGGTGGAATGTGCTTTCCCCTAGGCTATCCGATCAAGAATCAAATGGCCAGGATTAATCCCATGATTCTAAAGGGTTTAAATAGAGATATAAGCATAATTTAATTAGGATTGTCCATCCCAAACATGCGTGATGTATGGTGTATGATTTGTCTCCTCTCGAGCGACGAGAGACGGATGTCGTCCATCAATCGTTGCTCGATCTGAGCTCACCCAAGCTCAGATGGAGTTCAATCTCACCCCACACCTTTGAAGTAGCACAAGAAATTTAATGGCTAAGATCTCCTGGGATTATAATTCCCTTCATAAAGGACCAAGCAAAAATTCTTATGTCTATGGTTTTGAGCAATACCTCACTTGAGGCTATCACCGGTGCTTCCAACAGAGGAGGTAGCTTCATCTAGTAGAGACAAAGCCTTATTGAAGGTATCAAGCCTTGATGTCAAGTGGATTTCTTTATTGACCAAGCTCCCCTTCAATGGTGATCAGGCTTGATCAAGGTGAGGCTTCCGTGGCAACAGAAACACCTTAGTTGAGCTCGATGAGGTGCCTTGATAGTGCTTGCAAGTTTAATTTATGTTTTGCAGAGAATTAGATGAGTTGGAGTTGTCTTAGGCCTCCCCTATTTCGGCTTTGAAGAAAATCAAGAAGAAGAAAATGGGGGGAGCTTGGGAATGCTTGTCAAGGGTTGGAGAAGCTTGCTTTCAATTCTTAGGGCTCAATCGAATTCAGTGTGTATCATTTGAGTTGGAATGAGTGGGGGGGTATATATCCCCCTCCTTGGATTGGACGGTCGAGAACTAGCTTTGCCATTTTTATCAATTGCTTGGATTGAAGGGTCAATTTAGGTTGTTAGGCACTCCATGTGATTCATTTTAGGTAGTGGAGGGGATGAGAGGGAGTGCCCATGTGCTAGGTAGTGTATGGGATGATCCAAGTGGCCAATTCTCATTGGAGGGGTTTCATTTGGCTTTGGGTTGGGTCATGGCTGACCCAAGGTTATTGGGTCATGTTCACCACCCTCCTTGGTATCTAAATGGACCACTAGAAGGATGCCAAGTGGCCTTGAGAAAAGAATATACCAAATTCAAAGTAAATTTGATCATAGGATACCCTTTGACCTAAGGGTAAAATGGACCCTTGGCCTTGATTTTGATTTGGGCAGATTTAAAATAATTCAAGAATGGGTTGGGCCAAATTTCAAGTGATTTGGAGTTCATTTGGTTTGAATTGGTTCTATTTGACCCATTTAGGTCAAGTTAGATCAATTTGGGTTATGTTCACCAATTGATCAAATTGGTCCAAACCATAGGTTAGGTCAAGTTCAAATGATCATTTGGAGCCTATAAGTATCATTGGTTTGGTTCAATTTGGTTTTGGATCATTTAGGTTCATTTAGGTCAAATGGGTCAAGTTGACCAATTTGACCCATTTGACCCAATTAGGTTAGGTCATGGGTTGGTTTAGGCTTGGTTGATCATTTCAAATGTATTGCAAGCTTTGGTTTGGTTTGGTTTGATTTCAAGTTGATTTGACCTTTTAGGTCAAGTTGGATTCATAGTTAATTGGGCTAGGTTGGGCCTAGTTAGCCAATTGAAGTTTTGGTCAAGTTCAATAAGTAATTTAGAATGAATTTGACCCATTGGTTGCAATCAATTTGGCTTAGATCAAAATTTGACCTATTTAACTTTTTAGGTCAATTTGGGTCAACTTGGGTCAAGTGGCCAATCACGCTTGGTTTACCATAATTGATGGCTTGATCATGTTCAATCATTGATTGTAAACTAGTTTAGATCAATGGTTTCAATCAATTTGGCATATAGTGGATTTTGGCTAGTTTAGGTTTCATTTGGGCTAAGTGTTAACTTGGTCAAAGGCTAGTTTAACTTGGTTTGACCTAATTTGAGTGATTGATCATCCTAGGATGATTGTTGCTCACAATGTGAGAGGCTTGGATGGGCTTTGTTCAATCCAACTTGGGTTGGATTAAAATTTGGCTCAAAAGGTGCTTTAGGTCACTTTGGGTCATGTGAGCCTAAGTGGGTCAATTTCGATCAAAGCTTGATTCAAGTTTGGTTGAACTCACATATGAACTTATGATTGAAATATAAATCCAATTATAAGTGATTTGGAGTCAAATGAGTTTTGATTCATCTGACATTTTTAAGTTCATATAATAAACATGGGTTTGACTTGAGTTAGTTTGATTTTTCTTGGGTGATTATAGTTTATATTTATATTTGGGTTTGTGATTGAAGGAATGATTGTTTGAAGATAAAATCTAATGGCTTGGATTGAGTTGAGGGTGATTTGGCTAAGTTCAAGAATTTGACTTGAAAGAGTATAGGTTGGGTTTAAGTTGGATTTGGACTTGAGTTTTGAATTTAGTTTTGGTTATTTGAATTTATACTTCATTTATATTTGTGAATATAAATGAGAATATAAATGGGTTATGAGAAATGCTTTTGAGTTTGAAGTGATTTATGATTTGGTTTGGTTAAGTTCAAGGATTTGACTTGAAAGAGTATAATTTGGATTTTGGTTAGAATTGGACTTGAGTTTTGAATTTAGTTTTTGTTATTTGAATTTATAGTTCATTTATATTAGGGAATATAAATGAGAATATAAATGGGTTATGAGAAAATCTTTTGAATTTGTACTAATTTAAGATTTGAATTTGAAGTTTGGTTAAGTTCAAGAATTTGTACTAATTTAAGTGAATAACTACTACAGGGGTCGCTGACATTGCACATGTCTTCTTTTTCTTTAGAGAAGAAGCATTGTTGTCACCATGACTTCATAACGGGCTTTTTGAAAGAATTCTGTGAATATGAGAAGACCTTTCATCACCTTTACTTGATCTCTTCAGTGGAAGAGCATGAGACCTCCCTGCTTGAATAGAAAGGCCAATCTTGAACATTTTATCTTCAATTTTATACTTGCTAATACGAGATAACTCATGCCGCAAGCTTCCTACATCAGGAACATTGAGAGATTTTAGGATTTTATTCTCTTCAATCAGTAATGAATTTGGAAGGTCGTTCAATCTTCCCCATCTCTCAGGGAGACCACACTCATTTTTCACGAAAAAGAACCCATTAGACTAACTATTAGATATACCCATTCTAAAAATTCTATCAAATTTTTTATACCCCGATATGAAACACATCTCTGAGCATCACATGTGAACTTACACATTATGCATCAGTACATGATGTTCAAAGTCACACCACGCTCTTTAAAGAAAATAGTCAAACCAATAATGATCACTAGAGCTCAAAATAAAAATTGTGATAAAGCTATAACACATATTTTAAAAATCTCAATCAATTCAGGAGCCGAAGGGAATCACAGTCCAGCACAAAGAATCATCTCTAAAATAGTAATGTATCATTACAAAGAAAAAGGTGTCTAATCAGACTTTTTGGCAACAAGAGCCACCAACTCATTTGGGAAATAAAATTTTCTACGGAGCACCATTAAACTATCAACTATGATAGTGGATGATATATTATCTGTAGCTATTATGTTATTAGTTTTCTTTTGGCTATCATCCTGTGAAAATGCATAATAAGTATGAAACAAAAAGAGGAGAGAAAGACAAAGGTCTGAGAAGTGTGTAAAGTAACTCACTTACCTCAATAATTAGGCACATCCTCTCCTCACTTTATTTTTCACATATAGTTTTGGATATAATATTTCGCCTATGACCTAATGAAAATATATGTATATGTATGAGTTCATAAAAGAAGCTATTTCTCTCTAATGATACACCTAAATTACCTGGTAGATTTTTTGAGTTTTTTAAATAATGGTTATTAATCGATGCTTTCTCGCCACATTAGTAGTTGTCAACTGTTAAACCATCTGTTGGAGTTTCAAGAAAATTGGTTTCCTACAAAACAAAAGTAGAAAATATGGGCTTTGATCACCTCTAAACCCAGTTGGTTCGACGAGAATAGTTGATGCCTCTTTTGAGAGAAAATTGGAGTCTAGCCGTATGAACTACGAGCCTTGATCACCTCCAAACCTAGTTGGTTTGACTAGGACAACTGACGCCCCTTTCGAGCGATAATTGGAGCCTCTCCATATGAACTATGGGCCAAGATCGCTCCCAAACCTAGTCGGTCTAACAAGGACAATTGACACCTCTATCGAGGGAAAATTGAAGCCTCTCCATATGAACTACGAGTCTTAATCAACAAAGCAAATAACCTACTTTTCAGAAGAAAGTCAGAGCTTTGCTGGCAAAAGAAAAAAAAATTAATTACCTTTAGCCTCTGAACTTTTGCTAAATAATTTCTCATCCAACACAGGAGAATAATGAAGCATATGAAAGAAATTATGTCTCCTTACTTAATCCCAAGGGGAGGTATTTATAGATCCACAATATGGACAAAAAGGAAAGATATTTGAAAATATTTAGATAGATTTTGAAATTTCTACCCTCAAATATATTCTTCCTTTAAGAAAAGTGAAAAAAATGAATAAAATAATAAAAAAATTAAAGAAAATATAAAATAAAATTAAAATTTTTCATCATTTGCGCTCACTAGCATGCATTTGCATCATTGGTGTGTTGTGTGCGATTACGTGCATCGATATTGCATGGCTCGCGCGTGCTCGAGTTTTACACGGTGAACACTCGTGTGCACTGCGCCCATGCCGCGCACCCGTGACCCTGGCACTCACGACCCTTTACTCGCATCCAGTGACTCTGCCGCGTACATGGCCTCTTGTAACATTGCCGTGACCATGCTTTCGGGGCCCGTGTCTATATGTTCCCATGTGTGCGCCTGCATTACGTTTCCCACAACCTCGCACGTCCGCTGCTCTGCTTTCCCATGCATTCGTGTCCTCATGCACCCATATGATTAGTCTCTTGTGCCCACTTCTATAATCATAATTTTGTGCATCTATGAAGATATATTCTCTCAAACTATATCAAACTCAAAGGTTAATGAACCTGCAAATTTTATTAACATAAAGAAAATTATTAGCTGAATAATTTTCTTAAAATTATAATCAATTATTAGAAAATTATTCGTTGACTTGACCTGTATTTTTGAATGATAGAGATGATATCATCCAAAAATAGGGGGCAACTGATATGTCACTAAAAACACATTTAGTTGATGTACGAATCTTGATATGGATAGCAATTTGATTACGAGTGAGAGACTAACTTGAGAGCACTTGAGATATAATTAAAAATTTTGGGATATCACTCGGATCTCTAAATAGCTTCTAAATATATAATATTTATAGTCATATTGAGCATCTGGACAAGCTGAATCTAACAGGCCTAAGATCTCTTAATTTTGACTTCATTTGAGCATTTAAATACTTAAAATGTATTAGATGATCGAAAGAATTATTTTGAGCCGTCCATTGGAGTGGTTTGGATTTTGCCTATATTTTCATAAATGCGAGTCCCATAATCTATAAATAGCTCATCATTCTTCATATGAGGGGACAGAAGCTAAAGAAAGCAGAGAACTCTCACACTCAAAGAATCTTAAAGCATAATGTCCGACCACGGCGTCGGATCATCACCGACCATGTCGGTCGTATTAGGAACCACCCGGTCATCCCCGCGCCACCGCCACCACCGCCATTGCGCCTTCGACCGTCGAATCATTGCCACCATGATTGGTCACCGCCGATCGCCACCGCCGGTCACCACCGCACGATAGTCACCAAATCACCACCAGTCAACCGGTTGCTGCCATCGGCCACACTGTTGGTCACCGCTGGCCACCGCCATCGATCACTACCGCCAGCTGCCACCGCCTAATAGTCATCGGATCACCGTTGTTCACCATCGCCAGCTGCTACCAACCGCCACCCAACCATCTTTCGATAGTGCTGCTACCAACCGCCACCGAACCATCTTTCAATAATTTTATTCGGATCGGTGACTATCACCTCAAGCAAGGTCTTCGTAACAAATCAAGTGAAGCTTGTCACAAAACTTATTCTTGTAAGCTATCCTTCTCCAACTTTGGATAAAGGATAATAATTATAAGAAAAGGAGATATAGTGAAATTATTTCTAAGTGGGCTATACCCTGTGGTTTTTCCTTTCTTGGGTTTTCCACGTAAAAATCCTAAGGTCTCTCAAACTTTTTTATTGTGTATGCAGAACTTTTGTACAATGCTAAGATATCAAATTCTCTTATTCTATTCATCCAAATTTTTCTACATAATAATAATAAATAAAAAAATAGATATAAATAATCGATCTTTTATGAGGCTTTATTTTTTTCCTTTTCATTTGTATCCTCATGGGCTCGCTCATTTCTATTGCCTCGCTGTGCTCGAGATCCCTGAGATCCAGCTCTTTTTTCATATGGTATCGATCAAGAGCAACCTTGTCTCACTACCGTGATGAATGCCGCAGCAACCGTCGCTTTCAATCTTCACGCTTCAACCCTATGAGATCCATGATTGAATTGAGGATGCTTATGATATGAGGGAGCCTTAAGAGATGACAACAATAGCGCATAGCTTGCCCATCACCATCATCATCATCATCATCACGGTGGAGGTTGCTACTCTGGCTAGGCTAAGCCGGCTCTACAGGATTATGGAGTCACTACATCTTCATGCGAAGGAAAGGCTCTTCTTTGGAGAACAAAGGTGGATGACTACGATAATGTTTTGCACTGATCTTTTTTTTAGCAAAATTTTTAAAATAAGCACGTTTAAAATCCTTGAACTTAACCAAACTTTAAATTCAAATCCTAAATTAGTCCAAACTCAAAAGATTTTCTCATAACTCATTTATATTGTCAATTATATTCACTAATATAAATGAAATATAAATTCAAATAATAAAAAATAAATTCAAAACTCAAGTCTAGTTCTAACCAAAATCCAAATTATACTCTTTCAAGTCAAATTTGAACTTAACCAAACCAAATCATAAATCACTTCAAACTCAAAAGAGTTTCATAACCATTATATTCTCATTTATATTCATAAATATAAATGAAGTATAAATTCAAATAACCAAACTAAATTCAAAACTCAAGTCCAAATCCAACTTAAACCCAACCTATACTCTTTTAAGTCAAATTCTTAAACTTAGCCAAATCACCCTCAAATCAATCCAAACAATTGGATTTTCTCATCAAACAATCATTCTTTCAATCACAAATCCAAATATAAACATAAAATATAATCACCCAAGCAAATTCAAACTAACTCAAGTCAAACCCATGTTTATCATATAAACTTGAAATTGGCAAATGAATTAAAACTCATTTGACTCGAAATCACATATAATTGGATTTATATTTCAATCATAAGTCCATATGTGAGTTCAACCAAACTTGAATCAAGCCTTGATCGAGCCAATTGACCCACTTAGGCTCACTTGACCCAAAGTGACCTAAAGCACCTTTTTGAGCCAAATTTTAATCCAACCCAAATTGGATTGAACAAAGCTCATCTAAGCGTCACATTGTGAGCAACAATCATCCTAGGATGATCAATCACTCAAATTATGTCAAACCAAGTCAAACCTAGCCTTTTATTAAGTCAACAATTAGCCAAATAAAACTTAAACTAGCCAAAATCCACTATGGTTTGACCCAATTTAATTAATTAGTCAACATAACCCAAATTGATCTAACTTGACCTAAATGGGTCAAATAGAACCAATTAAAACCAAATGAACTCCAAATAACTTGAAATTTGGCCCAACCCATTCTTGAATTATTTCAAATCGCCCAAATCAAACCAGCCAAGTAACCATTTTACCCTTAGGTCAAAGGGTATCCTATGATCAAATTCACTGGAATTTGGTCATATTATTTCTCAAGGCCACTTGGCATTCTTCTAGTGGTCCATTTAGACACCAAGGAGGGTGGTGAACATGACCCAATAACCTTGGATCTACCATGACCCAACCCAAAGCCAAAATGACCCCTCCTGTGGGAATTGGCCACTTGGATGATCCCATACACTCACCAAGCACATGGGCACTCAAACTCAAAAGAGTTTCTCATAACCCATTTATATTCTCATTTATATTCACAAATATAAATGAAGTATAAATTCAAATAACCAAAACTAAATTCAAAACTCAAGTCCAAATCCAACTTAAACCCAACCTATACTCTTTCAAGTCAAATTCTTAAACTTAGCCAAATCACCCTCAAATCAATCCAAACAATTGGATTTTCTCTTCAAACAATCATTCCTTCAATCACAAATCCAAATATAAATATAAAATATAATCACCCAAGCAAAATCAAACTAACTCAAGTCAAACCCATGTTTATCATATGAACTTGAAATTGGCAAATGAATCAAAACTCATTTGACTCAAAATCACATATAATTGGATTTATATTTTAATCATAAGTCCATATGTGAGTTCAACCAAACTTGAATCAATCCTTGATCGAGCCAATTGACCCACTTAGGCTCACTTGACCTAAAGTGACCTAAAGCACCTTTTTGAGCCAAATTTTAATCCAACCCAAACTGGATTGAACAAAGCTTATCTAAGCCTCACATTATGAGCAACAATCATCCCAGGCTGATCAATCACTCAAATTAGGTCAAACCAAGTCAAACTTAGCCTTTTACCAAGTCAACAATTAGCCCAAATGAAACTTAAACTAGCTAAAATCCACTATGGTTCGACCCAATTTGATTAATTGGTCAACATAACCCAAATTGATCTAACTTGACCTAAATGGGTCAAATAGAACCAATTAAAACCAAATAAACTCCAAATCACTTGAAATTTGGCCCAACCCATTCTTGAATTATTTCAAATCTGCCCAAATCAAAACCACGGCCAAGTAACCATTTTACCCTTAGGTCAAAGGGTATCCTATGATCAAATTCACTTGGAATTTGGTCATATTCTTTCTCAAGGCCACTTGGCATCCTTCTAGTCGTCCATTCAAACACCAAGGAGGGAGGTGAACATGACCTAATAACCTTGGGTCTACCATGACCCAATCCAAAGCCAAAATGACCGCTCCTATGGGAATTGGCCACTTGCATCATCCCATACACTCAACTAGCACATGGGCACTCCCTCTCCTCCCCTCCACTACCTTAAATGAATCACATGGAGTGCCTAACAACCTAAACTGACCCTTCAATCCAAGCAATTGATATAAATGAAAAAGCTAGTTCTTGACCGTTTAAGGAGGGGGATATATCCCCCCCCCATTCCAACTCAAATGATACACACTGATTTCGATTGAGCCCTAGGAATTGAAAGCAAGCTTCTCCAACCCTTGATAAGCATTCCCAATCTCACCCCCCTATTTTCTTCTTCTTTATTTTCTTCAAAGCCGAAACAGGGGAGGCCTAAGCCAACTCCAACTCATCCAATTCTTGACAAAACTTAAATTAAACTTGCAAGCACCATCAAGGCACCTCATCGAGCTCAATAAAGGTGTTTCCCTGCTGTTTAAAGCCTCACCTTGAACAAGCCTGATCACCATTGAAGGGGAGCTTGGTAAACAAAGAAATCCACTTGAAATCAAGGCTTGATACCTTCGATACGGCTTCAAATCTACTAGATGAAGCTACCTCCTCTGTTGGAAGCATTGGTGATAGCCTCAAGTGAGGTATTTCTCAAAACTATAGACATAAGAATTTTTGCTTGGTCCTTTATGAAGGGAATTATAATCCCATTAGATCTTAGCCATTGAATCTCTTACTTGTGCTCCTTCGAAGGTGTGGGGTGAGATTGAACTCCATCCGAGCTCGAGTGAGGTCAGATCGAGCTAAGATTGATGGACATCATATGTCTCTCACCGCTCGAGAGGAGACGAATCATACACCATGCATCACGCATGTTTTGGATGGATAACCCTGATTAAATCATGCTTATATATCTATTTAAACCCTTTAGAACCACGAGATTAATCCTGGCCATTTGATCCTTGATCGAATGGCCTAGGGGAAAGCACATTTCCACCATCGCTAATGTGGCACGATGTGACAACTTAAATAACCCGCCATGCCATATGGAAAGCACACCGCCGCCAGCCTACATGGCATTAATGATTATTAATTAATTAGGCTATTTTAATTATTCATTAATCACAAAAACTTCATAAAATGATAATTAAATATATAAAAAATCCAAAAAATATAAATGAGGGCTCATTTTAAAGGTATTTTATCGGGGAATCCAATAAAATTATTTTTAATTGATTTTAAATAATAAAATTTTCTTAATTAAGATTTAATTAAAAATTTAATCACCTTCATTACTCTCTAATTACTTAAGTAATTAATTCTAAAATTCTTAGACATGTTTAGGAGGAGGACTTTTGCCTCTCTTAATTTTCTTGAAATTTATCAATGAGTTAATTAGGGAAATTAATTAATGAACCCCTAATCACCCCTTAATGTAATTAAGAGCAGTTAAGCATATGAATAGTGATTTAATCTTTAATTGAGATAATTAAACAGTGTTTAAGTAAGGAGGAGGTTTATGGAATAGGTTTGGGATATTTTTCCTAAGTTATTTTCTAAACCTCCTTTCTTCCTTAATTCAAACATAATTAAAGATTAATCCACTAATGATCTACTTAATTAGTCCAATCAAACTTTCAAAACCAATCTAGAGTTAATCAATATCTTGTTGGGTAGAACCTTAGGTGTTCAATAGCCTAAGAAGCTTCAAAGAAAGTTATAATCAAATTACATGGGTAGGATGGTTATGAAAGTACATAATTAAACCCCCTAGCTTAATTAATCAATAATTATGAGTCAATTGCATTAGACCCCTTAATTTTTTAGGTGCATTGCTGATTTAAATTCCATGTGGTTGCATATCATATGTTCGCTCATAATTACTTTTTTAATTATGTTAAAGTGGTGCAGGTAAGGGGTAATTAATGGATTTAATTCACACCTTAACCTAAATAAAACATAAAATCAACCTAATTATTCTAAAATTAAACTAAACTAGTTCACACATGGGGGAAATGGGTTAAGACCCCCAAACTCTTTTCACATTTTCTAAGTCAAATCAAATTCAAAAATAAAAATTTTCTTAAAGAATTTTGATTCACTTTAAAGGATCTTATTTTATAGGATTGTCTTTAGAATTAATTAGGGTGAATGAAGTCATCTACTTACATCACTTTATATTTTTTCTAAGCATGCTAAATGTTATTTTCCATATGAATTCATGCATTCATATATTTTGAAAAATCTATTAAATGAAAATGTTTTCTTTTATATCAAATTGCATATTTTGGCTAAAGTTTAGAATATGAATGGCTATTGTTTCTATTAAACTAAAAATTATTCCTAAAATCTTTAAATTAAAAATTATGAATATAGGGATTCTACTTATAAGTAATTATAAGTTTTATGTGATTATAAGCATAAGATGTGTTTTGTGTTGTTTTTCCTTCTCCTCTCTTAACATGGACTTGTATAGGATTCGCAAAGTGTATAGTTCATTTGAAAAGAACATAACACTTGCTTAAATTTATTCATATACATTCATATGTTATGATTTGAAAAGGATCCTCACATTTACACAGGTAAATCATACAACCAAACCAAACAAAAAAATCTTTTGCATGATTCTTCATCCATTTGTTCCTTTTGTACATTCACATGTATTTAAGAAAAGTGGTATATTAGTCCGACATCTCGTGGTCAGGCTTTAAGTAGCCCTAAGTAAGTTATGTACCTTACGCCCTTAGTGTAGAAAATAATGGTGTTGTACTCACTTATATCTTTTATACATGTGTATGTGTATTTAGCTAATGGATAAAAGAATTCCTCTTTTCTACATAATAAAAACATGCATTTATGGAATATCCAAATTTTCTTAAGAAACATCTCTTTGCATTTATCATTAAGCTAAGATTTTGCATTGCATGTATAGGTATGCTTAGGATCATTCATATGCATGGTAAACATGATGGAAAGAAATAAATGATTGTGTTTATATGATAGTAATTCACCTTAATTAATCCTATGATCTTCTTATTGAATAGGCTATTTAGAGCAAATCTAAACTTAGGGTTAATTAAAACATAATAAAACATTCACTAAAGAAAATCATTAATGAATCTAATAGAAATTACTTAAGGGAGGAATGGTGAAGTTCTTTCTCTTTCTTCTTTACAACATTTTGTAACTAAATGTAGGTTCATTTAAACCAAATCAATTTATCAAATAAAATTGACAAATAAACTAAATCACTTAAAATAAAATCACCCTCTAAGTTGAATCCTTTTACACTCAAAAAATTTCTAGACTAAATTCTAGCTAAGACATGCCACATAAGCCTTAAATGGCACACACATTAGGCTAAGTCACCATTTCTAGCCCTATGTTAGGGCAGTGCATGGTTTGATGCATGATTTTGTTTTGTGATGTAATATTTTTAGACTGAATGTTAGGGTGCATGTGCATAGTCTAGATGTTAGGCTGACATTAGCCTAATCATGCTTTCTATAGGGGATTATGCTTAAGGGGTGCTATAATAAAAATATGAATGCTTTTGCTGTGTAGGTTGCTTATACCCCTAAGCATAATCCAAACTAGGACAGGTGGACTTGGTTACCCATGTGTGGGGGGTGCTAAGTACAAATTATTCATATAACTATTTGGTTTGTGTGGTATGTTTAGCTAATCTCTATTTTACATGTTTAGTTAGATTTATCTTTCCCATTTTAATGTAAATTTTGCAATTAAAATTTTGAAAATTATTATGGTGGATTTGGGTGAACATTGGTCATAAGACCATGTCTTACGTATTATGTGAAGCCTTTAGAGCAACCACATTCCAACCAAGCCAAAAAAAAGAAAGAAAAAAAGTAAATCAAAAAATGAAGAAATAAAGAAGGAATGAAGAATGAAGACCCCCATAACATGAATTCCTTTTAATTGTAATTATTCATTTGTAATTCAGGTTGTATAAGGGTAGAGCTCGGCTAACCACATTTTTTTTTTGGTGTGGAACTAATTACATCAACCTCTTAATTTTTGTGCTAATTTTATAAATTGATTGATTCTATATTTACAATTGTGTAATTAGGATGTCATGATCTTTCTAATTTCTTCATTGTTTGATGAATGGCTTGGACATAATTAGGCTCTTAGGGAAAAATAAATTGTTTATCCAATTAATCAACTTAAAATTAAAAATTAAATAATTCATAACCCCATCTAAATCCTAGGACATAAATCAAGATATTAAAAGATTTAGAAACCCTTTAGCTAGATGTTATATATCTCACGTCATGCATAAAATTATCTTGCTTCACTCTTGCTAATGGAGATCTTCCATCTTTGCTAGAGAAAATGGCTTGACCTTTGAGAGCCATGATGGAAACACACCTCATTCTTTCTAATTTTGGCCCATAATCAATCTTGTCATGCATTAGGCATATGAAATCTTATAGTCTGTGTCAATAAAAATGTCCAAAAATGAAAATAAGCGACAAATTTACATTCAATGACTCAAGGTAATTATGAAACATGGCTACATTAGATTAAGTCATGAGTTCATGCCCTTCATGATCTAGTCTCTTAGTAAGTGAGTTTAAGGATTTAGTCTTCTTTCTAAATAAACAATAGCCTAGCTATCTTACAAAGCATACTTACCTACATGTATTTAAAATCAGGAGGAGTTAGTTGGCCACCCTGTTGTAAGTCTAATAGTTGGGTGGTTTATCCTCTCTTGTGGAGGTAAACCATATACCTATTTTTTGTGTTAGATTTATGTCATATTTTTGCCCTCGCCAAAGCTCCCTTGATTTAGGATCTAAGGTTATTGTTTCTCTTTGCCGGCAATAAGCATAAATCCTCACCTCTTAGGCATTTCCATGACCTTGTATTATGGAATTGTAAGCCCCATATTTCTAATAAAAATTCAACTCAAACATATAATCCTCTTCAAATTTCAAAAATATAAAGCTCAACCATAGGATAGTTTGGGATGCTCACTAGATTTCCTAGTATCATGAGCATCCCTATTCATCTCCCTTTGATTTCAATAACTCCCTCTTGATCAATCCCACTTGATTTTTCAAGAATAACCAATTAGTTAATAGTCCTATCTTTGAAATTTTTGGAGACAATGATCATTTACCTTAATCAAGAGTAATCTTAAAGAATCTCATTCCATAAGATGTAATTAACAATGACGGCTTGCCTCCATAGGGAACTTAATGAACTCAGTTTAAATAAATCATACTTTACTTTTCTATGTAAAGTTGAAGAAAGATCTCTAGTACATTCGATGACCCATTGTCCTTAGGAGTCCTTTTTAGGTAATTAGGTCCATTATAGGATGATGACTTCTGTGTCTTGAGATAGTACATTATTCCTCAATGTCGCACCTGATCACCCTGATGAGTACATCTGCAGATCTACGTGGTGTCTGAATAATATACACAATAATTTATTTTTCAAATTCTCCAAGAGTTTGAGAAATAAACACCACACTTTCACTCCTTCATTTTTTATTTGCTTTATTTCTTTCTTTCTTTTGGCTTAAGTGGGATGCAGTTTGCTCCAAAGGCATCACATGGTGCATAAGACATGGTCTTATAATTAATGCTCATCTTAATCCCCATAGCACTTATCTTAATCTTAATGAAAAAAACTAAATTTAAAGGAAGAAAAGTAAATCTTGCTACACTTGGAAAAAAATTTTAGCTAAACACACCATACAACCCAAGCAGTTATAGGAATAATTTGGACTTAACACCTTACACAAGGGCAACCAAGTCCACCTGTTCTAACTTGAGCTATGCTTAAGGGCTAAGCAACATTCACAGTGAGAAGCATTTATATTTTTATTATTACAGCGGCCCCTTTAGCACAGCCCCATGCATAAAATATGATTAGACTAATATCAGCCTAACATTCAGGCTACACACATGCACCCTAACATCCAGTATAAAATAATACATTACAAAATTGAACATTCATCAAACCATGCACCGCCCTAACATAAAGCTAGAAATGGTGACTTAGCCTAATGTGCATGTGTTAGAGCTTGTCTAGTATGTCCTATTTAGGCTTTAGAGTTATGATTTGCTAAGTGTGAGGGATTTAATTCATAAAAGGTTGATTTCTCTTTAAGTGGTTTATGTGATTTGGAGATTTTTACTTAATGTATTTTTTGTTTCATGTAGCCTATACTTAGCAACTAAGTTTTGTAAAGAGAAGAAAGAGAGGGATACTCTCTCTTTTATCCCTACCTTACGTAATTTCTAAGGTAAATTAATTAATGAATTTCCTTTAGTGAATGATTTATTATGTGTTTTAATTAACCAAAAGTTTAGATTCATTTCAAATAGCTTTATTCAATAAGAAAGGCATCTTAAGATTAATTAGGATGGAATACTATCACATAACATACACTTATCCATTTTTTCCCATCATGTATACCATGCATATGAATAACTCTAAGCATACTTATACATGTAATACAAATTTTAGCATACTTTAATGATGAATTCAAAGAAATGTATTTTGAAAATTTAAATATTCCATTTGTTAATTAAATCGTGAATGCATGTTTTTGTTATATAAAAGAGGATTTTTATCCATTAGCTAAATACACATTCATATGTATAGAAGTCATAAGTGAGTACGACACCATTATTTTATACACTAGGGGCGTAAGGCACAAGACCTACTTAGGAATACATAACGCCTCACAGCCTCAAGATGTCCAAACTAATATACCACTTTTCTTATATACATGTAAATGTATGAATAATTATAAGGATAAGAAAATCCATGCAAAAGTTATGTTTCATTTATTTAGTTTTGATTCTTTATTCATTGGCCACATCACACATGCATATGTATAAGAGTTTTAAGTGAGTACGATGCCATTGTTTTCTTCACTAGGGGAGTAAGGTACAAGACCTACTTAGGGCTACTTAAAGCCTCACAGCCCTGGGATGTCCAGACTAATATACCATTTTTCTCAAATACATATTAATGTACAAAAAGAACCAAATAAATAAGGATTCATGCAAGAAATTATGTTTTATTTGGTTGTATGATTTACATGTGTAATGTGAAAGCCCTTCCTAAGTATTAACATAGAGATGCATAGAACAGATGAAAGTGTTGTGTTTTTTTTTAAATGAACTATACACTTACAAATCCTATGTGAATCCATGTTAGGAGAAGGAAAGAGAGCTTCATAGCACACATATTATACTATCATCACATGCAAGCTTATAAGTATTTGTAATAAGCATTACTTCATTTGTAATAATTGATTTGATTTGTAGGTTTCAAAAATTGTTTTGGTTTAATAGTGATAATAGCCACTCATATTCTTAATTTTTTTTAGTCAACACATGCAATTTGACATAAAAGAAAACCATTTATTTAATTAATTTTTAAAAGAAATGATTGCATGGTTTCATATAGAAAATAATATTTAGTATGATTGAAAAGAAATAAAGGAATGTAAACACATAATTTCATTCACTCCAATCAATTTCTAAGGACAATTATATTTTGTAAGGTTATTTAAAATGGATTAAAATTATTTGAGGAGATTTTTATCTTTGAGTTTGATTTGATTTAGAAAATATGAGAGAGATTAATCCTAACCCATTTCCCCATGTGTGAATTAGTTTGAATTAATTAAGAAAATTAATTTTATGTTTTGATTAGTTTATGGTATGAATTAAGTAAATTAATTATCCTTTACCTATGTCGGCCTCCATATATGTGTCATAAGTCGAGTCAAGCCCAAAAGTCAAATTCGACGGACTTCAAAAGTAGTAGTGTGGAAATCAGGGCTCAAAATGCACTAGACGTCATCGAAAATGGTCGAAATGACCTCCGATCGATGAACAGACTTTACCGCCACATTCAGAATGTCAAAATTGATTAGAGTACAAATATTGTAAAATCTAATGAGCAATCGATTAATTGCTCAAGCTATTAATGTGTCGACGCACATATCAAAGTCGAAAAAATGCAACGATAACCAAACAACCTACGTTCATGAAATTGATCATGCTGTTAGCTCTGAAATACCGAAACCTATTAAATGAGACTATTCATGCTCATTTCAGATGAGCTTATGTGAACATCGAGTGGTCAGAAGCAACGACATGCAAATTTGAACTGAAATTGACCTCGATTCGACGTTGACTTGAACCAAATAGCCTTCGATTGTGAAACGGATTGCATCGTTACGTCCGAAATGTTGAAATAACCTAAGTTTCAAATTAGGGCTAATCAATTAGCTAAATAAAAAAGGGCTCATAAATATCCTATATATCCAACCCTAAAATGAGACACTCTCCCAACAACTCGACTCCCATTTGAGGGCCACATATCTCCCTTGCTCAGCCCCTCAAAACTAACAGCTGCAGGTGCGATGCAGAGAAGTCCCACTGGCTTTCTATCACTATAAACATAGAGTTTACAGGGCACTCTTTATGCTGTCACGGTAAAGTCCCTTCCTTATTTCTCCTTATGAGCTTTCTTCTTCATGTTCTCCCTGCAGATGTGGTACGGATCCATAAATTGAGCATGGTTATTAGAAGGATTTTATAGTGGATATTCAAATGTGATAAGCTTATGATTTTCTCTGCAATGACATGATTTTAGAGGAGCCAAGGTTCTAGTCATTGTTGATTTAGCCGTCAGTGATGGTTGTGTGGAGAAGGTTCCTTCATTCGATTTTTGGGCAAGTTGGCTTAAAGATTAAGCAAAATTGGTCCCATAATGTTATTTCACACAGTACATTTACAAAGCCATCTTCTATTCTTGTAGAGTGGTTGAATTGTATGCTAGCTCAACTTAGAGGTAGCATTCTCAAGAATCTTCAAAATAGCTTTCCAGACACATCTAAATTTCTTGTCTAGGAAACTCTGAATGATGCTAAAGATGAGATTTCAACCCTGAGAGTTGAGAAGTATAACAGTTTCATCTTACAAAGTCTGTTGAGTTTATTAGTGGAAGATGATAAGGTTCTTTTGTGTGTGATTATGATCCTTCTTGGCTGCCAAGGGGAGAATTTTGTAGAGAACAAGTTTACTGATGCTACAAAGCAAAAACTTAAAGAAGAAGTCCTATGTATGAAGCTCTCATTATGCTCAGTAGAGTTGATGAGTTTGAAGGCCTGGCTTAGTGCTCGACAGTTAGGTGACAGAATACAAGTATAGAAGACATCGATCATTTTGCTCAGAGATGGAAGACTAACTCGATGCACTCTACGCGGACATGTCGGAGGTTGCCAAAATTTGGACTGATGGGAGACTTAAACAAAATCAAATAAAAGTGTTGATGAGCTTAAATTAAACTAATTTAAAAATGATAAAATAAAGAATAAACTAGCATATATGCTCTTTTTATGTAGGTGTTTGAAGACTCCATTATGCTCAATAGAGCTAATGGGTAGAAGATCATGAACGTAGTGTCATAAGACACTGGCCATTATGCTCAATAGGGCTGACGGGAAGGTTGAATAGCCTCACTCTATATGGGGAAAGATGTCTGAGCTGAAATTCAAACTAGGGACTTAATTAATTTAATACAAAATGAACACAAAGCTAAAAACTAAAATTGAATTAAAATTATAGGTGTTTGAAGACTGTGTTATGCTCAGTAGAGCTAATAGGTAGAAGACCATGACTGTAGTGTCGCAAGACACTAACCGTTATGCTCAGTAGAGCTGATGGGAAGGCCAAATAGACTCCTGATGCAGCCCCTATGCGGGGATGACGCCGGGAGGTTGCTAAATTTTAGATTGATGGGTGACTTAAACAAGAACAAATAAAAGTGTTAACGAGCTTAAATTGAGCTTATTTAAAATTGATAAATTAAAAAATAAACCTACATATAAAATTCTAAAAGTATTTAAATAAGAATGATCTTAGAGGGGACTCAACAACTTGTTGATGATCATAAATAAGACTTTTAATGAACTTGAGGGTTTGTCTCCTTACAATAACAAAGTTCAAGTAAAGCCTCTAGTGATCTTGATAGTTGCCTACAAGATTCTCAGTGATCAGGAGCTAAGCTCCATTAAAACTTAAAGAACTCAATCAACTATGAACTAAATGCAAACAAATGAATATTAATCTAAATAATTGAATAAGAGCTGAAATACCTTACACCACCGGATTCATAATACATTGTACAAGCAAATAGAAGGCGTTAATTAAGGATTCAATTAAACTCTTTCACACATTATAAAGCATGATTAAAACTTAAATTCAATACCTCAAAAGTGTGCAAGTATTCTAAATACACCCGCATGAGCCCCGACACTATGCTGAATGCTTAAACTTAGTGTCTAAGGATGTTGCACGGGTTTATTCCCGGTTAGGTCTACAGACTGGGTCCGGGTTAACAAAACCTAATGATGTTGTTAGAGCTTTCTCCGCTTGAGAAAATCTCTGCTAATTATGTCATTTGGCACTATAACGACTATCTCTAACTTCCCAATGATAACTTAGTTGATCAAAAGATCAACCGATGGGTAATCATTATTATTAAAAATATTTAAGATATTTATATTCAATATTCTCAAATCCAAAATTCTCAAAATATAAATCTATATCTAATTCTCTATTATTAAATTAATGGAGTCGACAGGATGAGAAATAACAAACTAAATGATCATGCAGACCTATATCCCCAATGATAGTTGAGTTGATTGAAGATATCAATTGGAGGGGTAATTATTATTATTAAAAATATTTAAGATATTGTATTCAATATTCTCAAATTAAAAACCTTAAAAATATAAATTTAGGTTTGATCCTCTATTATTAAATTAATAAAGTCAACAAGATCTAAAACAGTAAATTAAATGATTCAAAAAAATAATTGCATGGGCCCAATACTACGCTGAATGCTTAAACTTGTGTCTGAGGATGCTACGTGGGTTGATTCTCGGTTGGGTCTTAGGACTAGGTCCGTTAACAAAACCTAAAAATCAAATGATGTTATTATAATATCTTTAATCTAATAAAACATCTGAGAAGCTAATTCTGTCATATGATAGCAGATCTGATCCTCTATTATTAAATTAAGAGAGTCGACAGGATCTGAAATAGTGAAACAATAAACCACCCCGATGATGGCCGTTGACTGAATATTTCAACCGGAAGGGTTTTCATAATAATAATCTATTTAAATTCTAATGTCAAATCATTATTAAATGATCAAATATTCAAACAAAAAATATATAAATTAAATAAAATTAATTATTTAAATTTAAAGTAAAATCCATCCATCATCCGCAACCGTTTATCGAGGGTGACAAATTAAAAAAACTTTTGCTCACAAAGAGCCAATGTCAAATCAAATACATAACTATTTTCACACTCAAATAATCTTATGCCCGTAAGGACATGGCCCGTGGTCTCTGTCCGCGTGATTTTGCCGCAAAATGACACCACATAAATGGTGGTTATGATAACCCTCTCGGTGGTTCACGATATGAACCACTAAATTACGGCCACAAGCAACTCCATATGTTCCCCAATGACTTTGCTCTTTGAGCGGTGAATTATAGAATGTAATTGGTTGGGAAAAAAGCCCTCGCTAGCTAAGGTAGAATTTTAAGCTTGTCTCCTTAGGTCTAAGGATCTCTTGGACAACCCATGTGTGTCGACAAGATCCTTCGAGTTGACTATCACCTTTGACTAAGTAGAGTAGGGACCACGATAGCCCAGGATGACGGAACCATGGGATCTAGATCGGGCACATCATCATTCTTCCAACCATCCGCTTTAAGTTAAATATAATGAATTTCATAAATCTAAATTCTAAAACTCCACATGCTTCTATTATATGCTACGCACTAAGTGACCTAATGACTAGCCTTAATCGAAAGTTCTCTCTTAGTATTGAGAGGGGTAATTAACTATAGGTGCTTGCACCTATAGGAAACCTAGAACTAGATCTAAAGTCCTCATCAAATGAGGGTGAAATCTCTAGGTAGTGTCTTATCTACTATTCCATCTGCCTTCTGAAAATTACACCGACACTTAAATCATACTCTCTTCATCGAGAGGTCGGTGGCAAACTTTTCGTGAGCCCACATTTTGATGACTCCAGGGAGCATGATAGAAAATTTCAATCTTCCATCTTTCCATCTTCCTTATGTCTTATTTATTTATCGATAGTGGATCTTTATAGCACACTGTTTATCATGTGGCTAGGTCATGAGGCCAATATCCATCTAGCTAATGATGTTATCAATATTGGAGATGTTGGAACTACTATTCAATTTTGTAGTGTAGACTTTCTAGCCATCGTTGCTGCAAATAATCCTCTACATGAAGCACTTGAATAACGTACACATCAACCTATGTAGGGGAGGAGGACAATTGGAATGACCCCTACTACTACTGAGGTTCCTCAAAAGAGAGCTTTTGTATTTGAAAGATTGGGTCATTCAGAGATGCTAGTGATGAAAAGAACCATCATTGGACAGAAAGTTTCAATCAAGCCTATGAGTGTAACTACTCTACTAGTTAAACCATTCTCCTCGGGAGGGCACAATGCAGCAGCTTCTTCATCTGGAAGCACGCTAACCCTGAGGCAGTAGAGAAAGAAGGAATGCTGAGTTGCAAGCTCAACTCTCACACGCATCATCATACCTAACAACCTTTCAAAGTGAGTATTCCTACCCCACAATAAATTTGAAAAATTTTGAAATGAGTGAAAAGGAATAGCTCTACTGGTAATGTTAAGCAATCTTTTTGGGCTCAACAACAGTCAGCTCCAACTCTTCAGAAGAAATAACTTGAAACTTTATCTGCTCGAGTGCACAGAGTCCTGAAGGTTGTCAAGAAAAAAGGCCTTATGAAGAAGAGATATCAAAGGCCAATTATCAGAGAAGCCAAGAATGCTCCACTATAGAAACTACCACCAGTGATAGTAAGAACTCAAGATCATTCTAAACAAGTTTTGCATGAGAGAATCGAAAGTGATACTTGGACATCATGTTCAGAACCGAAGGTAGGTAGAAAGAAAAATAAATCTGGAGAGCGAAGCCTCGGGAGGAAGTCATGCATGGTAAACATCGAGGTGTGACTCCTGAACCACATGTTTGAGAATCTGTTATCGAAAGGTCCCAGTAAGAAGAAAAAATAAATATGGAGTTTAAAGAAATAGAAAAAAGAAATGTTGACTGGAAGCATCAACAACTCATTCAAGCTAAAACAAATTGTGGAACTAAGAACCGAGTGTTCTACCTATAATGTTTTGACCTAAGATGGGTAAAGCGAAACAACTCTACTGGTCAAATCAAATAGTCCTTCTAGACTCGATAATGTCAGGTTCCAGCTTCCCTAGTGAGGAAACTCTAAATTGTATATGCAAGAGTGTATCGAGTCCTTAAAGTTGTTAAGGAGAAAGGACTGATGAAAAGAAAATATCAAAGTCCTATCATCAAGGAGGCTAGAGTTGCTTCTCCAAGGAGACCTTCTTCTACAACCCCACCAAAATGTCAACCAATTCAAGTCCCACATGGTGAGCATTGAGGCATGACACTTGGACCACAGGTTCAAGAATCCATCGTCGAAAGGTCTCAGCAAAAAGGTAAGCAAATTTGGAGGCTAAAGTCTTAAAGTGAAATTGCCTTAAAGAAGGACAATGACGTGACATCTAGACTATACTTTCACAAAATTCAATTCTGATGCACTGGTATTTGGAGCTAAAGCAGTCTTTTACTCAAAGTTGAACTACCTTCACTCCGAGTAGCCATTCAACACAATATCACCCAATATTAGAATGTCCCCTATAAAATTTAAAAGTCTACCAAGTGAGGACGTCCAAAGCATTCAATTATACAGTACCTCGAGCTTTGCAAGAAGGAGAATTGGTCTTGAGCTAATTATTCCTCACTGTCATTACATGTGTAAGTTTTGCTTGAAAATTCTCCTATAATACAAGAATGCATTTACAAAATGAAGCAAAAATCCCCCTATTAGACAGGGGGCATTTTTAAATTTTATAGCAAAATATCAGGCTCTTCCTGTGAAATAGGGGACTTTTCTATTGTATTTTGGTTGACATCGTGCCTAAGGCTGAGATACCCATATACATATTCAAATTATGTATTCAAAGTTCACAAGTCTCAAAGTCTTATTGACCAAAAAGAGAAATTTTAAGTTCAAGTAACAAATCAAGTTGGAAACACATCTTCCATTCATACATCAAATCTAGGGCTCGGCGGTGCATAAGGTCAAACTCAATAAGCTTATACGATTGACTTGGCGATCTACTTACTCAACAAGCCACAAAGGCTGCAGTAAGTGATCCCCCATCTCATTAGCCCGATGATAAAATCCTCCATCAATTGCTCAAGTCCAATACTCAAGTAGGTGCATAAGGTCGACTTAACAAAAATATAGTTAGTCAGTCTTCTTACAAAATGTCACAAAGGCCATAGTAAGGGATCCCCCTACTTTGTTAGTTTAAATACAAGAGCATCTAAATCTCTAAATCCCTCCAACTTGGTGAGTTCAAGTGGCCCAGACTGGGAGATCATCCCTAATGGTCATAAGGTCATTTTTTCAAACTCCAACAAAAAGATCCTCACTCGAGAAAGCACTAAGCCGAGTTTAGTATCAATATCAAATGAAAAATGTCAACTCCTTCCTTCAAGTATTAAAGCAGTAAAGATGAATGAAACTCTTCCTCGCCAAGCCCATCAAACAAAAAAAGCAAAGAGCGAGAAGTCACCCGATGTTCATCTAAAAGCCAAAGTGCGAAGATTGATGTCATCAACTTGTGTTATGCAAAAGCATGGGGCCAGATGATTCTGTGACCCGATAACATAAGATGCGAGGCTGGTCCATAGGACATACATCCTTCTTTAAGCCCATGAAAGCAAAAACTTGGGGCGGAAGGTAATGTTGTATCACCTGACAAGTCTCCAAGATAATTCAAGACTTTCCTCCATCAAATCCATCAAGGCACGAAGCCAAGATAGGAGAAAAAATACAAATTTCAAATTTTGAGATTGAATCTTCAACAAGTCTGTTAAAGCATAAAGCAGAGGATTGAAGATGTTCTCATCTCAACAAAAAAACCATCAACTCCATTAAGTCCACCAAGGCACAAAGCCAGAATAGGAGAAAAATATAAATTTCAAACTCTCAGGAGGAAGTCTTCAATAAGTTTGATAGCACAAAGTGTAGGACCAAAGACATTCCAAATTCTCTCAATAGTTACTATGAAAGCTCCCCTATTTGATAGGGAGCTTTTTTATATATTTACCTAAGTTGACATCATGCTTCAAGCCGAGATCCTTAGAAAAAAATATATGGTGATCAAAATATGTTATATTTATTATATTAAAGAAGTTCAAACCCTATAATATATTTTTGAACTAGTTTGCAATCCCCCTGTTAGACAGGAGATATTTTTTTTTAGTTTTTATAAATCAAGATTATTCAATCCTTCCCTATGAAATAAGAGAGCTTCTTGTATATGCATTCAGGTTGACATTGAGCTTTATGCCGAGATCCTTGAATGTATCTATAACTATTATTGTTAAAGTTGTAGGTCTTACAAGAATAAAAAAAATCGATCAATGCACAAAAAGACAATCCTAAATGTCAAAAGTTTCTCTCCAAGATTTGTCAAATGTCAAAGATTAACTCAGAAGAACTCTTAATTTCGGAAGCTTCAATCAGTTAAGTTGGAAAAATATCAACCTCTATATATTCAAGTCTAAGACTCGAGTAGGTTCTAAAGGTCAGACTCAACAAGCTCATAAATGGCCAAGTCGCGAGCGCTCTCCTCACTCAACAAGCCATAAGAAAAGGTTGTAGTGAAAGAGCCCCTGCTCATCAGTATAATGATGATAACTATTCAATCTCAAGCCAAATTCAGCTTAGTGATTAAAAGCAACCAGAATCCAAGAGATCTTTCTACTTGATTGATAGAGATAATCTGAGAAAAATTCAACCTTTCACCAATCAATCTCTATATTACAAGATGATATTATATATCTTTTCATCAAGCATGCTTCATCAAGTCCGCCAAAGTAGAAAGCATAGACCGAGGAAGTGATTCCATAGTTACAAAGGCAATGGCCAAACTAAAGGAATTTTGTGGTTATTTAGTCTGTTAAAGCACACATTGCTAGACTAATAACTCAACATTATAGACCTAATATGAGCCAAATTGGATCATCTATATGTACCCTTCAACAAGTCCATCAAAGCAGCAAGCATAGGACTAAAGGCATACATATACTTCCTGATAAGTCAATATAGACAAATTAGATCAATCCTTCATCAAAGTCCGTCGAGCTTAAAGCTAGGACAGAAGGAATTTCAAATCTCAAAGCAAGCAAACTGATTCCTCCATCCAACCTGATCAAGCATGAAGTTAGGGTTGGAGGAAATTCAAGTTTACAATACAAGAGAAAGAGGTCTTTAGCAAACCCATTGAGAGTAGATGGTGGAAGAAGCTCTTCAGTGAATCCAGGGAAGTTGAAAGCTGAAGTGATCCAAGACCCATGGCCAGCTCAAAGGGTCAACCAATTTTCAACAAACGTGACTTGCTCCATGCGTGAATCATTTGTTGGGGCATTTGTTGACCTCCATATATGTCAGTCAAGCAAGTCAATTGAATTTAAGTGATAGTACAAATCGAGCCTCAAAATGACCTGATGTCAAAAAATGGTCGAATGACCTCGATCGATGAATGAACCATCATCACGCTTTAGAAAGTTGAAATTGATCGAAATAAATATTGCAAAATCTAATGAGCAATCAATTTGTGCTGTCGAAGCATAGAGTAAGATGCGACAATAAATGACCACGCTCAAATTCATATCGTTAACTTTGAAATTGAAACCTATTAAATGATATACCGCTCAATTGAGTGAATTGAGTTTAGAAAACAACGGCAATTTTAACCGAAATTGACCCCATCGACTTGAACCAAAAACCTTCAGAACGGATATATATATATATATTGATATATATATATATATATATATATATATATATAGGGCTAATCAACTAGTTAAATAAAAAAGGGCTTATAAATATTTTATATATCCAACCCTAAAATGAGACACACTCCCAACAACTCGACTACCATTTGAGCATTGCATATCTCCCTTGCTCAGCCCCTCAAAACTAATAGCCACACGTACGCAGAGAGAAGTCCCACTGGCTTTCCACCACCTTTAGAGTTTTAGGGCACTATGTAAAGTCCCTTCCTTATTTCTCCTTGTGAGCTTTCTTCATAAAAGATTTTATAAAAGTGGAGATTCTGTGATATAAGCTTATGATTTTTCTGCAATGATGATTTTAGAGGAGCCAAGGTTCTAGTCATTGTTGATTTAGCCGATGGTTGGGGCCTTCTTTGATTTTAAGTTGGCTTAAAGATTGAGCAAAATCCCAATAATGTTATTTCACAAGACATTTACAAAGCCATCTTCACCCTTGTAGAGGTTTGAATTAGGACCAACTTAGAGGTAGCATTCTCAAGAATCTTCAAAATATTTCCTGACACATCTAAATTTCTTGTCCAGAAATTAATAATGCTAAAGATGAGATTTCAACAGAGTTGAGAAGTATAGCAATTTTGTGTTACAGAGTCTGCTGAAGTTATTAGTGGAAGATGATAAGGTTCTTTTGTATGATTATGATCCTTCTTGGCTACCAAGGGGAGAATTTTGTAGAGAACAAGTTTACTGATGCTACAATGCGAAAACTTAAAGGAGAAGTCCAAGGTATGAAGATCTCATTATGCTCAGTAGAGTTGATGAGTTTTATGCTCATGGATTAGAAGACTAAGTCGCAAGACATGACCATTATGGAGAGTTGATGGGAAGGCTAGACTCCATGCGCCACATGGGGACACACTGTACCATTAGAACAAGAAAACAAATCAAAAGTATTGATGAGCTTAAATTGAACTTATTAAAAATGATAAATTAAAGAATAAACCAACATATATGCACTTTTATATGTGTTTGAAGACTTCATTATGCTCAAGAACTAACGAGTAGAAGATGATGAGGTGTCATAAGACAATGTCCTTAGAGTCGACGGAAGGTCGAATAGCCTCCTGCGAAGACACCGAGGTGCCAAATTCAAACTGACAGAGAATTTAATTTAATACAAAATGAACTCAAAGCTCAAAATTAAAATGAATTAGAATTACGTGTCAAGACCCGTATGTTCGAGAGCTAATAGAAGAACTAAGTGTAAGACACGACCATTATGCTCAAGAGAGTCGATGGAAGGTCAAAGACTCATGCTCTATGGGGATAACATTGGGAGGTTGCTAATTTTGATTGATGTGTGACTTAAACAAGAACAAATAAAAGTGTTGACGAGTTTAAATTGAGCTTGTTTAAAAATGATAAATTAAAAAAAAATGAACCTACATATAAAATTTTAAAAGTCTTTAAATAAGAATGATCTTAGAGGGGACTCATTGATCATAAATAAGACTTTAATGAACTTGAGGGTTTGTCCCACAAAATAAATTCAAGCCTCCTGATCTTGATAGTTCAGCTTGTCAAAGGATCATGAAGCTCCATTAAAACTTAAAGAACTCAATCCTATGAACTAAATGCAAACAAATGAATATTAATCTAAATAATTAACAAATACTTACACCACGGATACAATACATTGTACAAGCTAATTAAAAATTCAACTCTGCACACATTATAAAGCATGATTAAAACTTAAATTCAATACCTCAAAAGTGCTAAATACACCGATACACACTTCAAGACCAAAACTGGGTGACGGATTTGGGTCCTGCTAAACAAAACATAATGATGTTATAGCTTTTTTCTTGAGAAAATTAAAGCTAATTATGTCATTTGGCAGTATAACGACTATCTTCTAACTCCCTAATGATAACTTAGTTGATCGAAGATATCAACTGAATGGGTAATCATTATTATCAAAAATATCTAAGATATTTATATTCAATATTCTCAAATCCAAAATTCTCAAAATATAAATCTAGATCTGATCCTCCATTATTAAATTGATGGAGTCGATAGGATTTGAAATAATAAATTAAATGATCATGCAAACCTATATCCCCAATGATAGCTAAGTTGATTGAAGATCTCAATTGGAGGGTAATCATTATTATTAAAATATTTAAGATATTATATTCAATATTCTCAAAAACCCTCAAAATATAAATCTAGGTCTAATCCTCTATTATTAAATTAATAGAGTCGACAAGATCTGAAATAATAAATTAAATGATTAAAAAACATGGGCCCCAACACTATGCTGAATGCTTAAACTTAGTGTCTGAGGATGCGAGTTGATTCCCGGTTGGGTCTTAGGACTGTGTACGAGTTAACAAAACCTAAAAATCAAATGATGTTATTATAATATCTTCAATCTAATAAAACATCTGAGAAGCTAAGTCGCATATGAGACATCATCCTCTAATATTAAATTAATAGTACAAGATCTCAAAACAATAAACTACCCCAATGAATTTCATAAATCTAAATTCTAAAACTCCACATGCGCTATTATACGCTATAACTGAACTGACTAGCCTTAATCAAAAGTTCTCTCTGAGGTAGTTATAGTGCCTATAGGAAACCAACCAGATCTAAAGTCCTCATCAAATGAGGATGAAATATCTGTCTTATCTACTATTCCATCTATTTTGAAAATTACAACACTTAAATCATACTCTCTTCATCGAGATCGATGGTGAATTTTCACAACCTATATCACCTTAAGTTAAATAAGCCAATATGATATGCAACCATGAAAGTAAATTTGCAATGATCCTAAGAAAGAAATGAAATGCAATTAGCTTATGATTAATAGTTAATAGGCTTAAGGATCTCACTTAAGTACTTTGATTTTCTCACATGAGCCAATCATAATTTCATTATCTCTTAACTTTGGTTATTGAACACCCAAGGAGCTACCCAAGATCAATTAAAGATTGCTTAGGAGTGATGATTTGATTTTAATTTCATTAGGCTTTTAATGAGTGGATTAAATGTCTTTGTTATGCTTTAACTTTGAGTGATGAAAACTTAAGGGAAAGATGCCTCAATCCTAATCCCTAAATCATTCAATCATTCCATTAGGTTTTGATTCCCTCATTTTGAAGATTTAATCACTTAATTAATCAACTAATCATTCCATTAACCCATTAATTAATTTTTCAAAAGATAAAGAAGACTTAAGAAATTAATTAATAAATATATTTTCATTCACATTCCCTGATCTTACTATTTAATAGAAATAATTATGAAATGAATTAAGCTACTATTCATTCCTTAATTATAATTAATTAGATTAAGAGAGTGATTAAGTGCTTACTCAAATGATTTTCCTAATTAAATTAATAAAATCCCAACAAAATAGGGGAGGTAGAGTCATCCCCTTAAACATCCACAAAAATTTGAGATTAAAGTGCTTAATTAAGTGCAATTAAGCTATTATATTTTTGATAAAACTAAATTAAGCAAAGTAACTATAAATTTTAGATTTTCTTATGTTCAAAATGAGCCTAAGTTTGTATTTTTTTTTAGATTTTTCTACAATTAGTTATGATTTTATGAAGTTTTAGTATTAAAAAAAATTAAATAACTATTCCTCACTTGGAGTGCTTAACTTTCCATAGACTCCAGATTACATTAGTTCCTTAGTCAATTAGGTGAACACTTAACCTAATCCTAGAGACTTAAGAGTTAGCCATAAATAGGTTATGCTTTAAGGGTATTAGAGTACTACGCTATAACTTAACTCTTCCCTCCTTTAAATTAAATTCCAAATCAAATCTCAATGATTTTCTCAAATCATGAATCAATTCCAAATAATTGAAACCAATAATTCTAATTCCAAAACCTTTTCCTAAGCTCTTCGATTTCATCTTATGGACTTAGCTCAAATCAAATCCAAATCACTTCAAACTCAAAAGATTTTTCATAACCCATTTATATTCTTCATTTATATTATAAATGAAATATAAATTCAAATAACCAAAACTAAATTCAAAATCAAGTTCAAATCAACCAAAATTCAATTCTTTCAAATCTTGAACTTAACCAAACCAAATTCAAATCACTCCAAATTCAAAAGTTTTCATAACCCATTTATATTCACATTTATATTCAAATATAAATGAATATAAATTCAAATTAAAACTCAAAACTAAATTCAAAACTCAAATTCAAATCTTAAATCCAACTTGTCAAATCAACTTAGAAATCATCCTCAAATCAATCCAAACCTTTGGATTTTCTCTTCAAATAATCATTCTTTCAATCACATGCCTAAATATAAACATAAACTTCAATCATCAAATGAATATCAAACTAACCCAAGTCAAACCCATATTCACCCTTTTGACTTGAAATTATTAAATGAATCAAAACCCATTTGACTCCAAATCACTTGCAATTGGATTTATATTTCAATCATAAGTCCATATGTGAGTTCAACCAAACTTGAATCAAGCCTTGATCAAGCCAATTGACTCACCTAGGCTCTGACCCAAAGTGACCTAAAGGACCTTTTAGCCAAATTCTAACCCAAATTAGATTGAACTAAGCCCAACTAAGCCTCACATTGTGAGCAACAATCATCCTTGGTGGTCAATCACTCAAATTGGGTCAAACTAAGCTAAACCTAGCCTTTGACCAAGTCAACCCTAGCCCAAAAAAATCCAAACTAGCCAAAATTCACCTTAAGCCAAATTGATTGAAACCATTGATCTAAATCGGTTCATAATCAATGATTGAACTTGACCAAGCCATCAATTGAGCCAAACCAAACCTAATTGGCCACTTGACCTAAAAACCCAAGTTGACCTAAAAGTCAAAATTCAAATCTTGATCTAAGGCAAATTGATTGCAACCAATGGGTCAAATTCATTCTAAATCACTTGAACTTGACCAATTGGCCAACTAGACTTAACTAGCCCAATTGGCCATGAACCCAACTTGACCTAAAAGGTCAAATCAATTTGAAATCAAACCAAACCAAAATGGATTGAAACCAAAGCTTGCAATACATTTCAAATAATCAACCAAGCCTAAACCAACCCATGACAACCTAAATGGGTCAAATTCAACTTGACCTTGACCCATTTGACCTAAATGAACCTAAATGAACCAAAAAAATCAAATTGAACCAAACCAATGATACACTCCAAATGATCATTTGAACCCATAGTTTGACCCAATTTGACCAATTGGTCTACCTAATTGACCCAAATTAAATTTGACCTCAAAATGAAATTGAAATTTCACCCATCACCTGAATCAAAATCAATGTCAAATGACCATTTTACCCTAGGTCAAATCTTATGGACAAATTCACTAATTTGACCAATTCTTTCTCTTTTTTGACATCCTCTAGTGGTCCACATGGACACCAAAGAGGGTGGTAAACATTGAGTCACCATGACCCAACCCAAGCCACCCCTCCAAGAATTGGTGGACACTCACATACACTCACATGGCACTCACTCTCCTTCCCTCCACTACCTAAAATGAATCACATGGAGTGTCTAACCAAAATTGATCAATCAATTAAATTAATAAAATGACAACTCTAGTCTTCACCATCTAATCCAAGGTGGGAGAGATATACTTCCCCTCATTCCCACTCAAGTCAGAAGCATTGAATTCGATTGAGCTCTAGGAATTGAAAGCAAGCTTCTCCAAGCCTTGGCAAGCATTCTCGAGCTCCCCCCTTTTCACCTTCTTGATTTTACTCAAGCCAAAATAGGGGAGGCCAATCCAAATTCCAACTCACTCAATTCTCCATCAAATCAAAATTACTCTTGCAAGCACCATCAAGGGACCGCCGAGCTCAAGTTGTTGCCACCAAGCGAAGGGAGACTTTGATCAAAGCCGATTGCCATTGAAGGATCATCAACCAGCCATCCACAAGCATACCAAGTTTTGTATCTAGAGAAGCTACCACCTCCTGTCGGTGATAGCCACTAGCAAGGTATTGCTCAAAACAAATCCTAAGATAAAAATTACTTGGTCCTTTGTGAAGGGAATTGTAATCCCATTATATCTTGGTCGTTAGATTCATTGCTTGTGCTCCTCGGTGTGGGTGAGTTTGAACTCATCCGAAGCTTGGGTGAGCTTGGATCGATGGATGATCCGCCTCACCACGGAGGAGATAGATCACACACCATCCGCTTCCACATGATTGGAACCGATGGGATGATGATAATTTTTCTAGCCTAAACCGCTGGAGAAAGTGCTCCGCCGACTCAACAAATGAATTTGATAACTTAAATCACCTATCCCGCCACATTGAAAGCACACCGCCAGCCGCGTCCGATTAAGGGATTAATAGCTCTAATTAATTCATTTTAATGTTGAAACTTCCAAAATTTATAACTAATTAATAGAAAAATATATAAACTTAATTTTATTTTAAAGATAATTTAGTGAGGAATAATATAAAATTAAAGTTTAATTGATTTTAAATAGTAGCATTCACTCAATTTTGGATTTATTAGAAATATAATTAGGCTAATTACTGCTTAATTACTTCAGCAATTAATTCCAAACTTCTTAAGGGTTGATTAGTGGGATGACCTGTCTCCCATGATTTTAATTTTTATTATTGAATTAATTAGGGAAATTGCTTAGTTCATCCTTAATCCCTCTCTTAATAAAATAAATGATTAATTAATCTATTAAATAGTGATAAATTCATTAATTAAGTTTGTTAATCATCATGAAATGAATGGACTTTGGGAATGAGATTAGATTTTTTCCAAATCTTTTCCTTAAGTTTATTTCATTTGGATAAAGACTTAATTAATTTGCAAATTGATTAATGATTTAATCACTTCATTAAATGGTTTAATTAACTAAACTCAAAACCAAATTATTCTAGAACTTGATCATCTTGATCTTAGGTAGATTCTTAGGTGTTCAATAACCTAAGGCTTCAAAGAAAGTTATAATCAAACTACATGTATGAAATGAGTAAAAAATCATTTAGCTTAATTAATCAATAACGAGCCAATTCATAGACCCCTTTATTTCTTAGTGCATTGATTTAAATTCATGTGATTATATCATATGTGGCTCATAATTACTTGTTTAATTATATTAAAGTGGTGTAGGTAAGGAATAATTAATGGACTTAATTCACACCTTAACCTAAATAAAACATAAAATCAACCTAATAGTTCTAAAATTAAACTAAAACAATTCACACATGGGGGAAATAGGTTAGGACCAGCAAACTCTTTTCATATTTTCTAAGTCAAATAAAATCCAAAAATTAAAATCTCCTTAAGAAATTTTGATTCACTTTAAATGATCTTATTTTATAGGATTATTTTAATTAATTAGGGTGAATGTCATATGCTTACATCACTTTTCTTCTTTCCAAGCATACTAAATATTATTTGCCATATGAAATCATGAATTCATATCATTTGAAAAATCAATTAAATAAAATGTTTCCTTTTATGTCAAATTGCATGTTTTGGCTAAAGTTAAGAATATGAGTGGCTATTATCACTATTAAACATAAAATTATTTCTAAAACCTTTAAATTAAAGATTATGAATGTAGTGATGCTACTTATAAGTACTTATAAGCTTGCATATGACTATAAGCATAAGATGTGTTTTGTGTTGTTTTCCTTCTCCTCTCTTAACATGGACTTGTATAGGATTTGTAAAGTGTATAGTTCATTTGAAAAGAACATAACACTTGCTTAAATTTATTCTTATGCATTCCTATGAAAAGGATTTAAGAAGATCCTCATGTAAATACAACCAAACCTTTTGCATGATTCTTCATCCATTTATTCTTTTGTACATTCACATGTATTTAAGAAAAGTGATATATTAACTGACATCTCTTTAAGAGGAAGTAGGCCTAAGTAGGTATTGTACATGCCCTGGTGTAGAAAATAATGGCGTCATAATCACTTATGTATTTTATACATGTGACTTATTAATAGATACATAATCCCTCTTTTCTACATAATAAAGACATGCATTCATAATATCCAAAATTTTAAATCATAACTCATCAGCATTCATCTGTGCTAAAATTTGCATTGCATGTATAGATATGTTTAGGATTATTCATATGCATGGTATATATGAAAAGAAATAAATGATATGTGTGATAGAACTAATCATAAGATGCCTTTCTATTGAATAGGCCCATTTAAAAAATCTAAACTTAAGTTGAATTAAAACACATAATAAAATATTCACTAAAGAAAAATCATTAATGAATCTACCTTAGAAATTACTTACTAGGGATGAAAGAGAAGTTCTCTTCTTTTCTTTCTAACATTTAGTAACTAAATGTAGGTTCATTCAAACCAAATCAAATCATCAAATAAAATTGATAAACAACTAAATCACTTGAAATGGAAATCACCCTCTAAGTCAATCCTTCACACTTCAAAATTCTAAAGCTTAAATGCCACATAAAGCCTTAAATGGCACATTAGGCTAAGTCACTTTCTAGCTTTATGTTAGGGCATGGTTTGATGCTTGATTTTATTTTGTGATGTAATTTTTTTAGATGGGATGCTGTGATGGATGATCTTAGTCTAATCATATCTTCAGGGGATTGAACTTAAGGGTGTTGTAATGAAAATATAAATGCTTTCTAAGCATGATCCAAACTAAGATAGGTGGACTTGGGTGGACATGTCTAAATTATTCATATAATTACTTGTGTGTGTGTGTTTAGTAATCTTTATTTTGATTTATTTAGATTTATCTTTCCCATTGATGTAACTTTTGCAATTGAAATTTGAATGATGTTAGGGAAAATAAGGTGAACAAGACTAGGTCTTACTATGTGAAGCCTTGGAAGCAAACCACATCTCAAACAAATCAAAAGAAAGAAAAGAGTGAAGAAAGAAAGAAGAAGAAAGAAATGAAGAAATGAAGAATGAAGACCCCCATGAATTCCTTTTAATTGTAATTATTCATTTGTAACTGTTGTATAAGGGTAGAGCTCACACCCACATTTCTTTTTGTGGTGGAACCCACCACATCGACCTCTTATTCTTTTGCACTAATTTTATAAATTAATTGATGTTTTGTTTATGATTGTATAATTAGGATGGCATGATTTTCCTAGTTTCTTCATTATTTATTGAATGGCCTGGATGCGAGTAGGCTCTTAGAAAAAAAATAAATTTTCTATCAAATTAATCAACTCAAAATTAAATTAAACAACTCATAACCTCACTTAAAGCCTATAAATCATAAATCAAGATAATAAAAGATTTATCAACCCCTTAGTTGGATGTTATATGTCTCACATCATGCATAAAAATATATTACTTCTGTAAAATGGAGGGCTTCCACCTTTTCTAGAGAAAATTGCATGACCTTTGAGAGTCATGGTGGAAACACACCTCATTCTTTCTGATTTTTTGCCCATAATCAATCTTCTCATGCATTAGCATATGAACCGATGTCAAATAAAAATGTCCAAAATAAAAATAAACTTAACAAAATTTGCATTAGATTAAATCATGAGTTTATGCCCTTCATGATCTAGTCTCTTAAGGAGTGTTTAAGGATTTAGTCTTCTTTCTAAATAAACAATAGCCTAACTATCTTGCAAAGCATAACACTTTCCACATGTATTTAAAATTATAGGAGGTTAGCACCCCAATTGTAAGTTCATTGTCTGTGATTTATCCTCTTGTGGAGATAAACCATATACCTTCACCTTAGATGTCCCTCGCCAAAGCTCCCTTTAGATCTTAGGTTGTTATTTCTGTGCTACAAGGAAATCTTCACCTCTTAGGCATTTCCATGATCTCGTTGTGAAATTGTAAGCCCTATATTTCTAATAAAAATTCAACTCAAACATATAATTATTCTCAAATTTTAAAATTTAAAGCCCAAACATAGGATTTAGGTTACTCACTAGGTTTCCTAGTATTATGAGCATACCCTATTCACCTCCCTTCAGCCAATAACTCCCTCCTTTGATCAATCCTATTAGATTTTCCAACAATAACTAATTTGTTGATAGTCTTATATTTGAAATCTTTGGAGAAAATGATCATTTACCTTAATCAAGAGTATTCTTAAAAATTCTAATTCCTTAAGATGTAATTAACTGTGGGGACTTGCCTCCATAAGGAACTTAACATACTGGATTTAAAATAAACCCTACTTTACTTTTCCATATAAAGTGGAGAAAGATCTCTGGTACATTCGAGACCCATTGTCCTTAGGGTACTTATTAGGTGATTAGGTCCATTGTAGGATGGTGACTTCTGTCTCTTGAGATAGTACATCATTTCTTAATGTCACACCCGAACACCCTAATGAGCACATCTACAAATCTATGTGGTGTCCCAACAAGTATACAACTTTAAAATCCCATAATTTATGAAATAAAAGTACACCATAATAACCCTAATTAAACCTTTAATCCAGCCAGTTACTGGCGGCGACCGATGCGACTTTTCCATATGGTGCAATGGCATTGGTTATTTATTTGTCCGTTGACTGGAGGCGTAATATCTCCGTTGCGATCTAAGATCGTTTAACCACAGAGGTTAAGGGGAAATTAACAAATCTACCACAGGATTTGATCAGAACCATTCATCTCAATCATGCGAGATGATAATATATCTATCAAGCGATAAGAGACGAGAGCACGCTCATCTTTCTCCTGGAGCTCACCCGAAGCGATTTGGATCAAATGGATCCCACACCATCTAAGGGAGCATACAAACATATCCAATGGCTAGAATCCCTCGACATGGAGATTTCTTTTACAAAAGAACAACACATAGAGGCCTAGAGCTATAGTTTTGAGGAATTACCTCACCGGAGCTAATGTCAGGTGGTGCAACATTGGAGGTAGCTTCGCTTAGTTAAGGCGAGACCCTGTTAGAGAAGTCCAAGCTCAATTTGGCATAGGGTGCTCGGTTGATAAATCCATGTACGTGCACGCCTTGGCTTCAATTGAACTCACACCTCTGGTGCTTTGGAAGGCTTGGAAATGGTTTGGTTGGCTTCGATTGGGTATGGGGATGGTGTGAATGTAAGGAATTTGGATTTGGTTTAGTGGAGAGGGAGTATTGCTTGAGGGAAGGGTGTCCTATTTTGGTTTGCACATGGGAATGGCAATGGCGATGAGAGGTTGGGAATCCTTGGATTTTCGAGGTTTGAACTTGGTGGCTCGGGAATGCAAGTGGTGTCTTTCTAGCTCAAATTGGGGAGTTTATCCCTCAATTGAGCTAGTGGATGACAGATTGAATTCACAAATCCCATCAATTGGCCACCTTTAAGTTATCAGTGTTGTCGAGCCGCGTGGCTCACGGGTTGGTTAAACGTGGGAACTCCAAGGGAGGATATGGAGTGGTGGGGTGGGATCGCTTTTCCTTGTGTCCATGGGTTTGACCATAGATGAGAGGGAAGGAGCATGGATCTTTGGTCCAAAAAGCTAGTGTGGGCTCCAAAATTTCACCGACCTCTTTGATGAAAAAAGTGATTTTAAGTGTCGGTGGAATTTTAGAAGGCGATGGAATAGTAGATAAGACACTACCAGATTTTGTCCTCATTTGGTGAGGAATTTAGATCTAATTCTAGGTTTCTATGCAGCAACATAGTTAAATAAATGAGAGAGAACTTTGATTAAGGTAGTAGTTAGATTAGAATGCATAATAGTAGCATGTAGAGTTTTAGAATTTAGAATTCATCATTTTAGCTTAAACCATGGTTGGGGAATGATGGTGCGATCTAGATCTCATGGTTTCCATCATCCAGTCACGGTCCTAGTCTACTTAGTCGAGGAGGATAGTAACAACGACAAAAGGATCCTCATCAGCAACACATGGGTTACTTCATCCAAGAAATCCTTGTAGACTTGGTGTGGTGTTTGTCTAAGGAGACAAGCTTAAGTCTACCTTAGTGAGAGGTTTTTTTCCTATCAAGTATACCCTATGATTCATAACTCAAAAGGCAGAGCCATTGGGGGGTATACAACGATGTGATCGTAATATAATGGATTGGCCAAATCACCATCGAGGACTCATCGCTTCATCTGTGGAGCCTACTAGCCAAGCCATGTAGTTCAGAGGACACGGGCCACGTCCTTACTAGAAAGAGATCAATTGAGAGAGAACATAACAGAACACTTGATTAAACATTGGTTCCTTTATCAGGTAGAGTTTTCTTAGTTTGTCACCCTCGATAAATAGTTGCAGAAGGTGGATAGATTGAGTTTTTCTTTAAGTTTTTATTGATAGAATTTCATTTAGATGATTTTTAGATTGGCAGTTAAAAACTGATTTATTTAGAATATGTTTAAGAGTTTTAGATCCTGTCAACTCTATTTAGCTATTAATAGAGGATTAGATCTACTATCACTTGACATAATCAGTTTATCAAATTTTTCACTGATTTGAAACTCTTATTATATGTTTTTAGGTTTTGTTACAGATCTTAAGACTAAGCAGGAAGCAAACATCCTTGACACTTGAATTTAAGCATTCATAATAGTGGGGTACATGGTATATATAGATTAGTTATTTATCTAAGAGACAATCTTAAGTCTACCTTAGGCGGAGAGCTATTTTCCTATCAAGTATACCTATGATTCACAACTCAAAGGGTGTGGGAGCCATTGCTATGATGTGATAATATAATGGAGCGGTTGGCCAAACCACCGTCGAGGACTGTCATAATTGTTTCATCGTGGAGCCTACTTGCTAAGCCACTTTAGAGGACGCAGACATCAGCGTGAGATTGATTGAGTGAACATAATAACACTTGATTTGACATTGACTCCTTTGTGAGCTAGAGTTTGCTTAATTTGTCACCCCTGATAAATAATTACGAAAGGTGAATAGATTATATTTTGATTTAAGCTTTTAGTGATAGAGTTTCATTTAAACAATTTTAGATTGATATTTGAAAATTGATTTGATTTGATTTGAGTTGAGAAATTGAATAATTTGGATATATTTAAGAGCTTTAGATCCTGTCAACTTTGTTTAGCTATTAATAGAAGATTAGATGTACTATCACCCGACATAATCAATTTTTTTAAATATTTCAATTTGAAACTATAGTTTTAGGTTTTTTGTTAACCAACTCCTCGGACTAAATTGGGAAGCAACTTACTTTGATTTAAAATTTTATTAATTTGAATATGTTTAAGAGCTTTAGATCCTCAACTCGTTGCAGAGGATTAGATCTACTATCACTGGCATCAATTTTTTTAATATTTCACTAATTTGAAACTCTTTTATAGGTTTTAGGTTTTGTTAACCGATCTTAAGACTAAAGAAAGCAACCCACATCCTCAGATACTTGAATTTAAGCATTCAACGTAGTGTCGGGGCACATACGGGTGTATAGTAATTTTAGGTAAGTTTGTGTTTGAATTTTGAGATTGATTTCAGATTTTTTATCTAATTGCAATTTTAGCATGCGTAGCCTTTTCAGATATTAAAATTTACACTTCAAATCTCTATGTCTGACCACATGCAAGAATTTATAGCTTTGTTAATTTCATCTAATTTATGAAATTTTTACTCTTGAAAATCATAATTAAGATGAAATTCATTAATTTTTTTATTAAGGAGGCCCTATGATTTTTGTAATTTTGATTTAGTATCGCCTTCTATCTGCTTGTACAAAGGGTTGTAGATCTAGTGGCGAAGAAGGCATTTTGAAGCTATAGGTTCGAAAGATAATTTAATTTGTTATTTTAAGAAGAAGATTTACTCCTCAAAGTAATTCTCATTTTCCCTCTTTTACTCAAATTTGATTTTCCTCTCTTTTTTGTTTTGCTTTTATGTTTGTTGTATGCTATTTTCCCTCCTTTACTTTTTTTTTTTTTACAAGTTTACAATTTTAACTTTTGGCTCGATCATCCCGTGTAAGGGATGCATCGGGGTGTTTTGGCTTCTCGATGCATGTTGAGCGTAATAGTGGTGTCTTTCACCCAGCTTTTCTCATCGCACCACAGTTGAGCACGAGGTCTTCAAACCGAAGAAGACATACAATATAATATATACTTCTCCCCAATATTTTTTCTAAGTCTGAAAATTAGATAAAATTTTGGCGACCTCCGTCATCCCATTATAGAGGCATCGAGGGGTGTTTATTGCTCCTCAGTATAGCAGTGGTGTCAACACCACATCCAATTTTCATCTCATCTGAGCACAACGAGGTCTTCAAACCCGAAGAAGACAAATGCAATATATATTCATTTCCCCTCCTCTTTTCTAAGTTTATAATTTACAAAATTTTGACCTCGGCGTCATCCCCATGTGGGATGCATCGGGGTGTTTTAGCTTGCTCGGTAAGCCTTAATGAGTGTAGCGAGCGGTGTCTTGTGACACAGCAGCTGGATTTCATCTCATCATGCCCTGATGAGCATGACGAGGCCTTTGAACTAGGTTGATAATCTGAAGGCACTGCTTCTTGTTGCTCAACAACTGTTGAATAATTTTAAGGAGAAGCAACTAAAGCTCTATAGGTGGGGCAAGTATGTTGTCTCTCCAACCATGATCTAAGAAAATGCACTTGAAAAAGATGCCCACAATGCCTTTTTTTGTAACCATCTCTTCAGCATATGATACATGTTGCATCACTTGCATTAAGTTCCTCGGTGTTGCATCAGAAATTCATTCATATTTGAAGTGGTTTTGTAATAGTGGATATAATTTGAAAGTGTAAAGTTAAGTCATCTAGCTATCTCTGGAAGAGAGGCTCCATGCATCTATGGAGTTCAGTTCTCGTGAACTCAAGAACCTCCTCCATCTCCCCAAGGAACATAACCTTTTTGAACTATTGGTAAGAGGCCGGTACTTCAAGAGCCCTCTAATGACGTGTGAGCTTATTGTCCTTCTCACAACTATGATGTAGTAGGGATGGCAGTAGTACAAAAGACACTTAGACTTATGGAGTGGAATCAATGCAAGGAACAATTTGCTCCTCCTCCTTGAGGTAGTGCAAATCCATTGATTATACCATCTCAAGTAGTTTACGATCCCATTGTGTTTTCTATCTTGAATATAAATCGATAGAAGATGTTATTAATGGCCTTTCTAATGAAAGACCTGAACCATGAACTTCCGTAAGCGATGGAGAATTGTCTTCAAGTACTACTCGATGCGGCATCTTCCTTTCATTTTACTTTCTGTTCTCTCCTCCTCAATTCTTCTTCCTTTGATTGAAGTTTTCTCTCCTTCTTTCTTAAAACATTTGTCAAATCAAGTGGTATATCAACTCGATATTTTGAACTTCATGCGATCAACTTCATTTGTGTCATGCATCAACCATTCGTCATCGGCTCCTCCAGTCTTTTGCATTCCACAAATATATCCTCCTGCGTGCATGCACTGGCCATCGACAGAGAGGGATTCGTGAAGAGGAAAAATAAGACGGAGTTGGCAAGAGGAGGTAGGGATGTCTGGAGGGGAGTTCACCTGTTAACATAGAAGGGTTTGGGGTAATCGTAGGAGGAAGCCCAGGGCATGATGCCACAGTGCATCATCACAGTGCAGATGTAGGTGTCATCCAGGCTGAGCACGTCTAGCACACGGTGCCCGTAGTAGAAGACGGCGGGGGAGCCGAAGGTGACGATGGAAAAAAAAGACAATTTTTTTAAACTAAGTACCATTAGAAGCTTAATTAGGTAATTAAGTATTATTAAAAAAATTAAGAATAGGTATAGTCGCCAATTGGTGCATTTGACGCCGTGATTCGCCCGTTAAGTCAAATTAGTCACCCTAATTGAGCAACTAAGCATCAGGTTAATTTTTTTAAGGTGTGATTTGTGAGATGAGTAACAACATCATGGTTTAGGGCTATGAAGAGAACTAGGATTTTCATGTATACATAGAGTTACTCATCAAACAAATCTTAATCCTTCAATTTTTGTTCTTCTAAAAAGTAGAGAGTAATAAACATATTTTAAAAACAAAGAAAAAAGTACAGTTTAAACTTGAAATGGTTGACGCGCAAGTTGGTAATAGTTTAATGGATGACAATCATATGAAGTTAACAAATTCATTTCAAAAATGGACAAATAATAAGAAGTTCATTATGACATATTTAACGTGACTATGCTCCCAAGCCCAAATCTGAAGGAGGTGTAGCAGCCATGTTGGCCTGTTGGGCCTAGTTGACTCGTAGACTCCTATATAGATGAGCTAGAGCTGCTCCACCCATAGACATCATGCTAAAGGAATCAAGGTCATCCAGTGGTAAACTAGTGGACCTCTCCAGTATCAGTAAAGCGCCAATCGAAATAAAATATAAGCAGTGATAAGAACTCCATGGTTAGACTGTATGACTCCAGAAAGTCCACGAGCCACCGGTGGCATGCATGTCACAGGCGTGGCCCATCACGAATGTCGTCACTGAGTGCGGGTCATGATAAGTCATCTGGTATAGGTGTCATCCCAAATAAATCATCGCGTCGAGCGGGTGTCATCTCTTCCCCTCACAATCTGTCGGGCCTATGATAGGTGATCAACCCGTAGTCCCGGGATCATCGCCACGTCACGGAGCATCTCATCTCACTAATAAGGTGGAAGGTATTCTGCGAGACCATCTCTCAACCAAAGCGTCGGCAAATGATGATGAGCCGGATGAAGCGTAGACTAACACACAGCCCACTGCTGAGGATGAATCATCAGTGATGAGCCACTCCTTCCCTAAGCAAGTGTGATGCGGCCTCAAATGCTGCAAAAAAAAATAATGTCACTAACCAAAATAAAAGGTAAGCAGGCATAATGCAGAAATAAAAAATAAAAATCACTTACAATATCAGGGTGAGCGGCTCGATGCCCACATGGGAGGCAATGCTAGGATGAACCTCAGCAGGTGTAGGCTCCAATGGTGGGGTGGCCTCCCTAGCATGGCTACGTCGCCGACGTCTAGCGGTGGGCGGTGCTCCTCCCATCATACATCAAAAAAAGAATAAATATAGTATTAATATTATAAAATCTAAGTAGAGCAGTACAACCAGAAAGAGAAAGATAAGCATTATCCTATGTGTAAAATCTAACAGCCTATAAGTAAAAAGGAAAATGTACCGTCGACTGTTAATATTATGAGGGCACGATGACCTGCAGTGACCAACTATTTTTCATATGCTACAAGTTTTGCTACTGCTACCTACATTTTCATCCATTGTGTTTTGAATCTATTCATAGTTCGGCGACCTTCTCGAAAGTTAGGTGCAACGACTAATCCATAATACACAGATGGCCAATCGAACAATGGTAGAGTATGAAATTCATTTATGTATATTATACATGTGAGTGTAATACTATGACACACACATGAGATGGTTCAACTGTCAAAATCCCAATGCAGCAATCACATGTGGGCATGGACAATGATATATGATCGTTATACTAAAATTACAATGACAGAGGCCATTATCTAGCAAATCAACTTTGAATGATCGGTTGGACCTGTCAAAACCACATCTCACGTGGGTTGATATTTACGATTGAAATGCCTAGCCTCCCTTTTAGTATGCTTTGTAACAGTGTGGACATCCTTTGAGTATAAATAGACAAGCTGACTTCCTCTTGCTGAGTAGTAGTGGATAACCATTTTCATGAACAAGGCTACTAAGTTGTAATAGATAGTAGTGATTAAAGCTTGAATCGGTAAACCACATGCCTGTTTCAGGACACCATTAAAAGACTCAGATGCATTCATCGTCATTGTCCCATAACGCATACCACCATCGTGTATAAGGGACCATTTAATAGGTCACGCTTCAAGCCAATTTATGCTTCTTCTTTAACATTTTTAATATCTAACATTAAATGGTTGGCGGGAATATCATCAGTATTACCTGCCATATACATTTTTTGGCATAGAAACTCAACATCACCAATCTCCAACCTGCGTACGACCTTTTTAAAATTTTCACGCAAATGACGCAAACAATGCGTGGTGCCCATGGAAAAATCTCTTTGCATCCCATATAGACCGGCATGTTTATCGGATATTATACAAATCACATCTAGCGAAACAGACACACATGCAAGCGGCAAGAACCACAACCATGAATCAACATTCTCAGACTCCACAATAGCAAAGCTAGAGGAAACAAACCATTATTGTGTCGATTCTACATTAATAATATCGATACTTCTTGACAAAAAAGTATTCCCAAGATTCATTGTCGACTACTCCATCCCATTATTGAAGGTCCAAAGGCCTAAAAGTCTCAAATCTTTGCATAGTGGTGATTGAATTCGTAGTACGTAAAGTACTACAAATTGATTCCATATAAAGGCGAGAGTCTATAGGACTCTTCCAGTACCAAATATTGCTTTTATTACCTTATACCTTGCATCCTAAGCTTTCATATGAAACTTTAACATTGAATTTGACTCCATTCTACTATAATCTCTCAGGTCAATCGATCACATGTATGATGAAGTACGCTATGAATTTTGACTACCTTATGATGGTGGGATGCACTTCGCATTGACACATCTATGATTTTCACCAACTCTTGATATTCTCCAAGCACCCCCTAAGCGTCTGCTGCTGCTACAATGCAAACACCACTTACAGGGTCTTGTAGGACTATCGTGTTTACATACAAGTAGTTCTTACGGTTAGAGGTAACTTGTTTGGAATTGAACATTATTTACTATGCACCACAACAACAAGGATTTCGTTTACTTGTGAAATGCATACCTTCAACAAGGTCATTTGGAATTTCAATTTCATATTAGAGGCGGTTTTCGTGGATGGGCCATCAAAGTAAACATCGTTGTCCACTCTCGTAGTTTGACACATCCGGACATACGTTTGTGGACAACATATGACTCTCACTATCAATATTGTGAAATGAGTGATTTTTTAAGATTATGACTCTATATTCCCAAGCACGAGCTTAACTGAATAGTCATCATCACTAATATCCGCTCACTCACTACTTGAGCCACTACTCATAGTGATACTCATCTTCGACTCACGAGGCACACGGTTCATCTGAATGATAGACAGCATCGTCATCGCCACATAACTTATAAGTTGAGCAACAAATTATCATATTAATTATTACAAGTATAATCAGATAAATGTTGACCATATACTACCTGGAAATCAACTCATCAAAGCGTTGTATCCCGAGGTGCCGATGAAATCCACGTATGCATTAGCGGTATATCTATTTACCTTACTGGATCGGTGATGTGGATGCAATATTAACATCTTCCACTTCGACATACAACAACATCGGCGAGAAGCTTCATGTGTAACTTCAAACGTCATCGTCGATATTACGACTAAAATCCTCCACCCACGATAACATTGTGGTGCTCTAGATCAATGTGCAAGATTCTCATAATTTGTTGCTTCAATTCGGTAAGGTCTTTGTGATAGAACCTTAAGCTTATTGACCTCCCAATAACTTTGGACGCTCTTGATACTTAGTTGCCTCCATAGAAAAGGATCATGAAATAAATTCTCTATTCATTCTTGTCAAACAAACTATATAGCTTAACACCTAAATCTCACTATACAAACATACAAATCTCAAACAAAGTCTACTCAAATTCTACCATACATACTCTATTACTTTATAAATTGATAGAAATAGGGATTTCTGTGAGTTTACAAATAACAACGGGATGTGCAAAAAAGTCGAATCCACAGGAAACTTCCCAGAACAAAATGGAGCCAGAATCATCAGCTAATGTTGGCTTCCAAACCGCTATATGAGAGAGAGAAAGTGTCAAAGCTCATAAACATGGGCTGGAAAGAAAAATAAGTTTATTTTGAATACAGAGGAGCGGCACAATGCAAGGGGTTGGAGATATCTGTGATGGTGCCGAAGCTCGATGTTCGAGCGTGACGGGGATGTTGCATCGAGCTTGAGTCGGAGGAATCGTGAGGAATCATGAATAGTGGTCGAAACAAGGGACCTCGACGTCGACCCACAATAGTGTGTGGGGCATCAGTAGTGGGCGGCCAACGAGAATAACTGTATGACCGCCCAGCGTCGGCATTGGAGTGGCCACTAATTGGCGACTATACCTATTCTTAAATTTTTTTGTTAATACTTAATTACCTAATTAAGCTTCTAACCATACTTAGTTTAAAAAATTGCCAAAAGAAATCTTGAAAGAGGGATGGCGTTTGATATTTCCTCTTTATGAAGGAGGTGAGAGGTTGGATGTCTTGAACAAGATCTCCACGGACAAACCAGAAAGGAGGAGGATGAGTTTCTAAGATGTTGAGAGAATGTGTGGTGGGGTCTAAGGAGGATCAGTCTTCATTGCTTGAGGAGATGATCTTCTTTGCTTCCATAGAAGCGAGAGAGAGAGAGAGAGCCATGCAGTTACGTAACTTTTCATGCATCGGTTTGTTCTTACGGTTGAAGGAGATGGAGTGAGGGAGAGAGGCGACCATGGTTTAGAATGATGGAGCAGAGGGAACTAGTAAACCGCCGGGAGGAGCAGTTTCGAGGCGGGATCGTTGAGGAAAACGGTTGAGATTGAATTAGGCTGGATTATAAATCTAATTAGCTAATTAACTATTTTAAAAAAAATTAAAAATAGGCCTAGTCATCTAGTCAGATGGCGGCCGGGGCATCGGTCGGCGTCGGTCGCCTGGCTTGAAATTTTTTTAAAAAATTAAATAGGCAGTCCACATTTTTTGGCCATATCAGGCTCATTAGTTGTTGGATTTTAGCATACTTGGTAGATAATAAAAAATTATACAACTTTCATGTTGACAACTTTCGAATCTCAGTGAGCCGTTTTACAAATGTGTGACTTCAAGTTGTAAAAATTAAATTGATATATTTTATTGATATGATATTTTATTTGGTAATATCAAAATCTCATTTTATTTGATAATTTTGAATCTTATTTATTTATATTCTGTTATATTAAATATATTTATCATAATACAAATTGATATATATAGAATATAAATATCAAAAATATATAAAATGAATCTTTATGTAACTGAATCTTTCAGCATTTGAATTAATCAAAATAACAAATAATAAACTACTGGGATTATACAATCATGAGTACATGAATGACTAAGATAACAAAATAAAAATAGCAAAAGTATCATCTTGTATAAAAAATAGCCAAGAGTACATGAATGACTAAAGATGACCTATCTAACATTTACAAATAAAAAATAGCCAAAAGTACATATCGTCCACTGTATAAAAAATAGTCAAGAGTCACATATTTGCAAAAATAGATTCTGAAAGTTGTTAACATAAAAGTTGTAGAATTTTTTATTATCTTTTCAACAATACTAAGCATGCTAAAATTCGACACCTGATGAGCATGATATGGCCAAAAAATAGAGCTGCATCAATATCTTTATTTTTTGCAACTTCAGAAGTCACATTTGCAAAACTTGCGGCTCACCGGATTCATCAAAGTTGTCAACATAAAGTTGTAAAATTTTTTATTATCTTTCAACGATAATCAAAATCGACACCTAATGAGCCTGATATGACCAAAAAATAGGGACTGCCAATTTAATTTTTTTTAAAAAAATATTTAAGGTCGAGGCAGAATTCCTTTGCATTGGGCTTATTTTATTTTTTTTTTAAATGGATAATTATCTAATTTAATTAATAATCAGTAATTTGAAAATTTAGCCTTTGAATTATTGGGTGAGGGAGAAAAAAAGCTGAATCTCCGAGGCCTTTTGTGAGAAACAAGGCTTTGGATTTATTTTGGCCAAGCAGATATATGTGAGGCCCTCTTTTCTTTTTTTTTTCTTTATATATATATTACTAAGAGCAATATTTTTTTCTTTTTTTTTCTTTTTTATGTTCGTAATATATATATATATATATATATATATATATATTATATATATATATATTCTTTTCTCTTTTTTGTAATATATTTATATAATATATATATATATATATATATATATATATATATATATATATATATATATAAATATTTATAACATAAATGTATTTATGTTATATATGTATATATATATATTTACATATATATAGTATAAATAGATTTACGCACTATTATTATTAATATTTTTTCCTTTTTTCTTTTTTTTTTTATTCCTAAAAAAATGGGATACCAGAGAGGGTCAATAAATGTCCCCCAACAAATATGATATGTGCATGACGCGAATCCTATTTGTTGCAAGCTAATTTACGTCTCCTTAGTGTAGCTTTTTATTCTCTCTTTGTTTATGTGTTGTCATGCTTTCACCCGAATTCTTATATGTGTTTCCTCTAATCATTTAACAGGTGGATGTTTGCTTGGAGGAGATCAAATGACTTATCTCCTAGTGAGCTTAGTGAAGAGGCTATTTGGCTAGAGATTGATAGACATGATCCTCACAAAGATGCTGATATCAGGGATAGAATCAAAAGATAATCACATGTTGAAAATGCGATTTTGTGAGGTTTCTTTGCTCCTACTTCCCCACGACTATGCTCGACTCTCTTGCTTTTGAGGATCGCGGTGGCTACAATTAAGGAAATAAGGGACTACAATCCTACATGGATGTCAGGGCTTTGGATATTATGATATTTTATAACCTGCTTCTTTCAGCATTGAGCAGATGAGACAGTCTAGACTTCTGAGCCACCACCAACTATAGTTGAGCTCGTTAGACTTGCTTCAATATTCATCCATTGGAAAGATCCCTAATCTTCCTCGTGGATATGTCACATGGGCTAGGTACATCTTGCTGGCTCATAAAGACACCTTACGGACAACTGGTATTTATGAGGCAGTGTATGTGTCTATATTTGATTTTAGTGGAATTCTCCTGTTTGCTTGTAGAGTTTTGGGAGGTCAACACATGTTAGATAGGCTCAGAGGAGTTGACACCACACTTTGGGACTCAGACCGAGAGGTTACTTACTACTACGATGTGTGTTCCACACGAGGAGTTATTTCTCGACAACACCGACAATGACCGACAAGATAGGTTAGCCATGTCACCAGCTTATATTGATATTTTGAGCCACTATCACCAGACTTTCAGAGCTTCGGGGTATTCTAGGCGTTCACGTGCTACACTACCCATGACTACATGGATTCAGAGTTTCTTACAGGAGAACATTTTGTCTAAGGAGTCTGTATTGCTACATGATCCTTTTGGATTGGGAGAATCAGATGTCAATAGTTTGTCTAAGGATACTGCAGAGCCTTCTTTATTGGTTGGGTACTCTTCTCCAGCTATACAGAATTTGAGCTAGGAGTTACTCTTAGCGTGGTTCATAGCTTTCATCTTTATGACGATTGATAGTATGTATGCCTAGGTGTTCTATTAGCAGCCAACAGGATTTCACGAGGTGAGAGAATTTTATTAGCTCCAGCAGTACTAGCTAGAGTTTACAGAGTTCTTGGGGTGATTTCTGAGGCAGATTCATTGGGTAGTCGTGATGTTACATTGCCTCCGCATTACTTATATGCTTGGATTCACCTTCATATACATGGAGCCTATGCGTGTTTCGAGTACCCAACATACTTTTGAGAGAGAGGATATCCTACAGTTATTTAGTTGTACCGAGCATCATCTACCTTTGAGAGGGATCAGATATGTCTATTCTTCTTTGCAGCTCACTTGGTCAGGGATCGATTCTTTCTAGTTCATCAGACGGATATAGTTGGTTTGTCACCTGACTTGATAGAGACTGATCTTATCAATGGCTTTGATGAGAGTGGTAGAGTCTCACTACTTCGTAGTTGATGAACATCGAGAGTGGCCGAGTACTTTTTCAGCATACATCTAGGATGGTTGTGTTAGGTTTGGTCAGTTAGTTATCATTGAGGGCTACCAGCCCAATCGTGTTGCATGACAGTTTGGATTTTCTCAGTGTATAGCTCATGATGGCTGACCATTCATCCCAGGGATAGTAGATGTCCGGAAAACTAGGGCAGTGGCTCTTGAAACATGCTATTATGTTGCTTCTATAGTTTGGCTACATTTATTGAGACTTGGCTCTCATTTTGGATAGCCTCCAGTGAGCCACTGGTCACTATACTCACCTCACTTGGGTGCGAATGTCTTTTGGTCCTTTCCTGGAGCGTGGTGCAAAGAGAATGAGCGTAGAGTGAGGTCTTTGGGAGTTCCTCGAGGTCAGAGGACCCATCATCGATTACCATTGGCAGGAGATAGTAGCACTAGTGGTATGATCACTATCTTTCTCTCCTTCCATACTCTCCATCTTCTTCATTGCATATATTCAAGATATATGATATTTTGATGTGATTCATGATAGATGTGCCGTTGATGAGGAGGTTAGGGCTGAGGAGACAACTCCTCATAGCTAATTAGTGAGCCTCCTTGGCTCACGCGCAACCCGATCATTGACTGAGGTTGAGCCATCGAGATCGAGACAATCAGATGAGCCCTATTGCTGAATGCAAAGGGACGAGGGATACAATTTATAATAAAATTTTAATAAAAAATTTATTATTAAAATTAATTATTTTTTATTATATGATATTAAAATTACAATTAATATAAATATATTTGTATTTTAATTTAGTTAATATTTAGAAATTTTTTCAGAACTGTTAAATAATTTTCCTAAAACTATTCAACAAGTTATTTGAAAGTTTGTTCTTGAACATTAAATGATATATTACTCACGATCATAATCAAATCAAGTTATGAGTTGCTCAAGCTTGTTCATTTAGTGATCGAAGATTTATAAAATTAATTAATCAAATGATCATGAATGATCTCTTATCGAGCCAAGCTTCGAGTAGCTTGTCGAACGCTCGGTTCATTTGCAGCCCTAATGCCCAGGAGAGAGATACAAATAAATTAGAAAAAAAGAAAAAAATAAATAATGACATAAAAGATCAATTATTTAGGTCTATTTTCTACATATTAATTATGAATTATTATATATATATATATATATATATATATATATATATATATATATATATATATATATATATATATATATATATAATAATATAATATAATAATTCATAACGAATACTAATCCAAAGATTTGCATGCACACATGTATGCTAGGTTTTCTGAGGGTAAGATCGGTGAGCAAGCTTTTCTCGTTCTTCTCCTCCCTCCTCTTCAACACACCCAGCCATCACCTCCTTTACTCCGACCTTTCTGGGTCGGGCCTTTTCTCTCTCGAGATATGGTTTTTACCCGGATCTGCTCAGCCTCCTTTTGCCTTTTGCAGCCCCAGCCTCATCTTTTCCCAATTCAAAGGATTTACTTCTTGCTCAAAATGAGAAGAGTAAATCGGTTTCGTTATCTTTTATTCCTCCTGATTCGTCGGAGGTTTATTTTTCTGAAGAGGACCTGTCAGAGGGTCAAAAAGAATGGGATCTTTCGTTGGTTGGACACGCGATAGGTAAAAGACCATATTATGGTTCCCTCTTAGCGGCAGTGAAGAAGAGATGGAAGTTCAAAGGATCTATGGATCTTCTTACGTTGGAAGGAGATTTCTTTCTATTCAAATTTTCCTGCCAGGAGGATTACGACCTTGTATGGGATAATGGTCCGTGCTTTCTCAATGGCCACCCCTTCATTTTTCAGAAGTGGAAATGGAACTTTAGACCCACCAAAGAACAAATTAAAGAAATCCCCCTCTGGATCAAATTACCGAACTTTCCACTGTGCTGTTGGAATGAGTTGGGCTTCTCTAAAGTTGCGAGCCGAATTGGGATCCCCTTAGCTGTCGATAACCTCACTGCAACGAAAGCCTGCATTACATTTGCTAGGATCTGTGTGCAGATTAATACTTCATCTATCTTGTCGGATTCCATCCCAATTAACATGAATGGGCTTAAGTTTAATCAGGATATAATTGGAAACCAGTAGCTTGTTCCAAATGTCAATCATTTTCTCATGATGAGAAATCTCGCCTGAACCGACATACCAACCAATGCCGGGTAGAAGCCTAAGCCTAATAATAGAGGCACCCGTGTGCAAAATTCTACTCTATCAGATATATCTCCTCGAGATGAATCCAACCTAAGCCGCTCGGGTGGGGAGGAATCCAGACCTTCGGAAGTCGCTGATACTACTTTCTCATTACAAAATCCAATTACGATAGACCTTAATCAACCACCCATCCAATCACCTGTGTTGGAGAATGAAATTGAGCACGAGGAGATCAATGCATATATTGGGGTGTCCGCTGATACTGCTATTCTCACAGATGTCCATTGTGAAGTATTAACAACGGGGGTGTCTATCGAAAATGATACTATCACAAATGTACATTGTGAAGACTTACCCACGGGAAAGGTAACTAGTTCGGTGGCAACCTCTCCAGCCCGATCTGAGACGTTAGAACCCAGAGGAAAAGTTCCTATTACTCCAGGGAAGTTTATACACGAGGAGGACACTGTTAAAGCAAAAGCTAATCAGACTTCAAATGTGAACAAAGGCAAGCAAAAAAAGGGCAGGAAGCCCACAACATCCTCATCTTCCTAATGTATACCCAGCATTCAGGTGGAATGTCGGGCTCTCTGTTGAGGCGATTGTTTAAGACTAATTCAGGATTTTCGTATCGATCTTCTTTGTCTTCTGGAAACAAAAATTGGTACTGAAATCTCTCTCAATCCATTCCTTCTTAAAAAATTCAATCTTTTCTCTTCTGAGTCGCAATGTTCCAATTTTGATCTTGCTGTGGGGGGTCAAATTTGGATAAAGTGGTGCTTGGACAAACTAGACTTCATACCATTGGTTATAACATCTCAAGTTATTCATGGAACGGTATCCATTCATGGAAATGAATCCTTCCTTATGTCGTGCATATATGCTGAAAATTCGGCACAGTCACGTATCACTCTCTGGAATTTACTGAGGATGATTGGCAAGGATATATCTGCTCCTTGGATTTTGATGGGCGATTTCAACTGCTATTTGGCAAGCCATGAAAAGTCCGGAGGGAATCCAATTTCTTTAAACAATTCGCTAGACTTTAAGGAGTGTGTAAATGACTGTGAATTGATCGAGTTATCCAGTTCTGGGTTATTTTACACCTGGTCGAATCAACAGAGCAATAATCCTATTCTTTCTAGGATTGATAGAGTGTTGTGTAATTCTAAGTGGCTTGACTTATTCCCATACTCTCATTATAAAGTCTCTCCACCTCTCTCATCTGACCACTCCCCTTTAATTACCACTCTTCAACATAGTTACTTTCCCTCACATCGGTTCATGTATAGAAATCATTGGTCATCACATGAGGACTTCAAAGTTGTCTCTAGGGCTGCTTGGAGGGGATTCGTTTCAGGTGATCCCATGTTTGTTTTTTCTAAGAAATTATCTCAGGTTAAAAAGGCTTTCAAGGAACGGAAATGGGACCCCTATCCTCTACATGCTCAAATTACACAGGCCAAAAAGAATCAAGAAGAGATCATGTTGAAGCTGAATCGGGATTCGGAAAACAAAGGCTTGATGCAGGAAGCTAATGCTGCAAAATTCAGTTATACAAAGCTACTAAAAATGGAAAGTATGTGGGCTAAGCAACGGGCCAAGGCTCATTGGTTAAGTCAATCTGACAATGACCTGAAATTCCTCTTTAGCTTAATAAAAGAAAGGAAAAATGCCAATCTGATTCGTGAAATACAAACTGATCAGGGTGTAATCTCTAATCAGGAGATGATGGCCGAGGAGATAAGCAGGTATTATTCTAATCTGTTTAATTGCAGTAACCATACCACTTTTCAAGTGCAGGATATCCCTTTGGGAGAAACTCTACCATTTTGGCAGGCCAATGAACTGGAGAAGGATATTAGTGATAATGAAATCATCTCTGCCCTTCAAAGCATAAGTGAAAACAAGGCTCCGGGGCTGGACGGTTTTAATTCAAACTTCTTCATTAAGACTTGGGAATTTACAGGGAAGCATTTTTTAAGGGCCGCACATCATTTTTTCAGCACAAAGAAACTTCCAAGATGTTTTAAGCATACCCTCATCACCTTAATTCCAAAAGTAAAACACTCCAGTCATCTATCTGATTCATTCTATTCATTATGCAACATTTTTTATAAAGTCATTGCAAAAGTCCTTGCCAATAGGCTAAAAACTTGTCTTCCATCGCTGATAAATCATGCTCAATCAGCTTTTATAAAACGAAGGGATATAGTTGATAGTTTGGCTTTGGCTAATGAAATTTCATCTGAGTTTTCTTCTTCACTCCAGCCTGGAAAATTTCTTGCTAAATTGGATCTAAGAAAAGCCTTTGACTCTATTAACAGGAAATCTCTGATTCATAGATTAATGGCAAAAGGGATACCAATGAGGTTTGTGAAATGGGTGGAAGCATGTATTATGGAGGTTCCTTTTTCTATAGTGTTAAATGGAGAAATAAAAGGTTGATTTTCCTCATCATCTGGGTTAAGACAGGGCTGTCCTTTGTCTCCTTTCCTATTTACATTAGCTATAGATACCCTATCTTGTCTTATGGAACGAGAAATCCAATTAAAGAGGTTTATCCCCTTTGCTGTTAAGTCGTAAAGTCTCACATCTCCTCTTTGCAGATGATGTTTTAGCCATGGGGAATGCAGAAAATGAATCTATTAGATCTTTACAAGGATGCCTTAGAGAACTAGAGGATTATATGGGGTTGAAGGTCAATATTGACAAATCTACAATCTGTTTTTCAAAAGGTGCTAAAAATGTAGATTATTTATTAAATATCCTCCAAATCAAGCAAGCATCCTTCCCCATAAATTACCTAGGGCTTCCTGTGGTCTTGGGTGCATATAAATCTGTTCATTTTATTGGACTTTTTGATAAATTGCAGAAGAGGATGGCTGGTTGGAAAAGCAAATATCTCTCTTTAGGGGGCGGTATCAACTGATAAGATCCTCTGTAAATGGGTTACTTTCATATTGGTTTCGATCAATTGTCATTCCAAAAGGTGTTCTAAAGAAGATATGCTCATTCACTTCGAATTTTTTTTATCACAGTGGGGAGAATAAAAAGCTCCATACAATTTCTTGGCTTAAAACAACTCTACCTAGAGATAGGGGGGGAACAGGCCTTATTTCTGCCTCTTCTCTCTATACTTGCAGCAAATTAAAAATATTATGGAGAGTTATTAAAAATGAATCCCTTTTTGCTTCTTGGTGTTTGCAGAAATATGGAACTGTATGGACTGTTCCACCTCCTAGAAGCTCCTCTTGCTGGAAGGAGTTAAGGTCGATTGGGTTAAAATACAAGGCAAAATTCAAATACCATGTGGGTAATGGAAACACTTTTTCTCTATTTCAGGATCCATGGTGTGATGATTATAATCTGGCTCATCTTATGGGGGAGACAGCGGTTAAAAACCTGGGAATCTCATATGATGCAAAGGTCAGTGAACTCATAAATGAGGGTAAGTGGGTCATCCCTTTCTCGAATTCTCTATGTCGCCGATAATATTCAAAAATAGAAATTCTTGGGGAGGACTTGATTACATGGGATAATATAAAAAATCCTTTCAATCGTGATTTCAAGAAGGCTATTTTTGAATCTTTCCCTTGCGTTTCATGGCATAAGGAAGTTTGGTTTAAAGGGTGTGCTATTAATTATTCGTTATATTGTTGGATGGCTTTCTTGGGAGGTTTGAAGACCTCGATGTGTTAGCAAAAGAGGGGTGGGTGCTTGGGAGTGTTGCCGCTTTGCTTTAACCGAATCTCACCCTCACTTGTTTTTTGAATGCTCTGTATCGATGGATTTGGTGCGATCCCTTCTCCCAAATGGTCACTTTTTCTTACTGAATTCCACCCTTCAACAAATTCTGGGGAATGTCGAAATACATGCTCATAAGATGATCAAAAGACTTTACTATATGATAACAGCCGTTTTGGTTTATATGATCTGGAGGGAAAGAAATCAAAGGATATTTTCCAACTCTTTTTCATCTCTTCAATCCCTTATTCAGCAAATAAAATATCGGGTTGGTTCAAAAGTAACAAAATGGAAATGGAAGGAAACATGGCCTTTGCAAGTAAGGCAATTGATTTTGGCATGGAAAAGCTTAGCTGCTCTTTTATGAATCTTCCTAACTGTTCTAATTCTCCAATGGGTTTCATTTTGCTGGGTTTTTTCATTTTGCTGGACGATGATGACAACAAAGATAGTTACAATGAGAATTAAATATAGTAATATGCCCCATGGACAATCTTCTCCAACTGGTAAAAGTGCAATCTGTATCTCTTTGTCCATTGGAAGGCAGTGAAGGTAACCGCAGGTTCATTCGATTGGTTGATCTAATGGTGGGATGGTGCAGTGTATACTACACAGTGTTTTTGTGTCTGAGTCCAGATAGTTTATCATACGAATAGCTTGTTTTTTTCAGTTTTTAATTTATAGTTCCCTCTTATTTCCCGATTATCTGTTAGTTCAGTTTTTTGTTCCCAGCTTAATGTGCTGGGAAGTCTCTGTAGGTCTCTAATGTATCTTTTAATTTTATTTACCTCTTCTTGTTTATGTAATTAACTTTTTTATGGAATGAATTGGGCGTCTGCCCTCATATTTTTCCAAAAAAAAAAAATTATGTTGTCCGTTTCCCCAGCGAAACATGAATGGCTGCGAAACTGCTTTCTACTAAACCAAACTCACGGTGGACAAGCGAGAGAGTGAGACGTGAATTTGCTGTTTCGCAAATTAAGCCTTTTCACACCTTATCATTATATAAATAATAACCCGTTAAGCTTCCTCACCCTTCACTTCTCTCAACACAAGCTTCTTTCTCACCTATCATCGATGGAAGGTATACTGGAAAATTCGTCCGTTGTGAGACGGAAGAGAACCAAGCGGCAAAGGCTTCTATTTTCATCGGCGGCGACGGCAGATGTAGTGATGTTTTCATCGACCTCCACTGAGTTCTCTCTGATCACAACTGAGGAGGAAAAAGACGCGGCTAACAGCCTTGTACTTTTTGCCCGAGGTGGTCATAAGCCAAGAGGCCCAGAACCCAAAGCGACAGAGGAAGCAACCGCCGCCACGAAATTTACGAACCGGCAATTCGCAGAGGCTGCGACCACCACCAGCGGCAAAGCTGGATTAGACGTCCACGAATGCAAGACTTGAAACAAATGTTTTCCTTCGTTTCAGGCACTCTGCGGGCATCGCGCCAGCCATAAGAAAATCAAGCTTTCGATCCCTTCGGCGTCGGCAGATGAAACGAAGGCAGCGGTGATGTGAGAGGATTCGATTCAGCTAAGCCTGAACTCATTCTCTTCGAAAGTCGCGGCAAAGGCAAGAATCCACGAGTGTCTAATATGCGGCGACAAGTTCAATTCTGGTCAGGCTCTCGGCGGGCACATGCAGCGGCACCGCCCTTCGCATCCACAGGAGCCGACGAGAAAGGAGAGGAATTCGAACGGATGTTCTCTGGATCTCAATCTCCCTCCTCCCTGCGATGATGACGGCGATATCGCCAAGTCGTCTTCCTACGTTTCGCCGACAAAGACGCTGCCTTTCTTTTTGGCAGCAAAATAGTGACTCTCGTGGTGTTGACATCTTCCCTCGTTAATTGCCATTACTGAATCACTGATCAGATTCTAACTGAAATATGTCACGTTAATTTCTTTCTTCTCATTGGTTTTTACTTTTATTTTTATTATTTTTTAATTTTATTCATTCTTAGTTTTCTCTGGACATAACTGACCTCTGTGAATTATATGAAGCTTTTCATCATTGTTTAATGATTTTTTGAAAATTTTTTGGATTAAATTTAGTTTGATCCATCGTTTCTCCTATGAAAGCCGCTTTCCATTGACTTTTTTTTTTTACATTCAAAAATCTGTTCATTAAAAAAAAATCTGTTCATTATATATATATATATGTATATATGTATGTATGTATATCGGTGGAGTGGAGAGAGAAATTTGAGTGTTACAAATAACTATAACTCACACATGTGCATTGAATTTTTTGAGATTTTTTTTTTCATTTACAATGATTTGAAAAAATTTATCTTAAAATAAATAAATATTTTATATTTTTTATGAGTCGTATATAACTTTTTAAGTTTTTTTCAAAAGTATTATTTTGATTTTTTTTGAAAAAATATTTAAAATATTCAGGCTCAATGTTCTTTACAATAGTCATAAAAAATTAGTAAATGATAATTTTTATGATATTTTTCTACTAATTATATTTAAATACCTTAACATTTTACTATTTTATTATACTTTTTTAATCAAATATTTTTATTATTTTTAAATTTATTTACAAATTGAAATCACAAAATTTCATGAATGCGTATTAAATTTTTTTTAAAATCATTCCAATCAAATTGTTTAACATCAACCCCAAAATCTGCAAAATGAGAAATTCTTTGTAATGTAAATATGAATTAAATTTAAAATCTTCATCTTCATAAAAATTCCTGAAACATCTACAAACAGGATTAGAGCATTCTACTTCTTCTTCTATAGCCTTTTAGATTAATATATTGTAGATTAGGTATAATTTGAAAAATGAATCAAAATATTTCACCTGGAGCAATCAATCTCACATAAGGGAGCTTTCCTCCCTCTTGTGCTCGGACTCACCTCCACCGTTCGATACATCTCTCAATGATAACTGTCTTTTCCTGTTTTGCTGAAAACCAATTTTTGTATTAAGCATACTACTCAAACTAGTCAATGATTCCGCTGCCTCGGGCTTGGTGTGCGAAGACTTCGCCGGAGATTTCACCCGCGATCGGCAAAACAAGAAGCTCAGCTATGTCCATAGCCACTTGTTGATGCATCCTGCGTGAAAGCCATGACGACAATCAGGCAAGATGAGAACTTTCTGGACTTCTTCAAGAGATGAAAGATGCATGGAACACTCTCAACCTTTTCGCCCTTCGAAATCTAGCGAGGGGATAGTAAAGGCTAAACATCGTTAGACAAACTCTGGCAAAAATTAAATAATGATAAATCACCTCAAATAGTGCCTAAAAGTTTATTTGAGATCATTTTTATTTTATTTTATTTTAAAAAATATTTAATGTGCTTTTATATTTTTTAAATAATTTTAAAGAAATAAATCAAGTTATCAATTAACAAACTTAAAATAATTTTAAATATTTTAATTAATCTTTTTTTAAAAATAGTATCATCATTAAACATCACTATCATCTGTATTAGTATTGGCAATCATCATCATTATTTATGGATCAATATCATTATTATCTTATTCTAGAAAACCTCAGCTAAGATAAAAGTTCATCATTTTTGAAGTCACACACATATATTAAAACAATTAAATTTTAACTAAAATAAAAAAACCATAGATAAAAGCTTCCACTATGTATATTTAGTACAAAGTCTTCTTTAACATCATCATATAAGAGAGGAATAACAAACCTCAACAATGATCTTGTAATTTTTGATGGTTGAGATCAAACTTCAAATCATATTATAATATCTCTGGTTGATATCTGAAATCGATCTTGGATGCGATCTTGCTTAATCTTCAAGCTTAGCTCTCTCTTCCTCATATTGCTTTTATCTTTCTGCTGGTCTTTTCTTTTTTCCTCTTCTTCCTTGCTTGGCTTCCTCTTCTTCCTTGCGACTCTTTCTTACATTCGGACTCTTCCTCTTCTTCCTTTGCACCTCCTCTTTCTTGTTTCATCTCATCTTCTTCTTTACTTCTTTGGTGTGAGGAATGGCTGTTATAAATGGGAGGATTCTTGTAAATTCAATTTCCCAGATGGACGGCGGATGATTCCTTCGATCATTTGATGTATTTTGAGAATTTGGATGCCCAAATGAAGTAATATGAGATCTTGCTCATTGATAAGCTTCGAGATCTCGATTTGACTATAAACATTCCATATTTGAGAGTTGTTTGGGATTTAATTGATGTAAAGATTAATGATATTTTAAGTCTTGATCTCGTCGGTTTTGCTCAATCATATCAGACATCAAGATTTGTCTGAATTAGTATTTTGAGATATCAATCTTATTTATCTTTAATATGCCCAATCAAGATCATCATTATCATCACATAAAAATAAAATTAGCATATTTTGAGGATGTCAAATATATTTATATTTAATATTAAAATATAAATAACATAAATCAAAAAAATAAAAGTTAGCCAAAACAACCTCTCATTCTCCGTAATATTCCAAAACCCATCCGAGAATCATTCTTTTATTTTAACAATTCAATTCAAACCTCAAAAATCAAATATTTTTTAATAATAAATTCAAATTATCTAAATACATCGCACGTATCTGACAATACATTAAAATCTAACTATAATTCCATGCCTCGTTAATCACTTATATTATCAATTAATTAATTAATTAGAATGCCAACATGAGCTGATTTGATTTATTTTATTTTATTTTAAAAAAAGGGCTCTATAAGGCAAGAACAAGTCCTCAGGCATGACGCTGCCGATACAAAAGAAAAAAAAATATTAACACAATTCTCCCAATATATATATATATATATATATATATATCAGTGTAAAACACTATCGTAGTCATCCACCTTTGTTCTCCAAAGAAGACCCTTTCCTTCTGAGGAAGATGTAGTGACTTCAGAATCCTGTACAACCGGCTTAGCCTAGCCAGAGTAGCACCCTCCACCGTGATGATGATGATGGTGATGACTGCGAGTGATGCGCTATTGCTGCTGCTATTGCTGTCATCTCTTAAGCTGCTCCCTCATATCGTAAGCATCCTCGATTCCCAATCATGGATCTTGTAGCTAAGGCTGGAAGCGTAAAGATTGAAAGCAGCACGGTTGCTGCGTAGTGAGACCAAGGTTGCTCTCGATCGATACCATATGACAAAGAACGATACGGATCTTGAAGCCGCGAGGCAATAAACGAGAGCCCAGGAGAGCGATACAAATGAAAAGAAAAATAAAGCCTCATAAATGATTGATTATTTATATCTATTTTTACATATTTATTATTGTGTAGAAAAATTGGATGAGTAGAATAAGAGAATTCAATATCTTAGCATTTGCACAAAAGTTACGCATACATAAAAGTTTGAGAGACCTCGGATTTTACTGGAAAACCAAGAAGGGAAAACCACGGTATAATAGAAATAATTTCACTATATAAGCTTTTCTTACAATTATTATCCTTTATCCAAAGTTGGAGAAGGATAGCTTACAAGAATAAGTTTTGTGACAAGCTTCACTTGATTTCTAAGGCTTGGCGATAGTTTGATGATTCGGCGAAATCGAAAGATGGTTAGTGGCATTGATAGTAAGACTATCGAAAGATGGTCTGGTGGTTGGTAGCGGTAGCGATGGTGACACGGTGATCCGGCATATCACTGGTGGCACGGCGTTGGCAGTGGTGATTTGGTGGCATCATCACGGTGGTGACGGCGGCGGCGTGACCATCGTGGAAACTATCTCGAGGCGGTAAGACGGCGGTCCGATGGTAGCGTCAGCGGTGGCGATGGTGGCGAGTGGTGGTGGTGAGGATGATGTGGCTGGCGGGTGGCGGTGATGATCACGGCCATCGTCGATGAATTATGCTTTAAATTCTTAGTCGAGAGTTCTCGCTTTAGCTGTCCTCTCATGTAAGAATGAGGGGCTATGTATATAAATGACATTTATGTAAATCTGAAAAAACATCCAATGACTCAAAATAATTTCTTTGATCATCTAATGCATTTTAAGTATTTGAATGCCCAAATAAAGTTAGAATTAAGAGATCTTAGGCTTCTTAGATATTCTCAAAACTTTTTTATAAACATTATATATTTATGAGCTATTTAGAGATTCGAGTGATATCCCAAAGTTTTTAATTATATCTGAAGTACTTTATGATTGGTCTAAATCTTGTTATCCATATTAGTACATCAACTAAAAGTGTTTTCGAGACATATCGTTTCCACTATTTTTGGATGATATCATCTCTATCATCCAAAATACAGTCAAATCGATGAATAATTTTAATAATTGATTATAATTTTAAGAAAATTATTCAGCTAATAACTTTCTTTATGTTAATTAAATTTGTAGGTTCATTAACCTTTGAGTTAGATATAGTTTGAGAGAATAAATCTTTATATGCGCACAAGATTATAATCATAGAAGCGGGCGCGAGAGACCAATCACATGGGCACATGAGGCCATGAGTGCATGGGCAAGCGAGAGCGGCAAGTCTGTGGAGCGTCGCGGCATGAACATATAGGGGCCGTTGGCTCCCAGTGCACATGTCCATGGCGGCGTTACAAATGTCCATGGTGTCGAGGCGATGCAGTCAAAAGGGTTGTGAGTCGCTTGAGCAGACCTACGGTAGAGGTATGAGCGCTCTAGTGCTCTCGGTGCCATAAGGTCATGGGCACGCAGGGCCACTGGGCTATGGGAACACACGAGCGCTTGTAGGTGCTCAAGGCCGTCGTCATCTGATACAATCTTCAGCGTCAAAAATACATGCTTGGTGAAATGATGAAAAATTTTGATTTTATTTTATATTTTCTCTAATTTTTATATTATTTTCTTCATTTTTTTTACTTTTCCAAAAGGAAAAATATATTTGAGGGTAGAAATTTCAAAATCTATCTAAATATTTCCAAATATCTTTCATTTTTGCCCATATTGTGGATCTATAAATACCTCCCCTTGGGGTTAAGTAAGGAGACACGATTTTCTCCTATATGCTTCAATGTTCTCCTGTGTTGGATGAAAAATTATTCAGTAGATGATCGGGGCTAAAGGTAATTATTTATTTTCTTTTGTCAACAAAGCACTGACTTTCTTCTGAAAAGTAGGTTATTTGCTTTGTTGATTAAGACTCGTAGTTCATATGGAGAGGCTTCAGTTTTTCCTCGATAGAGGTGTCAATTACTCTCGTCAAACCGACCAGGTTTGGGAGCGTTCTTGGCCCATTGTTCATATGGAGAGGCTCCAATTTTCGCTCGAAAGGGGCATCAATTGTCCTAGTCGGACCGACTAGGTTTGGAGGTGATCAAGGCTCATAGTTCATATGGCGAGACTTCGATTTTCCCTAAAAGCGTCTATCCTCATCAACCTGGATTTAGAGGTGATCAAATCCCATATCTTCTACTTTTGTTTTGTGGGAAACTAATTTTCTTGAAACTCCAACAGATGGTTTAACAGTTGACAACTGCTAATGTGGCGAGAAAGCATCGATTAATAACCATTCTTTAGAAAACTCAGAAAATCTAGCAGGTAATTTCGGAGTATCATTAGAGAGAAATCACTTCTTTTATGAACTCATACGTATACATATATTTTCATCAGATCATAGGCAAAACATTATATCCAAAACTATATGTGAAAAATAAAGTGAGGAGAGGATGAGCCAAATTATTGAGGTAAGTGAGTTACTTTACACACTTCTCAGACATTAGTCTTTCTCTCCTCTTTTTGTTTCATACTTATTAGGCATTTTCACAGGATGATAGTCGGAAGAAAATAAATAACATAATAGCTACATATAATATATCATCCACTATCACAGTTGATAGTTTAATGGTGCTCCGTAGAAAATTTTATTTCCTAAATGAGTTAGTGGCTCTTATTTTCAAAAAGTCTGATTAGACACATTTTTCTTCGTAATGAGACATTACTATTTCTGAGATGATTCTTTGTGCTAGTGTGTGATTCCTTTTGGCTCCTGAATTGATTGAGATTTTTAAAATATGTGTTATAGCTTTATCATAAATTTTATTTTGAGCTCTAATGATCATTATTGGTTTGACTGTCTTCTTTGAAGAGCTGGTGTGACTTTGAACATCATGTACTTATACATAATGTGTAGGTTCACATGTGATGCTCAGGGATGTGTTTCATATCGTGGTATAAAAAATTGGATAGAATTTTTAGAATGGGTCTATCTAAAAGTTGGTCTAATGGGTTCTCTTTCATAAAAAATGAATGGGGTCTCTTTGAGAGATGGGGAAGATTGAACAACCTTCCAAATCCATTATTGGGTGAAGAGAATGAAATCCTAAAATCTCTCAATATTCTTGATGTAAGAAGCTTGCAGCATGAGTTATCTCACATTAGCAAGTGCATAATTGAAGATAGAATGTTCAGGGTTGGTCTTTCTATTCAGGCAGGGAGATTTTATGCTCTTCCACTGAAAAGATCAAGTAAAGGTGATGAAAGATCTCCTCATATTCACACAATTCTTTCAAAAAGACCATTATGAAGTCATGGTGACAACAATGCTTTTCTCAAGAAAAGAAGGCATGTCTGTCGTGCCCCAGAAATTATTCACTTGTGGAGTAGGAATTCAAGACCTCAGCAGCCCCTTTCCCAAGCATGCATCCTATCTTTAGGGTAGTGTCAGCAGAACTCCCTGTACGAATTGCCTGACTACTCTTGAGTAGAGATAAGTCCCCAGGTTAGCACTCTCTCGGTAGTCATCTTTAGGTTAGGTTCAATCTATTTTGCTACAAACAGGTTACCTCGACAGTCATTTTGCTTTGGAAGATTAAGTCTATTATGCATTCTTTCTAGCATGACTATCGCAAACCGACGAACAGCCTTAGATTGGGTTGACATGTTACCTTGCTAATGTGTTGCCCCAGTGGTCCTTTTATTCAGGAAAGATGTGAGTCCCCATATTTTCTCCCTTGAATCAACCACTGCAAATCAAAAGGCACCCCTTTGGTTAGATAGTTCTCCTCTTGGCCACAAAACTACTCCTTTTGGATCGGTGTCTGGTAACAGGCCAACATGATTTCTCAGTTCATTGAAAACAGATGAGATCTATCACATATAATTAAAAATGAAACTAATTTTAACTATCTTTGAGCTGTTCTAAGTCCCCTAGTGACCTTCACTTAGTAGTCAATCTTAGGTTGAGATCGATCTGTTGCCTCGCAACTGATTTCCCCAGTGACTGATCCCTATTTTATGAGATGTAAGTCTACTATGCTTTCTTCCTAGTACAGTTGCTGCACACTGAAAGGCAAGCCCTCTGGCTGGATAGTCCTATTATGTGGTTGGTAGACTACCCCTTTGGATTGATAAATCTGAGCTAGACCAAGGCCAATATGGCCCCACACTCATTGTGGTCCATCATAAATCGATAGGGTCCATCTCAAAAATTTAAAATTTAAAATCTGAAATAAATTCAACCCTCCTCCCTAGTGGAGTCAAATTAAATAAACAAAACAAATCCAACTAATGTCCCTAGTAGATTCAAATTAAATAAACAAATCAATCAGCTTCTCCTCGGTGAGATGCAAGTCTTTCCAATTCCTCAATGGAACCAATTAGATCCAACTTGAACTTGCTCCTCTAGAGGAGGGTTCACACTTTTATCCCTAGTGGAACACCAAATCATAAATCAACAAATCAAATCAAATTTCTCACCAGATGCAAATTAAATCAAATCTCTTATCCTCTTTGGATAACTTGAACCTTTTCCTTTTGTGGAAGGCTCACATATCCAAGAAGATTTTCCTTCACTCTCTCTGTCTTAGGCATAAATAAAGATGCACTAAGCTCTTGATTCCTTCTACACCTTTGGTTTAGAGTAAATCATTTCTTTAGTGCTTGCAATCATTTGAGCATGGTTGATCATCTCGACCAACACTAATACATGTGGTATGCCTTGTCAGTCACACCACACCTATTGGGCGCCCTTTGTTGACCTCACTTTTGGAGTGAGCTTTCAACTTCTCCATCTTAGAAATATGGACTCCTCTAAACACTAAGAGTTTCTTAGTCTTAAGACACTTCTAGTGATTAGGTGAATACTTAACCCTAGAGACTTAGGAGAGTTAGCCATAGGAATAGGTCATGCCTTAGGGATATTAGGAAAACTTGCCTACACTTTAGCTTGAACTAAATCCTTACTTCCTTCTTTTAAGACAAACTTCAAATTCAAACCAACTTCAAATTCAAATCAACTTCAAACTCAAATCAATTCCAACTCAATTGATTTTCTCTAATCATGAATTAATTCCAAATCGAAACTCATGATCAATTCCAAATCCAAATTTTTTTTCTAAGCCCTTTGATTTCATCTTATGGACTTAGCTCAAATCAAATTCAAATCACTCCAAATTCAAATATTTTCTCATATTTATATTCTCATTTATATTCACAAATATAAATGAAATATAAATTCAAATAACAAAACTAAACTCAAAACTCAGTCCAAATCTAACTTAAATCCAACTCTCTTTCAAGTTAAATCATGAACTTAACCAAACTTCAAATTCAAATCTTAAATTAGTCCAAACTCAAAGATTTTCTTAACCCATTTATATTCTCATTTATATTCACTAATAAATGAAATATAAATTCAAATAACAAAACTAAATTCAAAACTCAAGTCCAATTCTAACCAAAATCCAAATTATACTCTTTGAAGTCAAATCCTTGAACTTAACCAAACCAAATCATAAATCACTTCAAACTCAAAAGAGTTTCTCATAACCCATTTATATTCTCATTTATATTCACAAGTATAAATGAAGTATAAATTCAAATAATCAAAACTAATTTCAAAACTCAAGTCCAAATCCAACTTAAACCCAACCTATACTCTTTCAAGTAAAATTCCTGAACTTAGGCAAATCACCCTCAAATTAATCCAAACTATTAGATTTTGTCTTTATACAATCATTCCTTCAATCACAAACCTAAATATAAACATAAACTATAATCACCCAAGCAAAATCAAACTAACTTAAGTCAAACCCATGTTTATCATATGAACTTGAAATTGTCAAATTAATCAAAACTCATTTGACTCAAAATCACTTATAATTGGATTTATATTTCAATCATAAGTCCATATGTGAGTTCAACCAAACTTGAATCAAGCCTTGATTGAGCCAATTGACCCACTAAGGCTCACTTGACCCAAAGTGGCCTAAAGCATCATTTTGAGCTAAATTTTAATCCAACCCAAATTGGATTGAACAAAGCCCATCAAAGCCTCACATTATGAGCAACAGTCATCCTAGGATAATCAATCACTCAAATTAAGTCAAACCAAGTCAAACCTAGCCTTTGACCAAGTCAACACTTAGCCCAAATGAAACCTAAACTAGCCAAAATCCACTATATGCTAAATTGATTGAAACCATGATCTAAACTAGTTTATAATCAATGATTGAACATGATCAAGACATCAATTGAGATAAACCAAGCCTAATTGGCCACTTGACCCAAGTTGACCCAATTTGACCTAAAAAGTTAAATATGTCAAATCTTGATCTAAGCCAAATTGATTGTAACCAATGGGTCAAATTCATTCTAAATTACTTATTGAACTTGACCAAAGCTTTAATTAGCTAACTAAACCCAACCTAGCCCAATTGACTATGAACCCAACTTGACCTAAATGGTCAAATCAATTTGAAATCAAACCAAACCAAAATTGATTGAAACCAAAGCTTGAAATACATTTTAAATGATCAACTAAGCCTAAACCAACCCATGACCTAACCTAATGGGGTCAAATGGGTCAAATTGGTCAACTTGACCCATTTGACCTAAATGAACCTAAATGAACCAAAACCAAATATAAACCAAATTGAACCAAATCAATGATACTAATTGGCTCCAAATGATCAGTTGAACTTTACCTAACCTATGGTTTGACCCAATTTGATCAATTGGTCAACATAACCCAAATTGATCTAACTTGACCTAAATGGGTCAAATGGAACCAATTAAAACCAAATGAACTCCAAATCACTTGAAATTTGGCCCAACCCATTCTTGAATTATTTCAAATCTGCCCAAATTAAAAATAAGTTCGAGTGACCATTTTACCCTTAAGTCAAAGGGTATCCTATGATAAAATTCAATTGGAATTTGGTCATAGTCTTTCTCAAGGCCACTTGGCATCCTTCTAGTAGTCCATTTAGACACCAAGAAGGGTGGTGAACATGACCCAACCCAAAGCCAAACCGACCCCTCCAATGGGAATTGGCCGCTTGGATCATCCCATACACTCACCTAGCACATGTTGTTTCTATTATGCAATTTAAACATAACATCAAGCATTTTATAAACCTAATGCAAAAGAATAAAAGGACGGTGCGTTCGGGTATCGCCGTACAATCTGAAAAGAGAAAATGGATAGCCGAGCTCTACCCTTATACAACCTAGTATATGAAAGAATAATTATAATTTATAAATGAATAAATATTATGGGGGCATTCTTATCTTCATTCTTCATATCTCCTTCATTTCTTCATTTGGATGTGCTTGCTTCAAAGGCATCACAGGGCATCCCAGGACAAAGCCTTTTAGCCACTGCTCATCTTAATCTCTCATATCACTAATCCTAATTAAAGGTAAATTTAATAGATTTGCCTTTGAACTACCTTTAAAATGGGACATTATTTATATTTTTTGAATTTTTTTATAATTAGTTATAAATTATAGAAGTTTTAGACTTAAAAACACCTTAATTAACCTAATTAAAATCTTAATCCTATTGGTGCCACATGGCGTGTTGGTGCGATACGCTTTCCACATGGTGCCGTGATATCGGATCGGACAACGTAGATTAATCTTATGGTGTAAAGCGAGAAAATAGAGGTGATATAGTGTAATTTGATCAAAATCATCCGTTCTAATCACACAAAATAGATGGTTCATGATCTCTCTTCTTACGAGCCATGAATGACAGAGGTCGTCCACCATGGATCGCACGATCCGAGCTCACTGGAGCTCTGATTCACTCCAAAATCAACCCACAACTTCACAAGAGGGATCCACAAGGATCTAATGGCTAGGATGGGCTCACATGCGAATTCTCTTCACAAAAGATGATAAATTTTTTTATATTTCTATGATTTTGAGAAATTACCCTACTGGAGCTCAAGACCAATAGTGGGATTGACAGAGCTAGCTTCATCTAGTAGTGAGAGGCCATGTTGAGTAGCATGTAAGATAATTCCCTTTGGTTTGCTTAGTGGATCAACTTCCATCAATTTGGAGCTTGGTGGTGATTGAACTCCTAGCTCTAGTGGGTTTAAAACTTGAAGGAAGCATTGGGTAGCCTTGGCATGGTATGTGGAAGATGTGTGTAAGAGAAATTGAAGTTTGGTTGAGAAATGATAAAGTTAGAATCGGGATTGGGTTCCCCTATTTTAGTTTCACATGGGAAGGTGAAATACCGAACGAGGAAAGCTTGGAATCACTCTGGAATTGCAAGGAGGTTCAAATTTTCCTTTGGAAGCTTAGATAATTTGAATGAACTAATTTTCCATGCGAATTGAGGGGGTATACCCCTCAATTTGCTAAGGTGGACGGATGAGATTACATCTCATTTTTTGGTCTAGCCATTGCTAGAGTGCCGGAGTGGTCTCCATCAAGTTTATGTGGCTCAATTTGGTTGGAGGAGTGCTTGGGAGGTGGCTCAAGGCTTGATCTTGGTTGATCTCTTTTCTTAGGTCCTTTGGTTTCTCAGTTTGCATGGGAGGTGAGCTAACTCACCTCCCTTTAGTCCAAAGTAATTCCTAGCACACTTAGGGTGGGCTAGGAGGTTTATGGATGCACCATTTAAAAGTTTGGTGGCTGAGATGAGAGTGGACTTTCCATTAGAGGAAAGAATCTAATGTGGGCGAGGATCCATAAAGGATTTGCATTGGACTTGGCTCCAAATTAGTTTGGGCTAATTTTGGGCTGATCAATGATGGGATTGGATCAGGTTAGGTAAGCCTCCAAAGTCCCATGGGTTTGTTTTATGGATTTTGGCTCAATTGGGTTATATGGGTTCATTTTGGGTTATGGTGGGTTAGGTTGACCAATTGGTCACATTGGGTCAAACCAAGGCTTAGGTTAGGTTCAAATGATGATTTGAAGAGTTTTGGTTCAAGTGGTTTCCATCAATTTGGCCTAAGTCTGATCTTGGTTCGTATGGAATCAAATGGGTCAAATGAGTTAAGTTGACCGATTTGCCCAAATCAACCAAATTGGGTTGGGTTAAGTGTTAGATCATGTTCAATTAGTTAATTGAAAATGATTGTAGGCTTTTGTTTGAATCAATTTTGATTTAATTTGAATTGTGGCCAATTTGACCATTCAGGTCAATTTGGGCTAGGTTGGGTCAAGTTGACCAATTCGGTCAAATTGGACTTAATTATGGCTTTGGTCAAGTTCAACAATTAATTTGGAATGAACTTTTGCCATTTTTTGCAATCAATTCGGGTTAGATTATGATTTGACCCATTTTAGCCTTTTAGGCCAATTTGGGTCAAGTTGGGACAATTGGATAATTAGATTTGGTTTGATTCAATTGATGATCAAGTCATATTCAAACATTGATCATGGGTTGGTGTGAAATAATGGTTTCAATCTGTTTGGAGCAGAATGAGTTTTGGCTAGTTTGGGTTTCATTTGGGCTAAACGTTGACTTGGTCAAATGACTAAGTTGATTTGAGTTGACCTAATTCAAGGTGATTGATCATCCTAGGATAATTATTGATCATGATATGAGGCACGGATGGGATTGGTTCAATCCAATTTGGGTTGGGTTAGAATTTGGCTCAAAATGGTCTTTTAGGCCACTTTGGGTCAAGTGGATCTAAATGAGTCAATTGGCTTAGTTTTTGGCTGATTCAAGTTTAATTAAACTGATCTATGAACCTATGATTGAAATATAAATTTAACTGCAATCAATTTGGAGTCCAATGGACTTTCGCTCATTTGAAGTTTTCAAGTTAAAAGGGCTAACTTGGGCTTGACTTGTTCAATTTGGACTAGATAATTATAGGTTTTATTATTTGGATCAATGATTGAAAATAAAATAAATAAATGGATCTTTTTAGATTTTTAAGTAGTCAAATATTTGCTTAAATATAATTGAATTTTGGTTTGATTTGGTTTTGGTTATTTGAATTTATAATTTATTTATATCTCTGCATATAAATGAAGATAAATGATTCATGAGAAAATCACTTGAGTTTGGAGTGATTTGGAAGCAAATTTAACCAAACTCATGGATGTGGGTTAAAAGGGATTAGAAGGAAATTAATTTAGTTTGATTTATTTTTTGTCATTGGAAGGTAGGTTTCATTTATATTTATGAATATAAATGAAGTAATAAATGATTTATAAAGAAACTAATTGATTTTGTATTGGTTTGGGTCAAGATTTGGTTAAGCTTATGGAGGTAGGTCTATGTGGCTTAAGAAGGGTCTTGGTTTGGTTTGATTTAGTTTGAATTAATTTTGATTATTTGAATGTAAATTTCATTTATATATGTGAATATAAATAAAGGAATAATTGATTTATAAAGATATCAATCAAGTTTGGGATAACTTAGGTGGAGATTTGGCTAAGATTATGAGAGTGGGTCATATGGCTTAGGAAGGAATTTTGGAACTTGGATTTGATTTTGGGTTTCAATCATTTGGAATTGAGTTTGGATTTGGATTTGATAAATGATTGAGCGATTGAATTGATCTTCGAGAAAATCAATTGAATTGGACTTGGCTAATTTTAAGGCCACAAAATTCAATCATCAGGTTTATGGAGAATTTTGAGCTTGGATTTGATCATGGGAATGATTAAGAGTTTAGAAATTGATTTGGGTTTGGTATGAATTTGAGGTTTGATTCAAGAAGGAAAGCATGGATTGGGTTTAGGATATAAGGTAGGCAAGTCCCCCTAAGTCTCTAAGGCATGACCAATCCTTATGGCTAACCTTTCTAGGTCTCTAGGCTTAGGTTAAGTGTTCACTTAATTACTAGAAGTTTCTTAAGGCTAAGGAGCTCTTAGTGTCTGTAGGAGTCCTCGATCTATGATGAGGAAGGTAAGAACTCACTCCAAAAGTGAGGTCAATAAAGGGCTAATGCCAAAAGAAATACTCTAGTCTCTAGCCTTCCAAGAAAGAAGAGACCATCAGCAGAATATATTAATGAATAATAAAGAGAATCAGAAAGAGTCCAAATCCATAAAAAGATAGGAGACAACCTACAAGAACTCAAATAGAAATATTAGTAATATAGGCTTAAATAAGAAGGTATAACAAGTAGGGAGAACTCCCATGACATGGGAGAAACAGCAAGACCAACCATTAAGAGCAAAAGGAAGGAGCCCATCTAAAAACCAATCAAACCAGATCAGTTTCCATCCCAAATCAATCAACTTGCATCGAGGCTTGCCACTAGAAAGGAACTAGAAACACAAAAAGAAAAAGTCACATACCAACCAATAGGAACTGCCAACTTGGACCAGGCATAAAGAAAGTCAAGCCCACCAAAATTGAAAATCTAAAGTATCATAGTAGGAAGAACTCCCATGACACTGGAGCAATAGCAGGACCAACCACTAAGAGGAAAAGAAAGGATCCCACCTAAAAAATAATCAAACTAGAACGTGCCAATTCGATAATCCTAAACAAATCAACCTGCAGTAAGGCTAATAACAAGAAAGGAACTAGAAACAAATAAAGAGCAGAAGACATAGTCTAGCCAATAAGCACTACCAACAAGGACCTAGCAGAAAGAAAGCCAAGCTCACCAAAACTGGAAATAAAAAAAACTAGTAGGGAGAACTCTCATGACATGGGAGCAATAGCAGGACCAACCACCAAGAGCAAAAGGAAGGAGCCCAACTAAAAACCAATCAAAGTAGAACAAGCCAGTCTCAAACAAATCAACCTGCAATAAGACTAATACAGGAAGCCAAATAGGATAAAAGAAGATAACCAGAAAAAAAATAACAACACCCAGAAAAGGAAAGCGATAAATAAACCCACACAGATAGCCAAAGAAGATGTGAATATTTGCTCAACCTCAAATTAAAATTAACCATCACATAATAGCTACCATCAACTCTAAAAGAAAGGGCAACAAACATTACATTGAAGTGAAGGACTTCAACATAACGACTACCAACAATACTTAAAGAGAAGGGCAGCTATAAATATAATGTATATGAATCATTAGAAACATCCAATACTCAACAAATACTCTTTCAAGCTTGAACATGCATTGGTTGGGCTCAGTTCAATTTGTGTGTAGTCCCAACCAAAATTCTAAAAAGAATTATATAAATGTGCATAAACATGCATTTAACATTCGTGAATAATAAAATTTTTTAAAAATTAATATTTATAACCTGAAACTTTCTCTTTAATGGAGCGTTGATGACAATCAAATTTGTGAAGATGAATACATAGAACCTAAAATATTTTTAAAGAACATCAAACAATGATAAATAAATAATAAATATATATGTAAAAAGGCTAAAAGTGTGAAACTTCACCTTCTTTGATCGAAGGAGGACTTGAGGTTCTGTTGGCAATAAGGAAAATGAAAACTTGGAGATTCAAATTATGATGATAAGTGGTCCATGTATAATAAATGAATTCAGGTAAAAAATTACAACATTATCTATGAGTAAATCATCATATAATATTATGAATAAAAGCTAAGAAGATTCAAAATATCTCAATATTTATTTTTAACAACAAAAACAACTTACCAAATTTAATACCACATATATAGTGCATAAAGAGGTGAACAAGACAACATTATTACACAAGAAAAGAAACACCTAAAAACAGCGAATAAAGACTAACATATGAGGAATATATGTGCAAAAGAAGATGTGAATAATGGCTCAAGCTCAGATAAAAATTAATCATTACATAATAGCTATCATCAACTCTAAAAGAAAGGGCAACAAACATTACATTGAAGATCCTAATTCTATCAAATAAATATCATCACAAATGCATACTAAAATGACACCAACATAATAGCTAGAATACTTAAGAGAAGGAAACAAACATTACATCAAGATCCTACTATCAAATAAATAGCATCATAAATGCATATAGTAATAGGACTTGAACATAATGGCTACCAAAAATACTTAAAGAAAAGGGAAACTATAAATATAATGTATATAAATAAATAGAACAATCAATAATCCATCTAGATTATCATCAATGCCTTCATTGCCAATACTCGACCAATACTCTTTAAATAGAAACTATTCCAAGGACATGATAAAATGTTTAATAACCATATGACCATAAAGAGTTCATGGAAAAAAATAATAATACATAAATTTAGTTCAAATTTATAAAAGTTTTAACTTCCAAGTTCCAAATATTGAATCCATATCATTTCAAAGTAAAAGAACTTCCTTCATCTCCTCTTTTCCTTGTACAACATAACATATGAAAATATTAATGTCAAAATGGTATGACTTGTAATCCATAGTGAAATAAAATAAGCTACTAACCTTTGCCTTTCTTTTAATTCCATACAAATTTTGATACCAATCACTCTCGTATAATAAATATTGAATAATTTTCGTCCCTAAAGCAAGATATTGATCAATAACTCTACCTAGCACTAAAAGTTGATTGATTATGAGGAATGTTATTGAAATAGAAAGAACATCAGATGCCATCCTTGATAAAATATTATATTTTAAACTGTTTGCCTTCCACCAACCTTAGCAATCAAAATTTTTTGAATTCTCATTCTCAATAAGAACATCATCATCTAAATAAACTTTAAGCTAAGATTTAATAGTGTGGTTAGTGTAATCTGTTATGATATAAGTCTCATACTTTCTCTTTCCATAGGCTGGTCTACCTTTAAAAGTAGAAGCACTTCCCAAACCACTACTTGAATCACTTTCTAAGGTGAGCTTGTCAACATTGTTAGCTTTATAATCATCTACATACTCTTTACATCAATGTGCATCTGAGCAATATCTTCTTAGTATATAGAGTTGAATGTAAAGTTTATCATCGTTATTTTATTTTGAGGATCTAAAACAACAACTATAGATATTAGATGATTACAACTTCCCCTATCCTTATCAAAATTTTCTTTCATTCGGATTGCCATTTCTTTGACATGTGGGAGCCCACTTTGAGAGTTGTCATCCAACATTTCATTAATCCCCCATAATTTTGATAAAAATAAGTTGGAGGTAGGATATTCGGAACCTACAATAATTAAAAAATTGAAGTTAATTCATTGAATATAGAGGAAATGAATTTCAGTAGTATTAGGAAAATATGCAAAGTTTAGAATTTAACATGATATTAATTAAGTGGCTTGGTTAATACCTCAAGAAAAGAATAAACACCTTCTAATTTTGCCCAATCTTCTTCACTAGGATATAAAGTGTAACAAGGATCTTTATCATGAAACCTCAGAAAGTTCTCCTTGAACTTTAGTATAGAAGATAACATTGCGTAAGTAGCATTCCATCTAGTGACACAATCTAGAATCAATTCCTTCTTTGGAAAATGCAATTGTTGAGCTATCTCGCTGAACGTCACTAATCGATGCTGTGAAGCGGTCACATATTTAACACTATATTTAACCAAATCAATTATACTTTTAATTTCAAAAATCTCATCTTGAACTAATAAATTTAAGATATGTGCAAACAATGCACCTGAAAAATTCTTCCATCAAGAGGAAGTTTTTCATGGAACTCTAAACTTGCTTTCAACATATTAACTGCTGATGTATTGTATGTTGCATTAGCCACAGTTATTGTTGCAACTTTATTATCATTGTCCTAATCCTTTAAACACTTGTACAAGGTGTCATGTACATATGTTGCTCTATGAGGCGGAGGCACATCAACAAAGTTAAGCACTCTTTTTTGTAAATTTCACTCAACATCTATAATGTATATCTTGACCAAATTTTCATAGATCAGTTCTCACACTTACTCTACTAATAGTTTCTAATAAGTGTTTCAAGCTTTTTTTTTTTTAATTTCATAGCTTACTACGCAATCATTTTTTACAGTACTTCGTGATATCTTTTCATAATATAGACTAATAGCTTTCATGACAATGTTGAACATGTCACATTCAATAAATTTAAATGGCAACCCATGTGTCATTATCATATGAGAAATTAATTCTCTTATCCTAGCATGATCGTGTCTCCAATTAGCAACACTACAAGCACCCACTGACTCAATGATAGTTATAATCATAGGTGGTTAAATTGAAATATTAAGTTGCCCTTCAGGCTTCACCATCCTCTTACCATAATAAAGTAAATGTCGCATATACTGCGTAGTTGCACCACCTTGTCTCTTTATAAGCTTATGCTTAGAATGATTACACTGCAATTTTTCAGTTCCATTATTGATTTTGATCAAAATAAAATCATTCCATACTGACGATATTTTTTTTCTTTCTTTCTTAGCAAAAGGATTACATGTGTGATTATCATCAAACAATTACATTCCTCATAGCCATCTCAACTACAATTGGGTTTGGTGAGGACTCAACATTAAATTCTCTCATAGGCACTTGCATAGGACTAACAATAGGTCCTATAGGATTAACATCTTGCTTTGATGAACTACTAGACATACCTTTAATATAAGAAATAATAAAATATAAGTAAGTAGCAAAAGACATAATAATTCGAATGCAAGACTTGCAACAAATGTTTTCCTTCATTTCTGGCACTCTGCGGGCATCACGCCAGCCATAAGAAAATCAAGCTTTCGATCCCTTCGGCGTCGGCAGATGAAAAGAAGGCGGCGGTGATGAGCGAGGATTCGATTCAGCTAAGCCTGAACTCATTCTCTTCGAAAGTCGTGGCAAAGGCAAGATTCCACAAGTGTTCGATATTCAGCGACAAGTTCAATTCCGGTCAGGCTCTCGGCGGGCACATTCGGCAGCACCGCCCTTCGTATCCACAGGAGCCGACGAGGAAGGAGAGGAATTGGAACGAATGTTCTATGGATCTCCATTTCCCTCCTCCCTGCGATGATGACGGCGATATCGCCAAGTCGTCTTCCTACGTTTCGCCGACAAAGACACTGCCTTTCTTTTTGGCAGCAAAACAGCGACTCTCGTGGTGTTGACATCTTCCCTCGTTAATTGCCCTTACTGATTAGATTCTAACTGAAATATGTCACGCTAATTTCTTTCTTCTCATTGGTTTTTTACTTTTATTTTTATTATTTTTTAATTTTATTCATCCTCAGTTTCCTCTGGACATAACTGACCTCTGTGAATTATATGAAGCTTTTCATCATTGTTTAATGATTTTTTGAAAGCCGCTTTCCACTGGGTTTTTTTTTACATTCAACACAAGCTCATTAAAAAAAATCTGTTCATTAAAAAAAATCTCTTCATTATATATATATATATATATATATATATATATATATATATATATATATATATATATATATATATATATATATATATATCAGTGGAGTGGACGGTGAAATTTGAGTGTTACAAATAACTACAACTCACACATAAAAATTGAATTTTTTGATGTTTTTTTTTTTCTTTTACAATGATTTGAAAAAACTTATCTTAAAATAAATAAATATTTTATATTTTTAATGGGTCGTATATAACTTTTGAAGTTTTTTTGTATTATTTTGATTTTTTTGAAAAATTATTTAAAATATTATGGCTCAATGTTCTTTACAATAGTCATAAAAAATTAATAAATGATACTTTTTATGATATTTTTCTACTAATTATATTTAAATATCTTAATATTTTACTATTTTATTGTACTCTTTTAATCAAATATTTTATTATTTTTAAAGTTATTTACAAATTGAAATCACAAAATTTCATAGATGGGTATTAAATTTTTTAAAATCATTCCAATTAAATTGTTTAACATCAATCCGAAAATCTGTAAAATGAGAAATTCTTTGTAATGTAAATATGAATTAAGTTTAAAATCTTCATCTTCATAAAAATTCCTCAAAACGTCTACAAACAGGATTAAAGCATTCTACTTCTTTTTCTATAGCCTTTTAGATTAATATATTGTAGATTAGGTATAATGTGAAAAATGAATCAAAACATTTCACCGTTAATGAAGCAATCAATCTTACACAGGGGAGCTTTCCTCCTCTTGTGCTCGGACTCACCTCCACCATTCGATACATCTCTCAATGATAACTGCCTTTCCCTGTTTTGCCAAAAACCAATTTTTGTATTAAGCAGACTACTCAAACCAATCAACGATTCCACTGCCTCAGGCTTGGTGTGCGAAGACTTCGCCGGAGATTTCACCCGCGATCGGCAAAACAAGAAGTTCAGCTGTGTCCATAGCCACTTGTTGATGTATCCTGCATGGAAGCCATGACGACAATCAGGCAAGATGCGAACTTTCTGGACTTCTTCAAGAGATGAAAAGACTGAACACTCGCGAACCTGCTATAACATATCATCGGATTTGATCTGAGAACGTCCTTCGGATCTTATGCTGAGGCAACAGCGGCAGAAATTGATGGCTGGGAGGACAGAATCTAGCGAGGTGGTAGTAAAGGCTCAACATCGTTAGACAAACTCTGGCAAAAATTAAATAGTGATAAATCACCTCAAATAGTGCCTAAAAGTCTATTTGAGATCATTTTTATTTTATTTTTTAAAAAAAATATTTAATGTGTTTTTATGTTTTTTAAATAATTTTAAAGAAATAAAACTAGTTATCAATTAACAAACTTAAAATAATTTTTAAATATTTTAATTAATCTTTTAAACAAAATAGTATCTTCATTAAACATCACTATCATCTGTATTAGTGTTGACAATCATCATCATTATTTATGGATCAATATCATTATTATCTTATTTATCTTTAATATGCCCAATCTAGATCATCATTATCATCACATAAAAATAAAATTAGCATATTTTTAGGATGTCAAATATATTTATATTTAATATTAAAATATAAATAACATAAATAAAAAAAAAATAAAAATTAGCCAAAACAACCTCTCATTCCCCGTAATATTCTCAAACCCATCCGAGAACCATTCTTTTATTTTAACAATTCAATTCAAACCTCAAAAATCAAATATTTTTTTAATAATAAATTCAAATTATCTAAATCCATCGCACGTATCTCACAATACATTAAAATCTAACTATAATTTCATGCCTTTTTAAATCACTTATACTATCAATTAATTAATTTATTAGAATGTCAACATGAGCTGGTCTGATTTATTTTATTTTATTTTTTTAAAAAAAGGGCTCTATAATGCAGTTGCTCAAGGCATGAACATCGTGGTGGCCTGTAATGATTCGGCGGTGGTCGAGCAGAGGTGACCGATGATGGCAGTTGGCGGTGGCTGATGGTGGTAGTCGGTGGTGGTCGGTGGGGATGATCGGCAATGGTGGCCTACGGCAGCGGCCGACGGTGGTCGGTGATGATCCGGCGGATTGGGTGCATTATGCTTTAAGATTATTCGTCGAGTTCTACTTTCTTTCCTCCTCGTGGAAAGAATGAGAGGCTATTTATAGATTATGAGATTGACATTTATGTAAATACAAGCAAAATCCAAACCACTCCATCGGACGGCTCAAAATAATTCCTTTGATCATCTAATGCATTTTAAGTATTTGAATGCTCAAATGAAGTCATAATTAAGAGATCTTAGGCTTGTTAGATCCTCGTCAAGACGCTCGATTTGACTATAAACATTATATATTTATGAGATATTTAGAGATCCGAGTGATATCCCAAAGTTTTTAATTATATATGAAGTACTTCATCCGGGTTAGTCTCGACTCTGAATCAGATTGTTATCCATATCAAGATTCGTACATCAACTAAAAGTGTTTTCAGTGACATATTAGTTACCACCTATTTTTGAATGATATCATCTCTATCATCCAAAAATACAGGTCAAGTTGACGAATAATTTTCTAATAATTGATTATAATTTTAAGAAAATTATTCAGCTAATAACTTTTTTATGTTAATTAAATTTGCAGGTTCATTAATCTTTGAGTTAGATATAGTTTGAGAGAATAGATCTTATGCACAAGATTATGAACATAGAAGCGGGTGCAAGAGACCAATCACATGGGTGCATGAGGCCACGAATGCATGGGCAAGCAGAGCAATGGACGTGCGAGGTTGTGGGCAACTTAATGCAGGCACACACATGGGAACATATAGTTGGCTGGGGCCCCCACATGGCCATGGGCGCGTTACAAGTGGCCATGGCGTCTGCGAGCCGTTGGGATCGGTGCAAAGGCTCGTGTCAGAGGGGCGTGACTGGCGCGGCGCGCATAGGCTCAGTGAGCTCATCTGGTACTCCGCAGTCGTGGGGCCCGCGAGGTCCGCAACACCTGAGACCCTTGGGCTATGAACCGCAGCGGCTGATCGCGTGAAACCACCTGAACGTCGCTGATGTGCAAATGCATGCTATTAAGTGCAAATGATGAAAAATTTTGATTTTATTTTATATTTTTTCTAATTTTTATATTATTTTATTCATTTTTTTTTACTTTTCCAAAAGGAAGAATATATTTGAGGGTAGAAATTTCAAAATCTATCTAAATATTTCCAAATATCTTTCCTTTTTGCCCATATTGTGGATCTATAAATACCTCCCCTTGGGGTTAAGTAAAGGGACATGGTTTTCTCCCATATGCTTCAATATTCTCCTGTGTTGGATGAAAAATTATTCAGTAGAAGATTAGGGGCTAAAGGTAATTAATTTTTTTCTTTTGTCAGCAAAGCGCTAACTTTCTTCTGAAAAGTAAGTTATTTGCTTTGTTGATTAAGACTCGTAGTTCATATGGAGAGGCTTCAGTTTTTTCTCGATAGAGGTGCCAATTGTCCTCGTTAGACCGACCGGGTTTGGGAGGGATCTTGGCCCATAGTTCACATGGAGAGGCTCCAATTTTCGCTTGAAAGGGGCGTCAATTGTCCTAGTCGGACAGACTAAGTTTGAAGGTGATCAAGGCTCGTAGTTCATATCGCGAGACTTCAATTTTCCCTCGAAAGAGGCATCAACTGTCCTCGTCGAACCAACCGAGTTTAGAGGTGATCAAAGCCCATATCTTCTACTTTTGTTTTGTAGAAAGCTGATTTTCTTGAAACTCCAACAGAAGGTTTAACAGTTGATAACTACCAATGTGGCGAGAAAGCATCGATTAATAACCATTCTTTAAAAAACTCAGCAAATCTAGTAGGTAATTTTGGAGTATCATTAGAAAGAAATCACTTCTTTTATGAATTCATACGTATACATATATTTTCATCAGATCATAGGTGAAACATTATATCCAAAACTATATGTGAAAAATAAAGTGAGGAGAGGATGTGCCTAATTATTAATGTAAGTGAGTTACTTTACACACTTCTCAGACCTTTTTCTTTATATCCTCTTTTTGTTCCATACTTATTATGCATTTTCACGGGATGATAGTCGGAAGAAAATAATTAACATAACAACTACAGATAATATATTATCCACTATCACAATTGATAGTTTAATAGTGCTCCGTAGGAAATTTCATTTCCTAAATGAGTTAGTGGCTCTTGTTGCCAAAAAGTCTGATTAGGCACATTTTTCTTCGTAATGATACATTACTATTTCTGAGATGATTCTTCGTGCTGGACTGTGTTTCCCTTCCGCTTCTGAATTGATTGAGATTTTTAAAAGATGTGTTATAGATTTATCATAAATTTTATTTCGAGCTCTAGTGATCATTATAGGTTTGACTGTCTTCTTTAAAGAGCGTGGTGTGACTTTGAACATCATGTACTTATGCATAATGTGTAGGTTCACATGTGATGCTCAAGGATGTGTTTCATATCAAGGTATAAAAAATTGGATAGAATTTTTAGAATGGGTCTATCTAAAAGTTGGTCTAATGGGTTTTTTTTTTGTGAAAAATGAATGGGGTCTCCTTGACAGATGGGGAAGATTGAACGACCTTCCAAATCCATTACTGATTGAAGAGAATGAAATCCTAAAATCTCTCAATATTCTTGATGTAGGAAGCTTGCAGCATGAGTTATCTCACATTAGCAAGTGTATAATCGAAGATAGAATGTTCAAGGTTGGCCTTTCTATTCAGGCAGGAAGGTTTTATGCTCTTCCACTGAAAAGATCAAGTAAATGTGATGAAAGATCTCCTCATATTCACAGAATTCTTTCAAAAAGCCTGTTATGAAGTCATGGTGACAAGAATGCTTCTTCTCTAAATAAAAAGAAGGCATGTGTAGTGTTAGCAGCCCCTGTAGCAATTATTCACTTGTGGATTAGGAATTCAAGCCCTCAGCAGCCCCTTTCCCAAGCAGGCATCCTATCTTTAGGGCAGTGTCAGAAGAACTCTCTGTAATAATTGTCTGGCTACTCTTGAGTAGAAATAAGTCCCCAGGTTAGCACTCTCTCAGTAGTCATCTTTAGGTCAAGTTCAATCTATTTTTCCACAAACAGGTTACCTCGACAGTCATTTCTCTTTGGAAGATGTAAGTCTATTATGCATTCTTTCTAGCATGACTATCGCAAACCGACAAACAGCCTTAGATCGGGTTGACATGTTACCTTGCTAATATGTTGCCCTATTGGTCCTTTTATTCAGGAAAGATGTGAGTCCCCATATTTTTCTCCTAATCAACCACTGCAAATCGAAAGACACCCGTTTGGTTAGATAGTTATCCTCTTATCCAGAGAAACTACTCCTTTTGGATCGGTAAATCTGAGCTAGACTAAGGCCAACATGACCCATACTCAGTGCAGTCCATTGAAAACTGATGGGATCCATCAAATATAATTAAAAATGAAACTAATTTAGAGTATCTTTAAGCTGATCTAAGTCCCCCAGCGACATTCACTCAGCAATCAATCTTAGGTTGAGTTCGATCCATTAGTTCGCCAACTAATCTTTCCAGTGACTGATCCCTACTTTATAAGATGTAAGTCTACTACGCTTTCTTCCTAGTACAGTTGCTGCACATTGAAAGGCAACCCCTCTGGCTGGATAGTCCTATTATGTGGGACGTAAACTACCCCTTTGGATCGGTAAATGCGAAATTTAGACCAAGACCATATTTTACTCGGTGTGGTCCATCATTAAACCGATGTCCATCTCAAAAATTAAAAATTAAAAATCTGAAATAAATTCAACCATCCTCCCTAGTAGAGTCAAATTAAATAAACAAAATAAATCCAACTAACCTCTCTAGTAGATTCAAATTAAATAAACAAATCAATCAACTTATCCTCAGTGAGATGCAAGTCTTTTCAGTTCTCCAATGGAACCAATTCGATCCAACTTGAACTTGCTCCTCTAGAGGAGGGTTCACACTTTTATCCCTAGTGGAACACTAAATCATAAATCAACAAATCAAAACAAATTTCTCACCAGCGAGATGCAAATTAAATCAAACCTCTTATCCTCACTAGATAACTTGAACCTTTTCCTTTAGTGGAAGGCTCACATACTCAGACCTTAAAAGATTCTTCCTTCACTCTCTTACATCTTAGGCATAAATAAAGTTGCACTGCACTAAGTTCTTGATTACTTCTACACCTTTGGTTTAAGAGTAAATCATTTATGTTAGTGCTTGCAATCATTCGAGTGTGGTTGATTGTTGACCTCACTTTTGGAGTGACCTTTTAACTTCTACATCTTAGAAATATGGACTCCTCTAAACACTAAGAGTTTCTTAGTCTTAAGACACTTCTAGTTATTAGGTGAACACTTAACCTAACCCTAGAGACTTAGGAGAGTTAGCCATAGGAATAGGACTTGCCTTAGGGATATTAGGAAAACTTGTCTACACTTTAGCTTGAACTAAATCCTTGCTTCCTTCTTTCAAGAAAAACTTCAAATTCAAACCAACTTCAAATTCAAATCAACTTCAAACTCAAATCAATTCCAACTCAATTTATTTTCTCAAATCATGAATAAATTCCAAATAATTGAAACTCATGATCAATTCCAAATCCAAATTTTTTTTCTATGCTCTTTGATTTCATCTTATGGACTTAGTTCAAATCAAACAAATCACTCCAAATTCAAAAGATTTTCTCATAACCCATTTATATTCTCATTTATATTCACAAATATAAATGAAATATAAATTCAAATAACCAAAACTAAACTCAAAACTCAGGTCCAAATCTAACTTAAATCCAACTTATACTCTTTCAAGTTAAATCCTCGAACTTAACCAAACTTCAAATTCAAATCTTAAATTAGTCCAAACTCAAAAGATTTTCTCATAACCCATTTATATTCTCATTTATATTCACTAATATAAATGAAATATAAATTCAAATAACAAAAACTAACTTTAATTTCAAATCTAACTTATATTCTCATATTCGAAATCTAACTTAAATCCAACTTATACTCTTTCAAGTTAAATCCTCGAACTAAACCAAACTTCAAATTCAAATCTTAAATTAGTCTAAACTCAAAAGATTTTCTCATAACCCATTTATATTCTCATTTATATTCACTAATATAAATGAAATATAAATTCAAATAACAAAAACTAAATTCAAAACTCAAGTCCAATTCTAACCAAAATGCAAATTATACTCTTTCAAGTCAAATCCTTGAACCAAACCAAATCATAAATCACTTCAAACTCAAAAGAGTTTCTGATAACCCATTTATATTCTCATTTATATTCACAAATATAAATGAAGTATAAATTCAAATAATAAAAACTAAATTCAAAACTCAAGTCCAAATCCAACTTAAACCCAACCTATACTCTTTCAAGTCAAATTCTTGAACTTAACCAAATCACCCTCAAATCAATCCAAACCATTGGATTTTCTCTTCAAAAAATCATTCCTTCAATCACAAACCTAAATATAAACATAAACTATAATCACCCAAGCAAAATCAATCTAACTTAAGTCAAACCCATGTTTATCATATGAACTTGAAATTGTCAAATGAATCAAAACTCATTTGACTCAAAATCACTTATAATTGGATTTATATTTCAATCATAGATATATGTGCATTCAACCAAACTTGAATCAAGCCTTGATCGGTGACCTAAGGCTCACTTGACCCAAAGTGACCTAAAGCACCATTTTGAGCTAAATTTTAATCCAACCCAAATTGGATTGAACAAAGCCCATCTAAGTCTCACATTATGAGCAACACTCATCATAGGATAATAAATCACTCAAATTACCAAACCAAACTAGCCTTTAACCAAGTCAACACTTAGCCCAAATGAAACCTTCAAAATCCACTATATGCTAAATTGATTGAAACCATAGATCTAAACTAGTTTATAATCAATGATTGAACATGATCAAGCCATCAATTCAGGTAAACCAAGCCTAATTGGCCACTTAACCCAAGTTGACCCAAATTGACCTAAAAAGTTATATATGTCAAATCTTGATCTACGCCAAATTGATTACAACCAATGGTTCAAATTCATTCTAAATTACATATTGAACTTGACCAAAGCTTCAATTAGCTAACTAGACCCAACCTAGCCCAATTGACTATGAACCTAACTTGACATAAATGGTCAAATCAACTTGAAATCAAACCAAACCAAAATTGATTGAAACCAAACTTGCTTCATTTCAAATGATCAACTAAGCTAAACCAACCCATGACCTAACAATTGGGTCAAATGGGTCAAATTGGTCAACTTGACCCATTTGATCTAAATGAACCTAAATGAACCAAAACCAAATATAAACCAAATTGAATCAAATCAATGATACTCATAGGCTCCAAATGATCATTTGAACTTTACCTAACCTATGGTTTGACCTAATTTGAACAATTGGTCAACGTAACCCAAATTGATCTAACTTGACCTAAATGGGTCAAATGGAACTAATTCAAACCAAATGAACTCCAAATCACTTGAAATTTGGCCCAACCCATTCTTGTATTATTTCAAATCTGCCCAAATCAAAATCAAGGCCGAGTGATCATTTTACTCTTATATCAAAGGGTATCCAATGATAAAATTTAATTAGAATTTGGTCATATTCTTTCTCAAGGCCACTTGACATCCTTCTAGTAGTCCATTTAGACACCAAGGAGGGTGGTGAACATGACCCAATAATCTTGGGTTATCCATGACCCAACCCAAAGCCAAACTGACCCTTCCAATGGGAATTGGCCACTTGGATCATCCCATACACTCACCTAGCACATGTTGTTTCTATTATGCAATTTAAACATAACATCAAGCATTTTATAAACTTAACGCAAAAGAATAAAATACCGGTGTGATCGGGTATCACCGTACAACCCGAAAAGAGAAAATAGATAGCTGAGATCTACCCTTATACAACCCAGTATATGAAAGAATAATTATAATTTATAAATGATTAGATATTATGGGGGAATTCTTACCTTCATTCTTCATATCTTCTTCATTTCTTCATTTGGATGTGCTTGCTTCAAAGGCATCACAGGGCCTCCCTGGACAAAGCCTTCTAGCTACTGCTAATCTTAATCTCTCATATCACTAATACTAATTAAAGATAAATTTAATAGATTCCCCTTTGAACTACCTTTAAAATGGGACATTATTTATATTTTTTTGATTTTTTTTATAATCAGTTATCAATTATAGAAGTTTCAACCTTAAAATACCTTAATTAACCTAATTAAAACCTTAATCCTATTGGTGCCACATGGCATGTTGATGAGGTACGCTTTCCACATGGTGCCGCGATATGGATCAGATGGTGCAGATTAATCCTATGGTGTAAAGAGAGAAAATAGAGGTGATATAGTGTAATTTGATCAAAACCATTCGTTCCAATCACACAGAACAGATGGCTCATGATCTTTCCTACGATGAATGAATGAGGTCGTCCACCATGGATCCGATCCTCACTCGAGGATTCACTCCAAAATCAACCCACAGTTTCACATGAGGGATCCACAAGGATCTAGTGGCAAGGATAGGCTCACATGCGAATTCTCTTCACAAGAGATGATAAAAAATTTTATATTTCTATGATTTTGAGAAATTACCTTGTTGGAGCTCAAGACCAATAGTGGGATTGACAGAGGTAGGTTCGTCTAGTAGTGAAGAGGCCATGTTGAGTAGCACGCAAGATAATTCCCTTTGGTTTTCATGGATCAACTTCCATCAATTTGGAGCTGGTGATCGAACTCCTAGCTCTAGTGGGTTTAAAACTCGAAGGAAGCATTTGGTAGCCTCGACAAGGTATGTGGAAGGTGTGTGTAAGAGGAATTGAAGTTTGGTTGAGAAATGATAAAGTTAGAATGGGATTGGGTTCCCCATTTTAGTTTCACATGGGCAAATCACAGGAGGAAAGCTTGGAATCACTCTGCAATTGTAAGGAGGTTCAAATTTTCCTTTGGAAGCTCAGATAATTTGAATGAACTAATTTCCCATGCGAATTGAGGGGGTATACCCCTCAGTTTGTTGAGGTGGATGGATGACATTACATCTCTTTTTTTTTGGTCATAACCCTTGCCGGTGGTCTCCATCAAGTCTATGTGGCTCGGTTTGGTTGGAGGAGTGCTTGGGAGGTGGCTCAAGGCTTGATCTTGGTTGATCTCTTTGCTTGGGACCTTTGGTTTCTCGGTTTGCATGGGAGGTGAGTTAACTCACCTCTCTTTAGTCCAAGGTAAGTCCTATCACACTTAGGGTGGCCTAAGAGGTTTAGGGATGCACCATTTAAAAGTTTGGTGGCTACCAAGGATGAGAGGAGAGTGGATCCATAAAGGATTTGCATTGGACTTGGCTCCAAATTAGTTTGGGCTAATTTTGGGCTAATCTATGATGGGATTGGATCAGGTTAGGTAAGCCTCCAAAGTCCCATGGGTTGGTTTTATGGGTTTTGGCTCAATTGGGTTATATGGGTTCATTTTTGGTCATGTTGGGTTAGGTTGACCAATTGGTCACATTGGGTCAAACCAAGGCTTGGGTTAGGTTCAAATGATGATTTGAAGAGTTTTGGTTCAAGTGGTTTCCATCAATTTATCCTAAGTCTGATTTTGGTTCATATGGAATCAAATGGGCCAAAAGAGTTAAGTTGACCAATTTGCCCAAATTGATCAAATTGGGTTGGGTTAAGTGTTGGTTCATGTTCAATTGGTAATTGAAAATGATTGTAGGCTTTTTTTTTGAATCAATTTGTAGTGTAACGAGCGGCGTTCAACAAGCTACTTGACTTCGGCTGATTTAGAGCTTCGTTTATGAGTTCATTTAATTAATCGAGCGAGCAACACTTTTGTAAATACTCGATTGTTAAATGAAACGAGCTTGAAGTTATTGTTGGTTATTATGTTGAACATCATTTAAAGCTTTTGAACAACTTCGTTAAAGCTTCGATAATGGCTCGATTAAGGCCGATAACTGATTAAAGCTCGATTAAGGCTTGTTCATAAACAATCAGTATAAGTGATTGTGTTAATTTCATTTAAATTTCTTGGTTGCTGGCTCAAGTGTATTTGAACAGCTGGTCAATCAAGAAGAATAGGGTTGATCAATTCTTTTGAAGTTGATTGTCTTTGCACAGGTCCGGCGGATGAATTCTTTTGAAGGCTTGATGGGGAAGTTTCTTGGTTTTCTTTTAATCTAAACTTTGTTTTCTCGACTCTTTCGAAGCGAGCTTCTCGAGAAATGATCACACTCTCTGCAATGGAATGACCTGAAATTTGAGGAATACTGACAACTACCTGAAGAAGTACCAGCACCCAAAAACATGGAAAAAGGTAAAAACTGCATCCTGAAGCAATGGCAGCTCCATTTCATCAAGAGAAACAAAAAAAAAACTAGAAAAAATTTCATAGATTGAGTGTCAGTTTGTCATTATTACTCTATAATGAACACCAAATGATATAAACCCAATATCTGCTTTGATTCTTCAAAATGTTTGATAATAAATGAACAAAGAATTTATAAAAGACAAACGAAACTCTATCATGAGAAGCTCTCAGCAGATACTTACTGTGAATTGCTCCACACGACGGTGTTGTGAAGCCAAGAAATGTAACCGCATAAAAGCTACATTATTATATTCCATGTATAACATATAGGAAGTCCAGTAGGTGAATATGTATGCCATGCAGAGGTGAACCCAAACCTAAAACATGACAATACAATCATAAAACTGAAACACAATATTTTCTCTTTAGGAAAAAAAAGGTGTCAACTTCTCACTTTTCTCATTTGAATGCTACAAACATCTAGACAGCCAGATAAGCAGCAAATACGATATTATGTAGCACTTGTCCTAAAGAAAATACTAAAGCCAACAAGAAAAACGTTAGTCACCTTTCAGAACCTGGCTTTACATTTGAAATGGAGAGTTTATCAATGTCACTAAAACAATGTCTTTCTTGAGACCGAGCAATGTCCCACTAGATACATTGACTGGTATTATAACCAATAGTGCAGAAATTGTCAGTGGCACAAAGATCTTTAAGCTGTGGAAAGGAACAAGCAAGAGTCATATTGGGTAATTCAACAGATATTTTCGTAAGAACATCAATAACTATTTATATGCTAAAATAAACATCTAATAAAACAAGGCAATGATATATTAAAATGACCAGTGGAGCATATGGATGAAATGTCAAGTTCAATTATAATTTACTAACAGAAGTGGAAAGATGATGTTCAGTTTAACACTCCAAAATTCAACAAGTTTCCATTGTCAATCTAATTCTAGAACTCAATAATACAGTGAATTAATGAAAATATGTAACTGTTTAAGAAGAAAATTCTGGATAAAATATATAATGAAATTGCATATTTAGTACAACTCATTAGATTATAGATAGATTTTCCCCTAACTTCCATAATGTACATGATGACACTCAGCCATTCCCTCATTAAAATACAGTAGTCCATCAGAAAATCCTTCTCTGCTTACTAAATTCCAGAGGTTTATACAATATAGCTAATAATTATGGCTATTAATAAATAAAACTACAAACTTTGGGTCTTTCCACTAAAATTACAACTAGTATAGTTCCAAAGGTAGCTACACTACAACAAATGATCTGATTGCAACATAAGCCAATGAAACTAAGAAAACCTCAACCGAAAGTAATTAAAAGGTAAACTGAAAAGCTGATCTCACCTGTTAAAGCTTCACCGTTTTCATAAATGTTACAGGCCTCCGAAAGATACATAATTCCAGGTTTTCATGATATCTTATAAGCAAGATAATTTAAAAAAAAAAAAATAAAAATGTTACCACGGCTTTAAGACTCGTTCTGGTTTCGATTTCTCATAAGCGATGCGTTGATCTACACATTCGCCTGTTACAGTGTATAGCTTAGATCAATTTTCTTTTCATTAAAATTTTTAAATATTATTTTTCATAATCTTTAAATTCTTATGTAAATTCTTTTGATGGGTTTCGGAACAAAATTGGATTCGGACGAAGTTGACTGAAATGTAAAATTTCAAACTTCCATTGAACATTGATGTGGACTAAAAGTGACATACAGCACTTTCGAGCGGAATTCAGCCCAGACTTGAAACAGTGGTAACAGATTTACCAATAATAGAAAAAGGTGAAATAGACTAAAAGCAAAAATTAGTGATATCGAAAAGTGAAGTAACCATAGTAAAGCAAACCCTACGCAGATTCATGCATCCATTATCGAAAAGGCAAAAATTGGTGTTATCCAAACAAAGAATCGCTTGGAAACCATAATACTTATAATTTTAAAGCAAACCCAAGGATGTAAATCCGGAGATAGATAGCGGAATCTAGGCCGGCGTGCTGAATGATCTCCGTCTGGCTCATCTTAAGCGCCTCCGGCATCCAGCTCAAGAAGCTGACGACATAGCTCCAGATGTTGAAATTGACAAAGCGGAGAACCCCATTCATGGACGCTCGAGGTGAACTCCTCGAGCCATTGATGTACAACTTCGGGTAGTAAACTCTAGCGTTGATGGGCTGAAATCTCAGCACAGCGAAAGCGAGGAGAAAGCCGATGGCGCTCAAAATGTTGATGAAGGCGGAAACGGCTATGTCCTCCAAGGAAGCCATCAGAGATACAGATCACATAGAAAGAAACTAAAACGGTAGAGAAGAGGGAGGGAAGGGAGGGAAGGGAGGGAACTAAATACCTACCTTTCTCCTTCATGATTTCTCCAGCTTCCCGACTGCTTCGTCGTTCCTCAGAGCACGCAATTCCTTCTCCAAGCTGTAATTTTAGCCTCCAGATGGGATAATTTGGCGGAGAGATCCTCAAAGCCTCGGACTTGGCTAACTCTTCTCGGGACTTCAGAATATCGGCGACCCTAATGAACTCAGACCGCCTGAAGAGGACTCGAGGAAAAAGATAAGCTCCGAGTTGCTTAGGCTATCGAGCTCTGCTTCGCCATTGTTCGACGCTGGGGGAAACGCAGAAGAAGAGATATTCGGACGGCGCGATTAAGGCTCGATTAAGGCTCGTTAAGGAGCTCGCGAACACCTAAATTTTAAACGAGCTCAAGCTCGAACACCATCGCAAAAGCTCGAATCGAGCTCGAGCCGAGCTCGAGCTCGATACTGGTAAACGAGCTTGAACTTGAACAGTATCCTGCTCGGTTCGGTTCGGTTCGTTTGCAGCCTTATCAATTTGGATTTAATTTGGATTGTGGCCAATTTGACCATTTAGGTCAATTTGGGCTAGGTGGGTCAGTTATTAATTGGTCAAATGGACTCAATTATACTTTGTCAGTTGATAAATAATTTAGAATAAACTTTTCTTGGCAATCAATTTGGGTTAGATGATTTGACCCATTTTAGCCTTTTAGGCCAATTTGGGTCAACTTGGGACAATTGGATAACTAGATTTGGTTTGATTCTATTGATGATCAAGTCATATTCAAACATTGATTATGGGTTGGTGTGAAACAATAGTTTCAATCAATTTGGAGTAGAATGAGTTTTGGCTAGTTTGGGTTTCATTTGGGCTAAACATTGACTTGGTCAAATGACTAAGTTGACTTGGTTTGGCCCAATTCCTGATTGATCATCCTAGGGTAATTATTGATCATGATATGAGGCGGATGGGCTTGGTTCAATCCAATTTAGGTTGGGTTAGAATTTGGCTCAAAAAGGTCTTTTAGGCCACTTTGGGTCAAGTGGATCTAAATGAGTCAATTGACTTAGTTTTTGGCTTGATTCAAGTTTAATTAAACTGATCTATGAGCCTATGATTGAAATATAAATTTAACTGCAATCAATTTGGGATCCAATGGACTTTTGCTCATTTGAAGTTTTCAAGTTAAAAGGGCTAACTTGGGCTTGACTTGGGTTGATTTCAATTTGACTAGATAATTATAGGTTTCATTAATATTTGGATCAATGATTGAAGGAATGATTGATTCAAAAAAAAAAAAAATTCTTTGATTTTGGCTTAGTTTAGGTGGAATTTGGTTAAGTCCAAGAAATTTGCTTAAATGATATAAATTGAATTTTGGTTTGATTATAGATTTGGTTTTGGTTATTTGAATTTATAATTTATTTATATTTAATATAAATGAAGATATAAATGATTAAGAAAATCACTTGAGTTCGGAGTGATTTGGAAGCAAATTTAACCAAACTCATGGATGTGGGTTAAAAGGGATTAGAAAGAAATTAATTTAGTTTGATTTATTTTTTATCATTAGAAGGTGGGTTTCATTTATATTTATGAATATAAATGAAGTAATAAATGATTTATAAAGAAACTAATTGATTTTGTATTGGTTTGGGTCAAGATTTGGTTAAGTTTATGGAGGTAGGTCTATGTGGGTTAAGAAGGGTCTTGGTTTGGTTTGATTTAGTTTGAATTAATTTTGATTATTTGAATGTGAATTTCATTTATATATGTAAATAAATGAATAATTGATTTATAAAGATATCAATCAAGTTTGGGATAACTTAGGTGGAGATTTGTAAGATTATTGGGGTCATAGGAAGGAATTTTGGAACTTGGATTTGATTCTGGGTTTCAATCATTTGGAACTGAGTTTGGATTTGGATTTGATAAATGATTGAGGGATTGAATTGATCTTTAAGAAAATCAATTGAATTGGACTTGGCTAAGTTTAAGGCCATGGATTTCAATCATAAGGTTTATGGAGAATTTTGAGCTTGGATATGATTATGGGATTGATTAAGAGTTTAGAAATTGATTTGGGTTTATCAATTTTGAGGTTTGATTCAAGAAGGAAAGCATGGATTGGGTTTAGGATATAAGGTAGGCAAGTCCCCCTAAGTCCCTAAGGCATGACCTATCCCTATGGCTAACCTTTCTAGGTCTCTTGGCTTAGGTTAAGTGTTCACTTAATCACTAGAAATTTCTTAAGGCTAAGGAGCTCTTAGTGTTTGTAAGAGTCCTCAATCTATGATGAGGAAGTTGAGAACTCACTCCAAAAGTGAGGTCAACAAAGACTAATGCAAAGAAAACTCAGTCTCTAGCCTTCCATGAAAGAAGAGACCATCAGCAGAATATGTTAATGAATGCTAAAGAGAATCATAAAGAGTCCAAATCCATAAAAAGATAGGAGACAACCTACAAGAACTCAAATAGAAAGATTAGTGATATATGCTTAAATAAGAAGGTATAACAAGTAGGGAGAAGTCCCATGACATGGGAGCAATAGTAAGACCAACGACTAAGAGTAAAAGGAATGAGCCCATCTAAAAACCAATCAAACCAGATCAGTTTCCATCCCAAATCAATCAACCTACATCGAGGCTAGCCACTAGAAAGGAACTAGAAACACAAAAAGAAAAAGTCACATATCAGCCAATAGGAACTGCCAACATGGACCCAGCATAAAGAAAGCCAAGCCCACCAAAATTGAAAATCTAAAGTATCCCAACAGGAAGAACTCCCATGACACAGGAGCAATAGCAGGACCAACCACCAAGAGAAAAAGAAAGGATCCCATCTAAAAACTAATCAAACCAGAACAAGCCAATTCGATAATCCTAAGCAAAATCAACTGAGGCTAACTAAGAAAGGAACTAGAAACAAATAAAGAGCAGAAGACATAGACTAGCCAATAAGAACTACCAACAAGGACCTAGTAGAAAGAAAGCCAAGCTCACCAAAACAGGAAATCAAAAAAACTAGCAGGGAGAACTCTCATGACATGGGAGCAATAGTAGGACCAACCACCAAGAGCAAAAGGAAGGAGCCCAACTAAAAACCTATCAAAGTAGAACAAGCCAATCTCAATCAATCGCACAAGACTAAAATAAGAAGCCAAATAGGATAAAGAAGATAACCATAAAAATAACAACACCAAAAGGAAAGCAATAAATAAGCCCACACAGCCAAAGAAGATGTGAATATTGGCTCAAGCTCAGTTAAAATTAACCATCACATAAAATACCATCAACTCTAAAAGAAAGGGCAACAAACATTACATTGAAGTGAAGGACTTCATAACTACCAACAATACTTAAAGAGAAGGCTATAAATATAATGTATGAATCATTAGAAACATCAATACTCACAAATACTCTTTCAAGCTTAAACATGTATTGGTTTGGGCTGATTCGATTAGTGTGTATAGCAAAATTCTAAAAATAATTATATAAATGTGCATAAACGTGCATTTAACATTCATGAATAATAATTTTTTTTAAAAATTAATATGTATAACCAGAAACTTTCTTTTTAATGGAGCGTTGATGATAATCAAATTTGTGAAGATGAATACATAGAACCTATAATATTTTTAAAAAACATCAAACAATGATAAATAAATAATAAATATATGTGTAAAAAGGCTAAAAGTGTGAAACTTCACCTTCTATGATCAAGGAGGACTTGAGGTTTTGGCAATAAAGGAAAATGAAAACTTGGAGATTCACATTATGATGATAAGTGGTCCATGTATAATAAATGAATTAGGTAAAAATTACAACATTATCTATAAATCATCACATATATTATTATGTAAAAGTTAAGAAGATTCAAAATATCTCAAATATTTATTTTAACAACAAAATAACTCACCATATTTAATACCACATATATAGAGCATAAAGAGGTGAACGAGACAACATTATTACACAAGAAAAGAAACACCTCAAAACAATGAATAAAGACTAACAGATAAGGAATATATGTGCGAAAGAAAATGTGAATAATGTCTCAAGCTTGGATAAAAATTAATCATCACATAATAGCTATCATCAACTCTAAAAGAAAGGGCAACAAACATTGCATTGAAGATCCTAATTCTATCAAATAAATATCATCACAAATGCATACTAATAAGGACTTCAACATAATATACCGAATACTTAAAGAGAAGGAAACAAACATTACATGAAAGATCATACTTCTATCAAATAAATATCATCACAAATGCATATACTAATAGGACTTGAACATAATGGCTACCAAAAAATACTTAAAGAAAGGGAAACTATAAATAAAATGTATATAAATAAATAGAACAATCAATAATCCATCTAGATTATCATCAATGCCTTCATTGCCAATACTACCAATACTCTTTAAATAGAAACTATTCCAAGGACATAAAATGTTTAATAACCATATGACCATAAATAGTTCATGGGGTAAAAAATAATAATACATGAAATTAGTTCAAATTTATAAAAGTTTTAACTTCCAAGTTCCAAACATTGAATCCTCTTTGCCTTGTACAAAATAACATATGCAAATATTAATGTCAAAATGGTATGACTTGTAATCCATAGTGAAATAAAATAAGCTACTATCCTTTGCCTTTCATTTAATTCCATAAAAATTTTAATACCAATCACTCTCATATAATAAATATTGAATAATTTTTGTCCCTAAAGAAGCACGATATTGATCAATAACTCTACCACTAGCACTAAAAGTTGATTATGAAATTTGTTATTGAAATAGAAAGAACATCAGATGTCATCCTTGATAAAATATTGTATTTCAAACTCTTTGCCTTCCACCAACCTTAGCATTCAAAATTTTTTGTATTCTCATTCTTAATAAGAACACCATCATCCAAATAAACTTTAAGCTCAAATTTAACAGTGTGGTTAGTGTAATCTGTTAGGCTATAAGTCTCATACTTTCTCTTTCCATAGGATGGTCTACCTTTAAAAGTAGAAGCACTTCCCAAACCACTACTTGAATCACTTCCTAAGGTGAGCTTGTCAACATTGTTAGCTTTATAATCCTCTACATACTCATTATAAAGTTCATATAAATTTTGATGCACTTCATCAATGTGCATCGAGCAATATCTTCATAGTATATAGAGTTGAATGTAAAGTTTATCATCTTTATTTTATTTTGAGGATCTAAAACAACACCTATAGATATTAGAAGATTACAACTTCCCAATCCTTATCAAAATTTTCTTTCATTGGTTCCATTTCTCCCGACATGTAGCCCACTTAGAGAGTTGTCATCCAACATTTCTTTAATCCCCCATAATTTTGATAAAAATAAGTTGGAGGTAGGATATTCAGAACCTACCATAATTATAAAATTGAAGTTAATTCATTGAATATAGAAAAATGAATTTCTAGTAATAGGAAAATATGCAAAGTTTAGAATTTAACATGATATCATTATGTTTCTTGGTTAATACCTCAAGAAAAGAATAAACATCTTCTAATTTTGCCCAATCTTCTTCATCTAGTGACACAATCTAGAATCAATTTTTTCGGCAAATGCAACGTTGAGCTATCTATCTGAACATCACTAATCGATGTGAATATTTAACACTATATTTAACCAAATCAATTATACTTTTAACTTTTAAAATCTCATCTTGAACTAACAAATTTAAGATATCTGCAAACAACGCACAAGAAAAATTCTTCCATCAAGAGGAAGTTTTCATGGAACTCTAAACTTGCTTTCAACATATTAATCGATGTATTGTATGTTGCAGTTATTGCAACTTTATTCTCATTGTCCTTTAAACACTTGTACAAGATGTCATGTACATATATGCTCTATGAGGAGGCACATCAACAAAGTTAAGCACTCTTTTTTGTAAATTTCATTCAACATCTATAAAATGACATATCAAAATCATATAATGTATATATTGACCAGATTTCTATAGATCAATTGTCACACTGACTCTACTAATAGTATCTAATAAGTGTTTCAAGCTTTTTTTTTTCAATTTCATTTTACACAATCATTTTTCATTTCATGATATCTTTTATATATATTCGTGATAATGTTGAACATGTCACATTATTAAACAAATTTAAATGGCAACCCATGCCATTATCATATGAGAAATTAATTATCTAGCATGATCGTGTCTCCACTTAACAACACTACAAGCCGCACTTAATGGTAGTTATAATCATAGGTGGTTAAATTGAAATATTAAGTTGCCCTTCAGGCTTCACCATCCTCTTACCATAATAAAGTAAATGTCACATATACTGCGTAGTTGCACCACCTTTGCTCTTTATAAGCTTATGCTTAGAATGATTACACTGTACTTTTTTAGTTCCATTATTGATTTTGATCAAAATAAAATCATTCCATCTATATATTTTTTTCTTTCTTAGCAAAAGATTACCTATGATTATCATCAATTACATTCCTCATAGCCATCTCATCTTAATTGGGTTTGGTGAGGACCCAACATTAAATTCTCTCATAGGCACTTGCATAGACTAACAATAGGTTTTATCATCTTGCTTTGATGAACTATACATACCTTTGATATAAGAAATAATAAAATATGAGTAAGTAGCAAAAGACATAATAATTAAAAAAATATTAATTCCATAAGGTCTTCTTTTGAAATGAGACCTCATGTGAATTTCAAAAAAAAATGCAAGTTGTAAGCCTAAATCCAACAATGAATATATTACAATCACAGACTCTGTCCAAAGGCAACAAAATAAATTGTAATGCATTCCAAGATAATATTAATGACAATCAGTAATTCATAAAAAAAAAACTTCAGAGTCAAAAGCATTTTATAATCTAATAGTGACACAAAAATTGGCTTTCAATGAAAGAAAACTCAGTAGAGAGAGATAGTAATAATTATTATTGCCTGGTTGAATCACATATAAGAATAAATAGGGATTGTTGGATTACCATCATTGCCCATTATATAGAGTGTCATGCAATCACCATAAAACAATCTTTATTTAATTAAGATCACAAATTTTTTTCCCAAACACTCTAAGAAAATGTGGGCCATTTAACTAGCAAGATAACAACATAAAACTCAGATAATAGTAAAATGCAACTTATGGAAAATAATAAATGCATTCAAATATATTTTAAAGCCATCATAAGAAGCATAATAAACTCTAATTGGACCAGTCTCCAACAAATAGCCACCAGCCCACCAAAACTCAAATCTCCAGCAAATAACACCTTTCCCCAAAATGAAAAATAAGCATGCAAACTGAAATTATGCTCTAATAGTCAGCCTTCCCAAACTCTCTTTGCTGAAAAGTAAAAATATAAAATTTAGTAATCTTACAATCTACATTTTAGAAATAAAAAATAACCCATGTATAAATGATAATACATCATGTTATCAATGCATAGAAACCCATGAATTATAATTGATAATTGATCATTTATGATTGAATGAATGCAATTTTTTATGAGTCCATTCGGCTTTTCGTAAAGAAAACAAATGAACATAACTCCTTGCAAACCTATCTACTCACACCCATCACACCTCCTAATATTTCTTCTTACATCTGTACTATATGTTATTAGCCAACAATTCAGAATTCATATTTCCGTCCTTAAGGACTTTAATATATAAAACTCATTTGACAATTGTATCAACACTCCCTCCCCCTCTATAAGATGTCATGCTTTTGTCTACAAAAGGACTACCAAGAAAGAATAGTTAGTCATATGAAAAAAATAAACTTATAATAACTTACATTCAACAACTTTTTTCAACATCACAAAAAAGCAACTAAATAGTATCATTCCCGGCCGAATATACTTACTCATTTGCAAAGAATGGAGAAATTAAACTTGGCAACAAAAAACATAAACTAGATTTCACCTCAAGAATATTGAATCAGAGAAAAGAGATAAGCTCAAATATAAACTAGCTATTGAAGAAAAATGAGTGATGTTACATAATTTATAATATTGCCTTGTAAGAAAAATATTAATATTTAAGTTGAATGCGATAAAAAAATAAGAATGATAAGTATCAGAATAAATAAAATAAATAAAACAATTATGTTTTAAAAATAGACTTATATTTTTTAAAAAATGATTTATGGTGAACTTAAATTATTTGAATATATAAAATAAATAAATAAAGATAAAGTCATAATACTCTAAAATTTAGATAAAAAAAATAACCAATCACAAACTTGTGTTAATCACCGGCATCCGTTCACTAATCTATAAATTCTTCCAAACCGAAATTAGAGAAGTGGAGGTCCAGCTTCGGCGTCGACAAACATGGTCCTGGCTCCTCTCCTCATCACCGCCAGAACTTTTGCCGGAGTTTGGCTAACGATGTTGAGCCTTTACTACCTCCTCGCTAGATTTCGTCCTCCCAGCCATCAATTTCTGCCACCGCTGCCTCGGCAGAAGATCCGAATCAGATCAATTCTGATGGTATGTTATAGCAGGGACGAAAGGGTTCGCGAGCGAGTGTCGTCTGTTTTTCATCTCTCGAAGATTTTGTGATTTCAATTTATAAATAAATTTAAAAATAATAAAAATATTTGTTTAAAAAAGTACAATAAAATAGTAAAATATTAAGATATTTAAATATAATTAAAAGAAAAATATCATAAAAATTATCATTTACTAATTTTTTATGACTATTATAAACAACATTGAGCCTTAATATTTTAAATAATTTTTTCAAAAAAATACAATAGTACTTTTGAAAAAAAACTTTAAAAGTTATATACGACTCAAAAAATATAAAATATTTATTTTTTTAAAGATAAATTTTTTCAAATCATTATAAAAGAAAAAAAAACCTCAAAAAATTCAATACACGTGTGAGTTGTAGTTATTCGTAGGGGTTATTTTTAAATTAGGCATAATCCTAATCGTAATTAGCAGATTTTTAAAAATTTTTTTTAAATAGAATAAAGTCCGTTGAGACTATTTACGAAGCGTCCACGTTGCCAGTGGTTCGTTCGTCAAACGGACGACTGGATAAATTTAATTTTTTTTCCGTGATTTTAAGAAGCACGGTGAGAGAGAGAGAGAGAGAGAGAGAGAGAGACGAGCAGTTTTATTAATTTTTTAATTAATATAATTATTTAAAATATATATATAATTTAAAATATTTTTATAAAATATTTAATAACTAAATATTTATATATTTATTATATTTATTTATTTATATATATATAATTAAATATATAATTTAAAAATATTTTAATTATATATATAAATTTATAAATTTATTTAATAATTTTATTAATTAATATAGTTATTTAAAATATATAATTTATTAATTTTTTGTTAATTATAAAAAAATATTTAAAATAAAATAAATTTAATAAAAAAACAAAAGGAATAAATTATATAAATATTTTATAAATTATATAAATAATTAAAAATATATAAATAAATAATTAGTTACATATATATATATATATATATTTAATTAGTTATTTATTTATTTAAAATATATAATTAGTTAAATAAATAAATTTTAAATTATATAAATATTTAGTTATTTATATATTTATAAAATATTTAGTTTTATATATATATATATATATATATATATATATACATATATATACATATATATATCCTTTCTTTATTTATTTATTAAAAATTATTTATTTATTTATTTTATATTTTATATTTTTTTTATATTTTTTTTTGTTATTATTATTATAGACTATATAAATAAATAAATATATATATATATATATATAATTAAAATATTTTATAAAAAATTATTTTTAAATTATTTATATAATTTAAATATAAAAATAACTATATATATATATATATATATATATATATATATATATTATACATATATATATTACATAATAATTTATATAATTTATTCCCTCTTTATTTATTTATTAAAAAATTATTTATTTATATATTTTAAATATTTTTAAATTATTTATATAACTTAAAAATATTTATATAATTTAAATATTTAAATAATTAAATAAATTCAACACCACCAGAGTCGGTGTTTTGGTGCCAAAAGAAAGGTAGCGTCTTTTTTGGCGAAACGTAGGAAGACGACTCGGCGATATCGCCTTCATCATCGCAGGGAGAACTGAAGGGAGATTGAGATCCAGAGAACATCCGTTCGAATTCCTCTCCTTCTCGTCGGCTCCTGTGGATGCGAAGGGCGGTGCCGCTGCATGTGCCCGCCGAGAGCCTGACCGGAATTGAACTTGTCGCCGCTTATCGAACACTCGTTGATTCTTGCCTTTGCCGCGACTTTCGAAGAGAATGAGTTCAGTCTTAGCTGAATCGAATCCTCGCTCATCACCGCCGCCTTCATTTCATTTGCCGACGCTGAAGGGATCGAAAGCTTGATTTTCTTATGGCTGGCGCGATGCCCGCAGAGTGCCTGAAAGGAAGGAAAACATTTGTTGCAAGTCTTGCATTCGTGGACGTCTGATCCAGCTTTGCAGCTGCTGTTGGTTTTCTGCGGATTGCCGGTTCGTAAATTTCGTGGCGGTGGTTGCTTCCTCTGTCGCTTTGGGTTCTGGGCCTCTTGGCTTATGACCACCTCGGGCAAAAAGTTCAAGGCTATTAGCCGCGTCTTTTTCCTAGAGAGAACTCAGTGGAGCTCGATGAAAACATCACTACATCTGCCGTCGCCGCCGATGAAAACAGAAGCCTTTGCCGCGGACGAATTTTCCAGTATACCTTCCATGGATGATAGGTGAGAAAGAAGCTTGTGTTGAGAGAAGTGAAGGGTGAGGATGCTTAACGGGTTGTTATTTATATAATGATAAGGTGAAAGGCTTAATTTGCGAAACAGCAAATTCACAATGTCTCACTTTTATATAATGAGTTTGGTTCAGTAGAAAGCAGTTTCAGCCATTCATGTTTCACTGGAAACGGACAGAATTCATTCTGTCTGAAGATATTCTGTCATGTTTTTTTTACTTAATATTCAGCTTTATATGTAAATATAGATATATATATATATATATATATATATATATATATATATATATATATATATATATATATATATATATATATATATATATTAATTCATAATTAATATATAATAATTATATATTTGATCATTATTTTACACTCAGGATATTGAAGTCCAAATATATTATCTTTGAATTCTATATTTAATAATTTTTCGTATATAAATATGTAGAAAATAGACATATATAATTGATCTTTTATGTTATTATTTATTTTTTTTCTTTTTTTTTTTTTTATTTGTATCTCTCTCCTAGGCATTAGGGCTGCAAATGAACAGCATTCAAAGCTACCAAAGTGATAAGAGATCGCTCATGATCGTTTGATTAATTAATTTGATAAATACTTAAATCAATTTTCGAGCAACCCATACTGACATATGATTGTAAATGATATCATTTAATATTTAAGAACAAACTTTCGAATAAACTTGTTGAATAATAATAGGAAAATTGTTTAACATTTCTGAAAAAACTTCTAAATATTAACTAAATTAAAATATAAATATATTTATATTAATTTTAATTTTAATATCATATAATAAAAAATTAATTAATTTTAATAACAAATTTATTATTAAAATTTTAATATTAGTTGAAGCCTCGTCCTCGGCATTCAAAGAATAGAGCTCATCTCGATTATCTCGATCTCGTGCTCTAATCGCCAATCAATGATCAGTCGGTAGCAGCCAATGAGGCTCACTAATTAGCCATCCGTTCATTGATGATGGTTAATATTATAACTTCTAAGTTCTAACCCTAAGGCTAAGGCCCTTATTCTCTTATATTCCACCGTCTACCCCGATATTTCCTAATTCCCATTTATTTTCTTTCGCTCGGCTTATACTTCTTCCCGGCAAAGAAACGCTAGAACCGCGAAAGAGTAAGATCTTGAATATTTCATAGTTCAAGCTATATATAGTGTGGTCAAGTGATTTACTATTTTAGGGTTTATGTTTCAAAAAAGTTCGGTGAATAAGAGGAAATAAACTCTCAAATATTTGATTCACGCCTCCGCGGCCATTTCTGTGGACTCTTAATAATGAGAGGCAACTCTTTCTAGAGAAGTTTGATTGATTTATTTCAAATATGTCATTTGTTTATTGTTGTGCCGTAAACAAATTCCGAATGTTTGGCAAATCTCAGAGGTTTGGAGCAATGTTTGTTCACTAATAGCTAGTTTATGTTTGAGTTTATCTCTTCTCGATTCAATATTCTTGAGGTGAAATCTAGTTTATGTTTTTTTGTTGCCAAGTTCAATTTCTCCATTCTTTGCAAATGTAAGTATATATATGATGATACTAGCTTTTTTTGTGATGTTGAAAAAAGTTTTTGAATGTAAAATATTATAAGTTTATTTTTTTCATACGACTAACTATTCTTTCTTGATAGTTCTTTTGTGGACAAAAGCATGACATGTTATAGAGGGAGAGGGAGTGTTGATACAATTGTCAAATGAGTTTTATACATTAAATTCTTGAGGTTAAGAACGGAAATATGAATTGTTAACTAACCTTAATAACATATGGTATTGATGTAAGAAGAAATATTAGGAGGTGTGAAGGGTGTGTAGATAGGGTTGCAAGGAGTTATGTTCATTTGTTTTCTTTATGAAAAGTCGAATGGACTCATAAAAAATTGCATTCATTCAATCATAAATGATCAATTATCAATTATAATTCATGGGTTTCTATGCATTGATAACATGATGTATTATCATTTATACATGGGTTATTTTTTATTTCTGAAATGTAGATTGTAAGATTACTAAACTTTATATTTTTACTTTTCAGCAAAGATAGTTTGGGAAGGTGACTACTAAGGATAATTTCAATTTGCACTTATTTTTTCAGGGGAAAGTTGTTATTTGCTGGAGATTTGAGTTTTGGTGGACCGGTGGCTATTTGTTGAAGACTGGTCCAATTAGAGTTTATTATGCTTGTTATGATGGCTTTAAAATATATTTGAATGTATTTATTGTTTTCCATAGGTTGCATTTTACTATTAGGTGAGTTTTATGTTGTTATCTTGCTAGTTAAATGACCCACATTATCTTAGAGTGTTTGGGAAAAAAATTTGTGATCTTAATTAAATAAAGATTTTTTTTATGGTGATTGCATGACACTCTATATAATGGGCAATGATCGTAATCCAACAATCCCAATTTATTCTTATATGAGATTCAACCATGCAATAATTATTATTACTATCTCTCTCTACTAGATTTTCTTTCATTGAAAGCCAATTTTTGTATCACTATTAGATTATAAAATGCTTTTGGGTCTGAAGTTTTTTTATGAATTACTGATTGTCGTTAATATTATCTTGGAATGCATTATAATTTCTTCTGCTGCCTTTGGACAGATTCTGTGATTTTAATATATTCATTGTTGGATTTCTGAGGCTTGCAAGTTGCATTTTTTTTTTTTGAAATGTCACGTGAGGTCTCATTTTAAAAGAAGACCTTATGAAATTAATATTTTTTTAATTATTATGTATTTTGTTACTTACTCATATTTTATTATTTCTTATATCAAAGGTATGTATAGTAGTTCATCAAAGCAAGATGTTAATCCCATAAGACCTATTGTTAGTCCTATGCAAGTGCCTATGAGAGAATTTAGTGTTGGGTCCTCACCAAACTCAATAGTAGTTGAGATGGCTATGAGGAATGTAATTGTTTGATGATAATCACACATGTAATCCTTTTGCTAAGAAAGTAAGAAAAAATATCGTTAGTATCGAATGATTTTACTGTAATCAAAATCAATGATGGAACTGAAAAAATACAGTGTAATCACTCTAAGCATAAGCTGATAAAGAGCAAAGTTGGTGCAACTACGCAGTATATGTGATATTTACTTTATTATGGTAAGAGGATGTTGAAGCCTGAAGGCCAACTTAATATTTCAATTTAACCACTTATGATTATAAGTACCATTGAGTCTGTGGGTGCTTGTAGTGTTGCTAATTGGAGACATGATCATGCTAGGATAAGATAATTAATTTCTCATATGATAATGGCGCATGAGTTGCCATTTAAATTTATTGAATATGACATGTTCAACATTGTCATGAAATCTGCTAGTCTACATTATGAAAAGATATCATAAAGTACTATGAAAAATGATTATGCAGTAAGCTATGAAATTGAAACAAAAAGCTTAAAACACTTATTAGATACTATTAGTAGAGTTAGTATAACAACCGATCTAAGAAAATCTGGTCAAGATATACATTATATGATTTTGATATGTCATTTTATAGATGTTGAGTGAAATTACAAAAAAGAGTGCTTAACTTTGTTGATGTGCCTTTGCCTCATAGAGCAACATATGTACATGACATCTTGTACAAGTGTTTAAAGGATTAGGGCAATGAGAATAAAGTTGCAATAATAACTATGGCCATTGCAACATACAATACATCAACAGTTAATATGTTGAAAGCAAGTTTAGAGTTCCATGAAAACTTCCTCTTGATGGAAGAATTTTTCATTTGCGTTGTTTGAACATATCTTAAATTTGTTAGTTCAAGATGAGATTTTTGAAATTAAAAGTACAATTGATTTGGTTAAATATAGTGTCAAATATGTGACAGCTTCACAGCTTTGATTAGTGATGTTCAGCGAGATAGCTCAATAGTTGCATTTGCCAAAGAAGGAATTGATTCTAATTTGTATCACTGGATGGAATGCTACTTACGTAATGTTATCTTCCGCACTAAAGTTCAAGGAGGTCTTTTTGAGGTTTCATGATAAAGATCCTTGTTACACTTTATTTCCTATTGAAAAAGATTGGGAAAAATTAGAAGATGTTTATTCTTTTCTTGAGGTATTAACTATGCCATAGAATTGATATCATGTTAAATTCTAAACTTTGCATATTTTCCTATTACTACAAATTCATTTGCTCTATATTCAATGAATTAACTTCAATTTTATAATTATGGTAGGTTCAATATCCTCCAACTTATTTTATCAAAATTATGGGGATTAAAGAAATGTTGGATGACAACTCTCTAAGTGGGCTCCCACATGTCAGAGAAATGACAATTCGAATGAAAGAAAATTTTGATAAGAATTAGGGAAGTTGTAATCTTCTAATATCTATAGGTGTTGTTTTAGATCCTTAAAATAAAATAAAGATGATAAACTTTACATTCAACTCTATATACTATGAAGATATTGCTCAGATGCACATTGATGAAGTGCATCAAAATTTATATAAACTTTATAATGAGTATGTAGAGTATCATAAAGCTAACAATGTTGGCAAGCTCACCTTAGAAAGTGATTCAAGTAGTGGTTTGAGAAGTGCTTCTACTTTTAAAGGTAGACCAGCTTATGGAAAGAGAAAGTATGAGACTTATATCATAACAGACATATTACCCAGTTAAACTGAGCTTAAATTTATTTGGATGATGGTGTTCTTATTGAGAATGAGAATTCAAAAATTTTGATTGCTTAGGTTGGTGGAAGGCAAGCTTTGAAATACAATATTTTATCAAGGATGACATCGATGTTCTTTCTATTTCAATAACAAGCCTTCCTCGAATCAACTTTTAGTGCTAGTGGTAGAGTTATTGATCAATATCGTGCTTCTTTAGGGACATAAATTATTCAATATTTATTATACGAGAGTGATTGGTATCAAAATTTTTAAGGAATTAAAAGAAAGGCAAAGGTTAGTAGATTATTTTATTTCACTATGGATTACAAGTCATACCATTTTGACATTAATATTTGCATATGTTATGTTGTACAAGGCAAAGAGGAGATGAAGGAAGTTATTTTACTTTGAAATGATATGGATCCAATGTTTGGAACTTGGAAGTTAAAACTTTTATAAATTTGAACTAAAATGATGTATTATTATTTTTTTCCCATGAACTCTTTAAGAAGTCCTTCTGGTCATATGGTTATTAAACATTTTATCATGTCATTGGAATAGTTTCTATTTAAAGAGTATTGGTCGAGTATTGGCAATGAAGGCATAGATGATAATCTAGATGGATTATTGATTGTTCTATTTATTTATATACATAATATTTATAGTTTCCCTTTTCTTTAAGTATTTTTGGTAGTCATTATGTTCAAGTCCTATTAGTATATGCATTTATGATGATATTTATTTGATAGAAGTAGGATCTTGATGTAATGTTTATTTTCCCTTCTCTTTAAGTATTGTTGGTAGCTATTATGTTGAAGTCCTATTAGTATGCATTTGTGATGATATTTATTTGATAGAATTAGGATCTTCAATGTAATATTTATTGCCCTTTCTTTTAGAGTTGATGGTAGCTATTATGTGATGATTAATTTTTATCCGAGCTTGAGCCATTATTCACATCTTCTTTCGCACATATATTCCTCATCTGTTAGTCTTTATTCGTTGTTTTGAGGTGTTTCTTTTCTTGTGTAATAATGTTGTCTCGTTCACCTCTTTATGCTCTATATATGTGGTATTAAATATGGTGAGTTGTTTTGTTGTTAAAAATAAATATTGAGATATTTTGAATCTTCTTAGCTTTTACTCATGATAATATATGTGATGATTTACTCATAGATAATGTTGTAATTTTTTACCTGAATTCATTTATTATACATGGACCACTTATCATCATAATGTGAATCTCCAAGTTTTAATTTTCCTTATTGCCAATAGAACCTCAAGTCCTCCTTCAATCATAGAAGGTGATGCTTCACACTTTTAGCCTTTTTACACATATCTTTATTATTTATTTATCATTTTTTGATGTTCTTTAAAAATATTTTAGGTTCTATGTATTCATCTTCACAAATTTGCTTGTCTTCAAAGCTCCATTAAAGAGAAAGTTTCAGGTTATACATATTAATTTTTAAAAAAATTTATTATTCGTGAATGCTAAATGCATGTTTATGCACATTTATATAATTCGTTTAATAATTTTGGTTAGGGCTACAAACGAATCGAACTGAGCTGAGCCAATGCATGTTCAAGCTTGAAAGAGTATTTATCGAGTATTGGATTTTCTAATGATTCATATACATTATATTTATAGTTGTCTTTCTCTTTAAGTATTGCTGGTAGTCGTTATGTTGAAGTCCTTCACTTCAATGTAATGTTTATTGCCCTTTCTTTTAGAGTTGATGGTAGCTATTATGTGATGGTCAATTTTAATCTGAGCTTGAGCCAATATTCACATCTTCTTTGGCTATCTGTGTGGGTTTGTTTATTGCTTTCCTTTTATGGGTGTTGTTATTTTTTTCTAGTTATCTTCCTTTATCCTATTTTGCTTCCTTTTTTAGTCTTGTTGCGGGTTGATTGGTTTGAGATTGCATTGTTCTACTTTGATTGGTTTTTAGTTGGGCTCCTTCCTTTTGCTCTTGGTGGTTGGTCCTGCTATTGCTCCCATGTAATGAGAGTTCTCCTAGTTTTTTTTTTATTTCTAGTTTTGGTGAGCTTGGCTTTCTTTCTGTTGGGTCCTTGTTGGTACTTCTTATAGGCTAGTCTATGTCTTCTGCTCTTTATTTGTTTCCAGTTCTTTTCTTATTGATAGCCATGTTGCAGGTTGATTTGTTTAGGATTATCGAATTAGCTTGTTCTTATTTGATTATTTTTTAGATGGGCTCCTTTCTTTTGCTCTTGGTGGTTGGTCCTGCTATTGCTTCTGTGTCATGGGAGTTCTTCCTGCTGGTATACGTTATATTTTCAATTTTGGTGGGCTTGGCTTTCTTTATGTTGGGTCCTTTGGCGCTCCTATTATTGGTATGTGACTTTTTCTTTTGATGGTCTCTTCTTTCTCGAAGGCTAGAGACTGAGTTTTTCTTTTGACCTAGAAAGGTTAGCCATAGGGATAGGTCATGCATAAGGGACTTAGGGAGACTTACCTACCTTAGCCCCCAATCCATGCTTTCCTTCTTGAATCAAACCTAAAATTCATACCAAACCCAAATCAATTTCTAAACTCTTAATCAATCCCATGATCAAATCCAAGCTCAAAATTCTCCATAAACCTTATGATTGAATTTCGTGGCCTTAAACTTAGCCAAGTCCAATTCAATTGATTTTCTCGAAGATCAATTCACTCAATCATTTATCAAATCTAAATCCAAACTCAATTCCAAATGATTGAAACCTAAAATCAAATCCAAGTTCCAAAATTCCTTCCTAAACCATATGACCCACTCTCATAAGCTTAAACAAATCTCCACCTGAGTTATCCCAAACTTGATTGATATCTTTATAAATTAATTATTACTTTATTTATATTCACATATATAAATGAAATACACATTCAAATAATCAAAATCAATTCAAGCTAAATCAAACTAAACCAAGACCCTTCTTAAGCCACATAGACCTACCTCCATAAGCTTAACTAAATCTTGACCCAAACCAACACAAAATCAATTAGTTTCTTTATAAATCATTTATTACTTCATTTATATTCATAAATATAAATAAAACCCAACTTCCAATGACCAAAAATAAATCAAACTAAATTAATTTCCTTCTAAGCCCTTTTATCCCACATCCATGAGTTTGGTTAAATTTGCTTCCAAATCACTCCAAATTCAAGTGATTTTCTCATGAATCATTTATATCTTTATTTATATTTCCAGATATAAATAAATTATAAATTCAAATAACCAAAACTAAATCTAAAATCAAACAAAAATTCAATTTATACATTTAAGCAAATTTCTTGGACTTAACCAAATTCCACCTAAACCAAGCCAAAATCATTTAAGCAAATTTATATCATTTAAGCAAATTTCTTGGACTTAACCAAATTCCACCTAAACCAAGACAAAATCAATTATTTTTTTAATCAATCATTCTTCAATCATTGATCCAAATATAAATGAAACATATAATTATCTAGCCAAATTGAAATCAACTCAAGTTAAGCCCAAGTTAGCCCTTTTAATTTGAAAACTTCAAATGAGCCAAAGTCCATTGGACTTGTAGTTAAATTTATATTTCAATCATAGGCTCATATATAAGTTCAATTAAACTTCAATCAAGCCAAAAACTAAGCCAATTGACTCATTTAGATCCACTTGACCCAATGTGGCCTAAAAGACCTTTTTGAGCCAAATTCTAACCCAACCCAAATTAGATTGAACCAAGCCCATCCATGCCTCATATCATGATCAAAAATCACCCTAGGATGATCAATCACCTTGAATTAGGTCAAATAAAGTCAACTTAGTCATTTTACCAAGTCAACCTTTAGCCCAAATGAAACCCAAACTAGCCAAAACTCATTCTACACTAAATTGATTGAAACCATTGATTCACACCAACCCATGATCAATGTTTGAATATGACTTGATCATCAATTGAATCAAACCAAACCTAATTATCCAATTGTCCCAAGTTGAATCAAATTATCGTAAAAGGCTAAAATGGGTCAAATCATAATCTAACCCAAATTGATTGCAACCAATGGCTAAAGTTCATTCCAAATTTATGAACTTGAAGCAGTCCAATTTGACCAAATTGGTCAACTTGACCAACCTAGCCCAAATTGACGAAGGGTTAAATTGGCCACAATCAAAATTAAATCCAAATTGATTCAAACAAAATCCTACAATCATTTTTAATTAACCAATTGAACATGAATCAACACTTAATCCAACCCAATTTGGTGATTTGGGCAAATTGGTCAACTAACTTTTTGGCCCATTTGATTCCATATGAACCAAAATCAAACTTAGGCCAAATTGATGGAAACCACTTGAACTAAAACTCTTCAAATTATCATTTGAACTTAACCTTGGTTTGACCCAATGTGACCAATTGGTCAACCTAACCCAACATGACCAAAATTGAACCCATATAACCCAATTGAGCCAAAACCCATAAAACTAACCCATGGGACTTTGGAGGCTGACCTAACCTGATCCAAACCCATCATAGATCAGCCCAAAATTAGCCCAAACTAATTTGGAGCAAGTCCAATGCAAATCCTTCATGGATCCTCTCCCATATTGAATTCTTTCTTCAAATGGAAAAGTCCACTCTCCTCTCATCCTTGGCAGCCACCAAACTTCTAAATGGTGCATCCATAAACTCCTAGCCCACCCTAAGTGTGATAGGACTTACCTTAGACTAAAGAGAGGTGAGTTAACTCACCTCCCATGCAAACCAAGAAACAAAGGTCCCAAGCAAGAGATCAACCAAGATCAAGCCTTGAGCCACCTCCCAAGCACTCCTCCAACCAAACCAGCCACATAGACTTTGATGGAGACCAATCGACACTTCAGGTGACCAAAAAATAAGAAATAATCTCATCCATCCACCTCAGCAAACTGAGGGGTATACCCCCTCAATTCGCAATGAGAAATTAGTTCATTCAAATTGTCTGAGCTTCCAAAGGAAAATTCAAACCTTCTTTGTAATTCTAGAGTGATTCCAAGCTTTCCTCCATCGGCATTTCACCTTCCCATCTAAAACTAAAATAGGGGAACCCAATCCCAGTTCTAACTTTATCATTTCTCAACCAAACTTCAATTCCTCTTACACACACCTTCCACATACCTCATCGAGGCTACCCAAAGATTCTTTCAAGTTTTAAACCCACTGGAGCTAGGAGTTCGATCACCATCGAGATCCAAATTGATGGAAGTTGATCCACTAAGCAAACCAAAGGGAATTAGCTTGTGTGCTACTCAACAGGGCCTCTTTGCTACTAGACGAAGCTACCTCTATCAATCTCACTATTGGTCTTGAGCTCCGGCGAGGTAATTTCTCAAAATCATAGAAATATAAAATTTTTATCATCTTTTGTGAAGAGAATTCGCATGTGAGCCCATCCTAGCTATTAGATCCTTGTGGATCCCTCGTGTGAAGGTGTGGGTTGATCAGTGAGCTATCCATGGTGGATGCCCTCTGTCATTCATTGCTCATAGGAAGAGAGATCAAGAGTCATATATTTTGTGTGATTGGAATGAATGATTTTGATCAAATTACACTATATTACCTCTATTTTCTCTCTTTACACCACGAGATTAATCTGCGCCATCCGATCCGATATCGCGGCACCATGTGGAAAGCGTGCCGCATCAGCTTGCCATGTGGTACCAATAGGATTAAGATTTTAATTAGGTTAATTAAGGTATTTTTAAATCTAAAACTTTATAATTCATAACTAATTATAAAAAAATTCAAAAAATATAAATAATGTCCCATTTTAAAGGTATTTCAAAAATGAATCTATTAAAATTATCTTTAATTAGGATTAGTGATATGGGGGATTAAGATGAGCAGTGACTAGAAGACTTTATCCTAGGAGGCCCTGTGATGCCTTTGAAGCAAGCACATCCAAATGAAGAAATGAAGGAGATATGAAGAATGAAGATAAGAATGCCCCCATACCATTTATTCATTTGTAAATTCTAATTATTCTTTCATATACTGGGTTATATAAGGGTAGAGCTTGGCTATCCATTTTATCTCTTTTGGTTGTATAGTGATACCCAACCGCACCGGCCTTTTATTCTTTTGCATCATGTTTATAAAATTCTTGATGTTATGTTTAAATTGCATAATAGAAACAACATGTGCTAGGTGAATGTATGGGATGATCCAAGTGGCCAATTCCCATTGGAGGGGTCAGTTTGGCTTCGGGTTGGGTCATGTTCACCACCCTCCTTGGTGTTTAAATGAACCAATAGAAGGATGCCAAGTGGCCTTGACAAAGAATATGACCAAATTCCAAGTGAATTTGATTATAGGATATCCTTTGACCTAAGGTTTGACTTGAGTTAGTTTGATTTTGCTTGGGTGATTATAGTTTATGTTTATATTTGGGTTTATGATTGAAGGAATGATTGTTTAAAGAGAAAATATAATGGTTTGGATTGATTTGAGAGTGACTTGGCTAAGTTTAGGAATTTGACTTGAAAGAGTATAGGTTGGGTTTAAGTTGGATTTGGACTTCAGTTTGAATTTAGTTTTGGTTATTTAAATTTATATTTCATTTATATTTGTGAATATAAATGAGAATATAAATGGGTTATAAGAAACTCTTTTGAGTTTGAAGTGATTTATGATTTGGTTTGGTTAAGTTCAAGGATTTGACTTGAAAGGGTATAATTTGGATTTTGGTTAGAATTGGACTTGAGTTTTGAATTCAGTTATTGTTATTTGAATTTATATTTCATTTATATTAGTAAATATAAATGAGAATATAAATGGGTTATGAGAAAATCTTTTGAGTTTGGACTAATTTAAGATTTGAATTTGAAGTTTGGTTAAGTTCGAGGATTTAACTTGAAAGAGTATAAGTTAGATTTAAGTTGGATTTGGACCTGAGTTTTAGTTTAGTTTTGGTTATTTGAATTCATATTTCATTTATATTTATGAATATAAATGAGAATATAAATGGTTTATGAGAAAATATTTTGAATTTGGAGTGATTTGAATTTGATTTGATCTAAGCCCATAAGATGAAATCATAGGGATTAGAAAGAAATTTTGGATTTGGAATGGATCATGAGTTTCAATTACTTGGAATTAATTCATGATTTGAGAAAATCAATTGAGTTGGAATTGATTTGAGTTTGAAGTTGATTTGAATTTGAAGTTGGATTGAATTTGAACTTTAACTTGAAAGAAGGAAGTAAGGATTTTGTTCAAGCTAAAGTGTAGGCAAGTTTTCCTAATATCCCTAAGGCAAAACCTATTCCTATGGCTAACTCTCTTAAGTCTCTAGGGTTAGGTTAAGTGTTCACCTAATCAATAGAAGTGTCTTAAGACTAAGAAACTCTTAGTGTTTAGAGGAGTCCATATGTCTAAGATGAAGAAGTTGAAAGCTCACTCCAAAAGTGAGGTCAACAAAGGGCGCCTAATAGGTGTGCTATGACTGACAAGGCATACTACATGTATTAGTGTTGGCTGAGATGATCAACAACACTCGAATGATCGCAAGCACTAACAAAAATGATTTACTCTTAAACTAAATGTGTAGAAGGAATCAAGAGCTTAGTGCAATGCAACTTTATTTATTCCTAAGACATAAGAGAGTGAAGGAAGAATCTTCTAGGGACTGAGTATGTGAGCCTTCCACTAAAGGAAAAGGTTCAAGTTATCCAATGAGGATAAGAGGTTTGATTTAATTTGCATCTCGTTGGTGAGAAATTTGATTTGATTTGTTGATTTATGATTTGGTGTTCCACTGGGGGTAAAAGTGTGAACCCTCCTCTAGAGGATCAAGTTCAACTTGGATCGAATTGGTTCCATTGGGGAACTAGAAAGACTTGCATTTCACTGAGGAGAAGCTGATTGATTTGTTTATTTAATTTGAATCTACTAGGGAGGTTAGTTGGATTTGTTTTGTTTATTTAATTTGACTCCACTAGGGAGGAGGGTTAAATTTATTTCAAATTTAAAATTTAAAATTTTTGAGATGGACCCTGTCGATTTACGATGGACCTGCCGGTAAGGCCACATTTTGGCCTAGCTCAAATTTACCAATCCAAAGGGGTAGTCTACCAACCACATAATAGGACTATCTGGCGGAGGGTTGCCTTTTTGCAAACTACTAGGAAGAAAGTGTAATAGACTTACATCTTACAAAGTAGGGATCAGTCGCTAGGGAGATCAGTTGGTGAGGCAATGGATTGAACTCAACCTAAGGTTGACTACTGAGTGAATGTTGCTAGAAATTAGATCAGCTCAAAGATAGTCACAATTAGTTTGATTTTTAATTATATTTGATGGATCCCATCAATTTTCAATAGACTGTACTAAGTAGGGGTCATGTTGGCCTTGGTCTAGCTCAGATTTACTGATCTTAAAGAAGTAGTTTCTCCGGCCAAGAGGAGAACTATCTGACCAAAGGGGTGCCTTTCGATTGCAGCGATTGATTCAGGGAAGAAAATATGGGGACTCACATCTATCCTGAATAAAAGGACCACTAAGGCAACACATTAGCAAGGTAACATGTCAACCCGATCTAAGGCTGTCTGTCGGTTTGCAATAGTCATGCTAGAAAGAATGTATAATAGACTTACATCTTTCAAAGAAAAATGACTGTTGAGGTAACCTGTTTGTGGCAAAACAGATTGAACATGACCTAAAGATGACTACTGAGAGAGTGCTAACCTAGGGACTTATCTCTACTCAAGAGTAGCCAGGCAATTCTTACAGGGAGTTCTGTTGACACTTCCCTAAAGATAGAATGTCTGCTTGGGAAAGGGGATGCTGAGGGCTTGAATTCCTAATCCACAAGTGAATAATTGCTATAGGGGCTGCTGACAGTGCACATGTCTTCTTTTTCTTTAGAGAAGAAGCATTGTTGTCACCATGACTTCATAACAGGATTTTTGAAAGAATTCTGTGAATATGAGGAGACCTTTCATCACCTTTACTTGATTTTTCAGTAGAAGAGCATAAGACCTCCTTGCCTGAATAGAAAGGCCAACCTTGAATATTTTATCTTCAATTATATATTTGCTAATGTGAGATAACTCATGCTGCAAGCTTCCTACATTAGGAACATTGAGAGATTTAGGATTTCATTCTCTTCAATCAGTAATGGATTTGGAAGGTCGTTCAATCTTCCCCATCTCTCAAGGAGATCCCACTCATTTTTCACGAAAAAGAACCCATTAGACCAACTTTTAGATAGACCCATTCTAAAAATTCTATCTAATTTTTAATACCTCGATATGAAACACATTCCTGAGCATCACATGTGAACCTACACATTATGCATAAGTACATGATGTTCAAAGTCACACCACGCTCTTTAAAGAACACAGTCAAACCAATAATGATCACTAGAGCTCAAAATGAAAATTGTGATAAAGCTATAACATATATTTTAAAGATCTTAATCATTTTAAGAGCCAAAGAGAATCACAGTCTAGCATGAAGAATCATCTCAGAAATAGTAATGTATCATTGCGAAGAAAAAGGTGTCTAATCAGACTTTTTGGCAACAAGAGCCACCAACTCATTTGGGAAATGAAATTTCCTATGAAGCACCATTAAACTATCAACTATAGTGGATGATATATTATTTATAGCTGTTATGTTATTAGTTTTCTTCTGACTATCATCCTGTTAAAATGCATAATAAGTATGAAACATATAGAGGAGAGAAAGGCAAAGGTCTGAGAAGTGTGCAAAGTAACTCAGTTACCTCAATAATTAGGCACATCCTCTCCTCACTTTATTTTTCACATATAGTTTTGGATATAATCTTTCTCCAATATGATGAAAATATATGTATACATATGAGTTCATAAAGAAGCTATTTCTCACTAATGATACTCAAATTACATAGATTTTAGAGCTTTTTTAAAGAATGGTTATTAATCGATGCTTTCTCGCCACATTGGCAGTTGTCAACTGTTAAACCATCTGTCAGAGTTGCAAGAAAATAAATTTCCTACAAAACAAAAGTAGAAGATATGGGCTTTGATCACCTCTAAACTCAGTCGGTTTGACGAGCACAGTTGACACCTTTTTCGAGAGAAAATTGGAGTCTTGCCGTATGAACTATGAGTCTTAATCACCTCTAGACCTAGTTGGTCTGACTAGAATAATTGACGCCCCTTTTGAGAAAAAATTGTAGCCTCTCTATATAAACTATGGGCCAAAATCATTCCCAAATTTGGTCGGTCTAACGAGGACAATTGTCACTTCTATCGAGAGAAAATTGAAGCCTCTTCATATGAATTACGAGTCTTAATCAACAAAGCAAATAACCTGCTGCCAGAAGAAAGTCAGAGCTTTGCTGACAAAAGAAAAAAAATTTATTACCTTTAACTCCTAAACTTCTGCTGAATAATTTCTCATCGAACATAGGAGAACATTGAACATATAGGAGAAAACTGTGTCTCTTTACTTAACCCTAAGGGGAGGTATTTATAGATCCACAATATGGGCAAAAAGGAAAGACATTTGGAAATATTTAGATACATTATGAAAATTTCTACTCTTAAATATAATCTTCCATTTAGAAAAAAATGAAGAAAATAATAAAAAAAATTAGAGAAATTATAAAATAAATTCAAAATTTTTTGTCATTTGTGCTCACTAGCATGCATTTGTACGCTGGTGTGTTGCGCAATCAGCGCCGCCCATGGTCTCAAGCGACCACAAGAACTGGCTTCTGGTGGCCTCCTTGTATGCCCCGTGACCTATGGCGGTCCTGGATATTCATAAGCCCCAGCCTGCATAATCGCCTCCCCTGCGACTTTGAATTTTTGCACTCAGATCCCCCCGCCGCCCATGGTCTCTTGTAATGTCGCGTCATGGATGCGGCCCCTGCCAACGTCCGATATGTTCTCATATAAGTTGCCCACAACCTCGCCGCTTCTGATGCTCTTGCATTGGCCTCATCATGCACCCATGTGATTGGTCTCTTGCGCCTACTTCTATGATCATAATCTTGTGCTCCTATGAAGATCTATTCTATCAAACTATATCTAACTTAAAGGTTAATGAACATGCAAATTTCATTAACATAAATAAAGTTATTAAATAAATAGTTTTCTTAAAATTATAATCAATTATTAGAAAATTATTCGTCGACTTGACCTGTATTTTCGGATGATAGAGATTATATCATCCAAAAATAGGCAATTGATATGTCATCGAAAACACTTTTAGTTGATGTATGAATCTTGATAGATAGCAATAATTCTAGTGACTAAAGATATATAATTGAAAACTTTGGGATATCACTCGGATCTATAAATAGCTTCTAAATATATAATGTTTATAATCAAATCGAGAGTCTTGATGAGCCGGATCTAACAATCCTAAGATTTCTTAATTATGACTTCATTTGAGCAATCAAATACTTAAAATGCATTAGATGATCGAAGAAATTATTTTGAGCCGTCTGATGGAGTGGTTTGAATTTTGCTTGTATTTACATAAATGTCAGTCACATAATCTTTAAATAGCCCCTTATTCTTCACATGAGGGGACAGAAGCTAAAGAAAGTAGAGAACTCTCAAACTCGAAGAATCTTAAAGCATATAATACCAATCGACAATCGATCATCATCGCACGCCGAGGCCACCACCTCCGAACATCCCCACCACCACCACCGACCGCCACCATCTACCGCCACCCGCTCACTCACCGCTGACCGCCAATCATTGCGACCACGCGATTGTCGGTCCACGCCGCCAACGGCAGGTCACCAAATCAGTGCCAACTCCGACTTCGCCATCCACCTGTCACCGTTCACGCCAGCGATAGTCGCCAGATCACCATTGTTTACATACTACAACCACCCACCATCTTTCAATAGTTTCCGTCGGATCATAAGACTATCACCTCAAGTAAGGTTTTTGTCACAAATCAAGTGAAGCTTATCAGAAAACTTATTCTTGTAAGCTATCCTTCTTCAACTTTGGGTAAAGGAAAATAATTATAAGAAAAACTCATATAGTAAAATTATTTCTAAGTGGGCTATACCGTGGTTCTTTTTTTCCACGTAAAATTCTAAGGTCTCTCAAACTCTTTTATTGAGTGTGAACGTAACGCTAAGATATTGAATTTTCTTATTCTACTCATCCAAATTTTTCACACAATAAATATGTAAAAATAGATATAAATAATCGATCTTTATGAGGCTTTATTTTTTTCTTTTCATTTGTATCGCTCATGGGCTTTCATTCATTGCCTCCGCTCAGCCGAGATCCGGTATCCATTTCTTTGTCATATGGTAGCAGATCGAGAGCAACCTTGGTCTCGCTAAAGTTGATAATGCAAAGAACTGCCGCTTTCAATCTTTACGCTTCCACCCTACAAGATCCATGATTGGGAATCGAGGCTTACGATATGAGGGAGCAGAAGATGACAACAATTGTAATGCTGCCCATCATCATGCATCATCATCATCATCATCACTTGGAGGTGGCTGCCAGCTAAGCTACTACAAGATTCTTGAGTCACTACATCTTCCTCAGAAGGAAAGGCTCCTCTTTGGAGAACAAAGGTGGATGACTACGATAAAGTTTTGCACTGATATTTTTTTGGCAAAATTTTTAAAATAAGCACTTTTAAAAATATAATTAGCGGATTAGGTATTAAAAAAAAAATTAAAAGTAGACCTCTATTTAACTACCATCGACGCTAACTGGTACAGTTTAAACCGTAAACCACGAGTGGTCTAAAAACAAAATAATTTTAATTTTGATCGAATAAAAAAATAAAAAAAAAAATCTAATTTTACAATTTTGCTATGGTTATAAATATCTAAATTTTATATTTGGAATATATTTATTTTTATATAAAAAGAGATAAATTTTAATTTTAAAATTTAATAATCTTTTGTATATAAAATTAAAATTTTTTTATAATATTTATGTAAATATGAAATTTTAAATTTAAATATATAAAATATAAGAATAGAGTACTCTATTAGGCGAGGGTACGTTTTAAAATATATAATAAATTTATAAGATAAAATTTAACTTCAATATTATATAAAATATTTTGCTTAAAAATATATAAATATTTTTTATACATATATGTATAAATTTATATATATATATTATACATTGAAGTTAAATTTATACTTAAAAGTTAATTTTGTTGGATTGGATTAAAAAAAATAAATAAATAAATAAATAATAATTTTGTTTGCGGAGGTAAAAATTTTATATTTGAAATATATTTATTTTTATATACAAAAAAAGATAAATTTTATTTTTAAAATTTAATAATCTTTTTTTATATAAAATTAAAATATTTATAATATTTATGTAAATATGAAATTTAAATATGTATAATAAAAATACAAGAATGTGGTTCTCTGCTAGGCTAGCATACATTTAAAATGTATTATAAATTTATAATAAAATTTAGCTTCAATATTATATAAAATATTTAACTTAAAAATATATAAATATTTTTTATACATATATATATATATAAATTTAACTTCAATGTATAATATATATGTATAAATTTATACATATATGAATAAAAAATATTTATACACTTTCAAGCTAAATATTTTATATAATATTGAAGTTAAATTTTTCCTTATAAATTTATTATACATTTTTAAACGTACCCTAACCTAATAGAGAACTCTATTCTTGTATTTTTATATATTTAAATTTAAAATTTCATATTAACATAAATATTATAAATTTTTAAAATTTTATATAAAAAAGATTATTAAATTTTAAAAATAAAATTTATCTTTTTTTTTATATAAAAATAAACATATTTCAAATATAAAATTTACATATTTACCGCTCTCCGTAGAAAAATTGTAAAATTAGATTTTTTTTTATTTTTTTTATTTTGGTTAGTCCGCCCTCTTACGCAGCAAAATTAACTTTTTTTTTGACCGTCATGCTTAACGAACTAGCTTAATTGTAACAACAAATCTCTGTCATTTTGCTTTTTTTAATTTTTTTTAATGCCTAATCCATTAATTATATTTTTAAACATGCTTATTTCAAAAATTTTGCCTATATTATAATGTATTTTCAGATAAGTGCGATGGATTTAGATAATTTGAATTTATTATTAAAAATAAAAGAACAATTCTCGGATGGGTTTGAGAATATTACGGGGAATGAGAGGTTGTTTTGACTAACTTTTTTTTTATATTTGTTGCGTGCTATAAAAAACCATGAGTAGAGTAAAGTTTTCTTTACTTGTTATGAAATCCAAGACACACAATGTATTTAAAGAGTGAATAAGAAAACTCCAGAAATTTTCATGTGGAAAACCTCGAAAAGATGGAAAAAATTATGGGGCCTAGCACAGTAAAAAGCTTCCATTATGTATCTATTTCAGATTACAAAATCTTTCTGATAACGGGATTACAGAATTGTATATAAGAAAGGAACAACGACTATGTAATACGCTCGGTCACAATGCTAGTAGATGACTAACAACGGAACAACGACCGACGATGAAGGTCATCATGATGGAGACCTGAGCGAATGACAACGATCATGATCGACGGCGTCCGGTGGTTGACGACGTCGAGTGGTGGCACGATTGTTCTTGGAGGATCTTCAAGCTTTAGGGCTCTCTCTTCTCTCTTGGCTCCTCATATGAATGAGGCTATTTATAAATGGAGATGGCTCTCGTAAATACATGCAAACCCGCACACCAATTTCCATGGACGGCTCACAATGATTCCATTGATCATTTGATGTATTTTAAATATTTGAATGCAAATGAAGTCGGAATTTTGAGATCTTGGCTTGTTAGATCCGGCTCGTCGAGACGCTCGATTTGACTATAAACACTCCATGTTTAAGAGCTTTTTAGGGATTTAACTGATATCCCAAAGTTTCCAATGATATTTTAAGTGCTCGATCTCAACCAATTTCAACTTGGATCGTTTTTTAAGATCAAGATTTTCGCCTAGTAGTATTTTAAGTATCATATCAGTTTCCCCCCTATTTTTGGATATCATTATTTCAATCAATCAAAAATACATATATATATCAAATACTTGAAGATAGCAAATTCTTCAATGAAATTTGAGCGTCTATTAACCACATATTTTAGAGAACGATCTTGGGAGCACAATATTATGACTATAAGGGATGTAGGGTGGATGAGTATAAGTGTGGGCACAGATTTGAGGTTACGAGTCATTCTTACGGAGCTCAGGGTGTCCACGCAGCATGGTCATGGGTCACGCCAGCTCAGCGCGTTCGCGTATGCGGCATGGCCGACCGGGGTCAAGCGTCGCGACGGGCCCAGTCGCAGAACGGACGGTCGGGTTAAGACGAGTCCACGCTGGGCCGAACGCTCGCAGGATGGGTCGGTACACGGCGACGCGGTCAGATGAATAGCGGCCGCGTGGCGTCACGCATGAGCCACGTTCGAGCTACTGTCGCGATGGCAAGGCTACGCAAGACGTGCCTGGCACCATGGCCCAAACGACGTTTTGAGCGGCGATTTTGGTGGTTTGCATTTTGTTGATTTTTACCTTTACCCTAATGGGTCTATAAAACCCCAGGGCCAAGGAGAAGGCACACTTCTTTAATGCTCTAGATTTCTTCTTGAGTGGTCGTCAGATCGAAGAGCTGATACTAGTTCGGTTTTCCATGAAAGAGGCGTTGTCGACCGTTTGGAGCATTATGCTCAGATTTACTTGCTCCGCTTTTTGAAAGAGGTGTCAACCGCCTCGCCGACGTCTGGTGAGGCGATCGCGCCCGCACACATACGCCGTTGTTCGGTTTTCCTCGAAGAGGAGTCAAGGCCTTGTTGGACGTCCGGTTTGCGATCAAGGCCCGCAGACATACGCCGTTGTTCCAATTTTTCCCTCGAAGAGGTGTCAACCGCCGCCGACCGTCTGAAGTCGAGGCGATGGCGAGACATACGCCGTTGTTCGATTTTCCGAAGAGCCGCTCAACCGACTCATCGACCATCCGTTTGAGGCAATCAAGACCGTTCCAACTTTTATGTTAGGAAATTGATTTCTCACTTTAATGGATGATTCAGTTGATAACCACCAAGATGGCGAGGGAGCATTAGCCGTGAACCATCGCTCAAACGACTTTAAAGTTTGGCGGTGTAATTTATGAGTATCATCAGAGGGGAATATCTTCTCTCTCCTCTTTTTTATCTTTTTCTCATATGTATGTATATCCTTTTTGTTAGATCATAGGCAAAAATTTTATCGCAAGCTATCCGTGAGCAGAGTAAAAGAAGGCAAGCATTGGGGTAGTGAGTTGCTTTACAAAATTCTGATTTTGTCATTTCTCGCTCTTTATTTATTATGTATTTTCACAGGGTGATGGCCAGAAGAAAGCCCATAGTGTGATGGCTACAGACGATATACCATTCATTATCACATTAGATAGTTTAATGGTGTTCCGCAGAAAGTTTTTCTTTCCTAATGAGTTGGTGGCCATTGTTGCCAAAAAGTCTGATCGAGCTCTTTCACCTCCGCCAGGATACTTTACTATTTCTGAGATGATTCTTCTTACGAACTGCGATTCCCTTTGGCTCCTGAGTTGATTGAGATATTCAAAATATGCGGTGTAGCTTTGTCACAGTTTTTATTTCGAGCTTTAATGGTCATCGTCGATTTGGCTGTCTTCTTCAGAGAGCGTGGTGTTACTTTGAACATCAAATACTTGTGTCAAATGTGCAGATTTACATGTGATACCCAGGGACGTGTTTCTTATCGGACTATAAAGAATTGGATAGAATTTTTAGCATGGGATCAATCTAGAAATTGGTCTAATGGATTCTTTTTGTGAAAAATGAGTGGGGCCTTCCTGAGAGATGGGGAAGATTGAATGACCTTCCAGATCCATTGCTGATGTCGGAGAATGAGATCCTGGCAACTCTTAATATCCCTGATGTAGGAAGCTTGCAACATGAGTTACGTCATATTGGCAAATATATAGTTGAAGATAGAATGTTCAAGGTTGGCCTTTCTATCCAGGTTGGGAGATCTCATTCTTTTCCACTAAAAGGTCAAGTAAAGATGATGAAAGATCTCCTCATATTCATAGGGTTCTTTCAAGAAGCCCGTCACAAAATCGGTGGTGGCTTTCTTCCCTAAAGAAAAGAAGACATGTAAGTGACTACGTCGATATCGGAAGAAGATGTTCGCCCGACCTCTCGAGAGTTTAGCTATTTCAACTCATGATGGGGGAGTTCATTTCTCAAAGCCACACATTCCTGAAGAGGTGTTAAGTCACATATGAACTGGGCATCAACGAGCAAATGAATTGGTACGTTGTCTTCCCTTCTTTCTTCTTTTCTTCTTCTTTTGTGTAATATTGGGATTTTTTTCTTTATAGGTAACTCAAACATTAGGGCAGATGGCTCATTTGGGTGTCGCTTTAGATGTGTGGAATACTGAATTTGTGAAGATAAAATATCCAGCAAGGAGTATGATAAAAGATGAGTATTAAAGCCAAAGAAGTGGACTTTGAGGATCACCCAAGCGAACCGAAGCTAGAACATGTCGACTTTTCTTTATCTCCAGTGTCAGGAGGTGGAGCGCACTCATGATGAGAGGATCATCTTTCTAAGAAGGAGCATATAATGTCAGAAGCGGAAGCAAATGAAATCTCCTTGAAGGCGGTGGAAGACTTTAAGAACTCGCTTATCTGCATAATCAAGACCATGTTCGGAAGCTCGTAATCATATACTTGATGTTGAAGTGAAGGACTTGGAGCACCAATGTTTAGAGGAGGGCTTCATCCGAGGGTTCCTAAAAGAATCGCTTAGTATCGTAAAGACCGAGCTATGAGGATCTATCTCCCGCCCAAGTATCAAGACTCTTCGCTCGATTCGTGAGATTAAGGAGTTGAGAGTGAGTCCAAGGAGTATCTCCTAGTGGTGAGGAGACGCTGATATCACCAATCGATATGATGTAGCATCACTTGAGGATGCATTTTTTTATATGTATTATTATTAGTGTGTATCAGAATCTTGATTCTTTCTTATATCATCATATTAATGCTATAAAATTTTTTTTAGATGATACGCTCTTATTTTGTTTTTACCTATCTGGGGTAATTGGTTAAAATATTATTCAACGATGCTAACCTGTATGGATGAGGTTGAATTGAATCTACTCAGGATTTTTGACCTATCCGAGGTTGTTTGTTAGAGTCTCCGCTCGATGATGTTAACCTGTATGGAAGAGGTCGTGAGGAGTCCACCAAGGACCTTTTGACCTATCCTTTGATTCTTCGATGATGTTAACCCGTGGAAGAGGGCGGAGAAGTCCACCAAAGACCTTTTGACCTATCCTAAAGGTTGTTACTTGATTCTTCGATGACATTAAGAAGAGGTCGGAAAGTCCCCTTGGGATTGATCATGCCCGACAGATATAACGTGAGTTGTATATTTCTCAAGTGGGAGATTAAATGAAGAAGAAATAAGTTTGTAAGAAAAAGCTATAAATTCATTACTCGATAAGTTCGATACAATCATAAGATGATTTTAACATGGATATGAGTTTTAAGAGAAAATGACAATAACAACAACAACAACAAGTCTTTATCCCACTACGTAGGGTTGGCTACATGAAGAGGAAATGATAAACGAGACAAAATAAAATCTACAATAATTATGCAGTAGGAATTACTGATAATATTTTCGAGATTCTTAATGTTCCAAGTTCGAGGTAAAGTTTTCCCTTTGAATTCTTGAGCTTGAAAGTTCCTGGCTTCACCATAGCTATAACCACATATGGGCCATCCCAAAGAGGTGAGAGTTTATTGTGTTGAGGGCCTTTGCCTGTAGCTTCGAGACTTCGCAGGACCAAGTCACCGATAGATATGGGATGAGGTTTTACTCTTTGTTGAAGTGATGAGCTACCCTTTGGTGATAGGAAGCAACAGGCCATGTCATGAGTTTCGGGGAGTAGGTCCAGGTGCTGTCGGAGTTTTTCTTCATTACCATCATGATTGAATAATTGAACTCTTGGACTTGGAACCCCAATATCTACTGGTATAATAGCTTCTGTGCCGAAACACAAGTTATACAGTGTCTCACCAGTCGGGGTGCGCGATGTAGTGTGGTAAGCCCAAAGAACATTAGAAAGCTCATCAACCCATTGCCCCCGGGCCTTCTCGAGATGTGTTTTAGTCCTTTTGAGTATAGTTAGTTTGCCCCGCCCATTAGTTTGAGGATGTGCTATAGCCGTATGCAGCAGCTGAATGTGAAGATCTTTGTAAAAGGATGTAAAGACTTTTCTAGTAAATTGGGTTCCATTGTCAATGATGATCTTTGTAGGAAGACCGAATCGACATACTATATTTTTCCAAACAAATTATTTAGCATTTGCCTCCATAATTTTAATGAGTGGTTCGACTTCCACCCATTTAGTGAAGTAGTTGGCTAAAATGATGAACTTTCGTTGCTGATGCTATCGTAAAAGGTCCCATGATATCAATCCCCATCGAGCAAAAGGCCAGGGCTTTGAATGGATGAGACTCAGATGCATGTGAGGGAGGTTAGAGTGCAACCCATAACAACATTTTTTTGTGAACTCCAAGGCATCTTGTTTCATCGTAGCCAATAGAACCCTTGCAATTTTAAGGGCTAGCCTTCCTCCTAGTGTTCTCCACATATCCCTGAGTGGACCTCTCTTAATGCGTAATCAGCCTATGAAGGTGAGAGCATTTGAGGTCTGAGAAAGCTCATTTGTATAGTTCACCAATAATAGTAAAGTTTGAAGCTTATCTTGAGATAAGTGGTTGGGTCTTCGTGAAGAGTTCCTTCTTGTAGAAAAGATGGATGGTCCATCCACCTAATGTTCCTTTATCTCATCAATTGCTTGAATTACCCATGACACTTGGATACCGGAAAATGTATTTCTTCAACATGCCTTCTCTAAATAGATCCCTAGTAGCAGATGAAGCAAGCTTAAGAAGAGCCGCCAGTATTCTTCTAGTATATGTGAATGATTTGATATGTCTTGAAATGGGCAAGAAGAGACTTCACCAAGTGGAGGTATCAGGCCAACCGGGATTATGAGCATTAAAGTTTTCCTCAACTTGGGAGGCTAACAAGTTGAGAGTCGCAGGTATCACTAAGTCTTGAGCTTCATACCAATGGAGAGTCTCAACCCTGCTATGAGCCTCATATTCCCATATTATTAGCAGGAAATTTTAGCTAAGTCTATACTCTAAGGTATTCTACTGGGGAGAAATAAGTAAGATTCTCAAACCAGCACCAGTACTTCCTGAAGCTCCATCAATATAGAGGGTCCATTGTGGAGACGAAAGGCATGTAGCAGATAGCTCAACTAGAGTTAGGGCAGTGCATTCCACTATAAAGTCTGCGAGTACTTGAGACTTTATAGCAGAGCGAGGTAGAAAATTTATATCAAACTCTCCCAATTCTACGCACACTTGATTAACCTCCCGTGATGCTTCTAGTTTCTAGGATGGCCCTTAATGGTAAATGAGTGTAAACGCCGACAGTGTGGGCTTGAAAGTATGGACGCAATTTTCGAGAAAAACTAAAGCCGTGAGCCACCTTATCAAGTGGATAACGACTTTCTATATCGAGAATTTTGTCGACATAATAAATTGGTGTATATCCCACTTTCTTTCTCGCGACTAAAATTGAGCTTATCGCTGGAAGAGATCGAGATATAAAGATAACATCCTCTCCTTGAATAGGCTTGATAGGGTGGAGATGCTAAATACTCCTTAGTTTCAAAAGCGACGACATTCATCACCATTAAAATTATTATTTTTGCTCCCTTTAATATTTTAAAGAATGACAAGTATTTATCCCAATGCTAGAAGCGGATAACGCAGAATTCATCCATTCAAACATTGAACTTCCTTAATATTCTTTGAGGAGTCATATTTTGAGAGCTTTGATTTTCTGGTTGGCCTCTATCCCACGGTGGGTTACCATAAATCCAAGAAATTTTCCGACGAACCCCAAAAGCACATTTTGGTCGGTTAGTCGCATGTTACAATATCGAAGAAGGTTAAAGCATATTTCTAAGTCAGAAATATATTATGATTCTTCCAAGCTTTTCACTAACATGTCATCCACATATACCTCCATCAGGCGCCTAATAAGTCTTTAAAGACCTTATTCATAAGGCATTGATAGCACCAAAGATTTTTTAATCCAAACAGCATAACTTGGTAATAATATAAACCTTTATATGTTTGAAATGATGTAGCTTCTTCATCCGTTGGGTTCATTTTTATTTGATTGTAACCAGAGTAAGCATCTAAAAAACTAAGCATTTGATGTCCAGACGTAGCATCAACCAATTGATCAATTTGAGGAAGAGGAAAACTATCTTTCGGGCAAGCCTTGTTAAGGTCACTGTAATCACACATTCTCCATATTTCCATTTGTTTTCTTAACCATGACAACTTTTGCTAGCCATGTAGGGTAATGTACCTCTCGTATGAATCCCGCTTCTGAAGCTTGTTAACTTCTTGCTCAATAGCTGAGGCGCAAAAAAAACTTTGCTTCTTCTGATGATTTGAATGTTGGATCAATCTTGAGGGAGTGCATGATCACATTGGGTCGGCCTCAGATGTCCGCTGGACCTGAAGATGTCTTGATTTCTGCAAGAAGTTAATGTATTTTTCCCTTTGTTCGTTCTGAGAGAGATCCAACACCGCTCGTAATGGTCATCATCTGACAACAAAGAGCAAGTCTTCTACAGGCGAAGCTTTCTGGGATACTTCTTCATCTCAAAAATTAAAATCTTCGATGTCAAGGTCACATAGGCGTTGAGCTTGTCTGAGATAACATGATTATCTTGATTTCCACAGACCACTCCAACTCCAACGGGGGTTGGAAATTTCATCTTAAGATGAGATACTAAAGTGACTGCACCAAAAATTGATTGGAGGAGCCTTCCAAAGATAGGGTTATATGCTGAATCTGACTTGACCACCATGAATTGGATTAAATGAGCCACTTGTCAAGAAAATTCACCAAGGACAACAGGAAGGGTGATTGTCCCTCTACCGCACGATTATTATCAAACCCGCATAATGGTCCTACATGGCTTTTTCCCAACCGTGCCCATGTTAAGAAATGTAGAGTAAAATAAGACATCAATAGAACTCCCATTGTCAATCAAAATTCTCTTAACATTATAACATGGGTCACCGATCCCTGCGCTGATGACAAGTGGATCTTGATGAGGAACATGTACTCCTTCTAAGTCTGAGTCATTAAAAGTGATGGAATGATCAGTACGAGACTTCTTTAACTCTAGCTCTTTAGAGATGGTAATGAGAACTTGATTAGATAGTATTGGTCCTCTGTGATTGTTTCAATTTCTCCAACTATTTGATGATTATTTTATTGTTTGATGATTGTCCCGTTGCCCCGCTTGGAGGATGTATGTTTGTTTGAGTTGATTGATTCTTCACAAATCGATGTAGATATCCTTGTTGAATGAGCCTCTCAATTTCTTCTTCTTTGAGTTGTTTTTTAGTATGTCCACACGGAAGTGACTTTCATTTCGAATTTGGTTTCAGGATGACCACTTGATATTTTCTTCATCTCGAATAGCCATTGGGAGGTTAACACGAGATGTGTTCGTGTGTATTCCTTTTCGTGGTGGTTCTCATGTTGATGGGGTCATGGAGGGAGATCACGCCCTTTGTTTTGATAGGACTATTGGTCCGCATTCCCTGGGGTGCTTTTACATCTTTCTGTAGATTGCTCAAATTGTTTGTGATGGACAGTAATAGCCTCATTAGCAGAGATTTGTGCTTCCACATGATGAACCAAGTTGGTATATGAGCTGACCATGTCTTGCATTAGTGACGAGTAAAAAGGCCCTAGACGGAGTCCTCCAAGGAAAATTCCTCTTAATAGTTGTGGTCTACCTGTATTTGGCAAAAGCTTCTAAGGAGAACCTCGGAAGTATTCCTTAAGTGATTCACCCTCATTCTGACGAATGTCGGAGAGATGGGAGGAATCTTTAATGATCCTCCTGCAATGAACTGTTTTACAAAATCTTGGCGAGTTCGTCACAAAGGTATGGATGGATTCCCTTGGAAGGAGTAGAACCAAGTGCGAAGCTTTCCCTCGAGGGTAACGGAAAGACTGACAAAGCAAGGTGTCGAGCTCGTTGGATATGCATGATAGTCTGTAATGGTCGATGTGTTCATGTGGGGTCATCCCATCATAGGAATCAATGTTCTAAGCTTGAAACCCAATGAATAGATGTTGAAGAATAGCCAAAGGTAAAGGTGATTCTCACTGGAGGGGAAGATGATTTCTGTCTTGAAGGTGAAATTCATCTTGCATTAAGAGTCGTAATTTTGCATGTATAACATGATGAATGAGGTCAACAGGATGAGAACGTGTCAAGCTACCAGCAATAATTGGTGGATTAGCTTGAGTCGCGTGATGGATGAGTAAAATAGTGGTGTCAAGGAGATCGATCATTCTACAAGGAACTTCAACATCAAGGAGATTAGCATTTTGACCTCCCGCTAACGATCGATCTTGGGGAGATTTTTCATAGTGGTATTGTTCCTCAAAGTCGATCATCTCATTTTGAGACTCTTCCATTTGGTGCACAGATCTTCTAAAGAGATTTAGCGCTTCACCAATGGTCACATATCGTGGAAGATGATTTGGCATCCTTCTGGATTGGTTTCAGAATGACGGAGTTGAGGCTATTACAGTGGCGCCTATAGCGGGTGTTCACAGAATTGTGATTGAAGGGTTCTCTTCCACAACGGCCAAACTATGCGTTAGAAACCGATGTAGAGTAAAATTTACGCTATTGTTGTGAAATCCAAAGACACAATAAGTGTATTTAAAGAGTGAACAAGAAAACTCCAGAAATTTTCACGTGAAAAATCTCGAAAAGAGGGAAAAAACCACGAGGCCTAGCCCAATAAAAAGCTTCCACTATGTGTCTGTTTCAGAGTACAAAATCTTCCCGATAACGGGATTACAGAATTATATATAAGAAAGGAATATGTAGTCATGTTCAGTGGTCACAATTGCTCGAAGATGATGGCAACAACGAGGAACAATGATCACATGAAGGTCTTACGATGGAGACCAAAAGAGGAATCAATGTGGTGGCGAGCGGCGACGGCGCGTGTGGTTGACCATCGAGTGGCACGATTGTTTGGAGGATCTTCAATCTTTACTCTCTTCTCTCTGCTTGCTCCCTCATATGATAAATATATTTATAAATTGGAGGAGTAGCATATCTAAATACATGCAAAACCCGCAATTCCACATCTGGACGGCTCAAATATTTGATCATTTGATGTATTTTAAATATTTGAATGCTCAAATGAAGTTTTGAGAGATCTTTGTTAGATCATTTCGAGAACGGATTATAAACACTCCATGTTTAAGAGCTTTTAGGGATTTAACGATATCCCAAAATTCCAATGATATTTTAAGTGCTCGATCTCGACCGTTTCAACTTGGATCAATTTGCTTTTAACAAAGATTAGAATCTTTTAGTAGTATTTTAAGTGTCATATCAATATTATTTATATTTTAATATTAAATATAAATATATTTGACATCCTAAAAATATGCTAATTTTATTTTTATGTGATGATAATGATGATCTTAATTGGGCATATTAAAGATAAATAAGATAATAATGATATTTATTCATAAATAATGATGATGATTGCTAATACTAATGCAGATGATAGTGATTTTTGTTGAAGATAATATTTTTAAAAACTTTTTATTAAAATATTTAAAAATTATTTTAAGTTTTTTAATTGATAACTTGATTTATTTCTTTAAAAATATTTAAAAAGCATAAAAACACATTAAATATTTTTTGAAATAAAATAAAATAAAAATGATCTCAAATAGACATTTATGCACTATTTGAGGTGATTTTTCACTATTTAATTTTTAGATGATACATAGCTATTGCTCTTTTTTTAATAATAATATTTATTAGAATGTAAATAAGTATAATAAATTTATTATTATTTAAAAATAAAAGAATTTTATGATTTCTTCAATAACTTAAAAAAATTATTTTCTCATAATAAGTTACATTTATTTTTTTTATAAATAGTTATAATTATCTTAAGTAGGAACTTTCCAACAAAAGATAAATATATTTTATAAAATTGAAGTTAAATGAGTGATGTTGCATAATTTATAATATTGTCTTGTAAGAAAAATATTAATATTTAAGTTGAATGCGATAAAAAAAAATGATCTCGGTAAATAAAATAAAAAATTATGTAGCAATTATGTTTTAAAAATAGACTTATATTTTTTAAAAAATAATTTATGATGAGCTTAAATTATTTGAATATATAAAATAAATAAATAAAGATAAAGTCATAACATACTAAAATGTAGATAAAAATAACCATTAAACTTGTGTTAATCAGCATGATAATCTATAAATTCTTCCAAATAAAATTAGAAGTGGAAATAAACAAACATGGTCTGGCTCCTCTCCTCATCAGATAATTTAGTTTGGCTAACAATGTTGAGCCTTACTACCTCCTATTTAATAAAGATCAAAGGGCATTCTATCAATGATGGTATGTAATAAATGGATGAAATTCAAGTGTTTCTGTTTTTCATCTCTTGAGAAGTATTTTATCTTGCATTGTACATGGCTTCAATAGATGTATCAAAATTATGAAGAGAGATTTTAGATGAAATCTAAGTCTTTAAAAAGAAAATAATCATTGACTGGTTTGAGGAATCTGTTAATACAAAATTGGTTTATGGCAAAATAGGGAAGGGCAGTTATGATTGAGAGATGTATCGAACGGTGGAGGTGAGTTCGAGCACAAGAGAGAGGAAAGCTCTCCTGTGTGAGATTGATTGCTCCATTAATGATAAAATATTTTGATTCATTTTTCAAATTATACCTAATCCTGTTTGTAGATGTTTCAGGAATTTTTATGAAGATGAAGATTTTAAACTTAATTCATATTTATATTACAAAGAATTTCTCATTTTGCATATTTTCAGGTTGATGTTAAACAATTTGATTGGAATAATTTTAAAAAAAATTAATACGCATTCATGAAATTTTGTGATTTCAATTTGTAAATAAATTTAAAATAATAAAATATTTGTTTAAAAAAGTATAATAAAAATAGTAAAATGTTAAGGTATTTAAATATAATTAATAGAAAAATATCATAAAAATTATCATTTACTAATTTTTTATGACTATTGTAAACAAATATTGAGCTAATATTTTAAATAATTTTTTCAAAAAAATCAAAATAATACTTTTGAAAAAAACTTCAAAAGTTATATACGACTCATAAAAAATATAAAATATTTATTTATTTAAAGATAAATTTTTTCAAATCATTGTAAAAGAAAAAAAGAAAAAAAAACCCCAAAAAATTCAATACACATGTATGAGTTGTAGTTATTTGTAACACTTCACTAATATAATATATATATATATATATATATATATATATATATATATATATATATATATATATATATATATATATATATATATATATATATATATATATATATATATATATATATATATATATATATATATATATATAAATTATTCAACCATTCTCAATAACTATCATTCATCTGCAGTAGCTCTTACTTCAAAAGAAAATCTTGTTTTATTGAAAAGAACAAATCTAAGTGCCGGAAGTCATAAAAAAGATTAAATTTATAAAAAAATTAAACATATTAATTCACAGAGGTCAGTTATGTCCGAAGGAAACTGAGGATGAATAAAATTAAAAAATAATAAAAAATAAAAGTAAAAACTAATGAGAAGAAATAAATTAACGTGACATATTTCAGTTAGAATTTGATCAGAAATGGCAATTAACGAGGGAAGATGTCAACACCACCAGAGAGTGTTTTGCTGCCAAAAAGAAAGGCAACGTCTTTGCCGGCGAAACGTAGGAAGACGACTTGGCGATATCGCCATCATCATCGCATGGAGGAGGGAGACTGAGATCCAGAGAACATCCGTTTGAATTCCTCTCCTTCCTTGTCGGCTCCTGTGGATGCGAAGGGTGGTGTCGCCACATGCCAAAGATGACTTTGGCGATATCGTCTTTGGACAGAGTCTATGAATGTAATATATTCATTGTTAGATTTCTGAGGCTTGCGTTAAATTTTTTTTTAATCTCATGTGAGGTCTCATTTCAAAAGAAGACCTTATGAAATTAATATTTTTTAAATTATTATGTCTTTTGCTACTTACTCATATTTTATTATTTCTTATATCAAAGGTATGTCTAGTAGTTCATCAAAGCAAGATGTTAATCCCATAAGATCTATTGTTAGTCTTATGCAAGTTGCCTATGAGAGAATTTAGTGTTGGGTCCTCACCAAACACAATAGTATTTGAGATGGCTATGAGAAATGTAATTGTTTGATGATAATCACACACGTAATCCTTTTGGTAAGAAAGTAAGAAAAAAAATATCGTCAGTATAGAATAATTTTACTTTGATCAAAATCAATGATGGAACTGAAAAAGTACAGTATAATCATTCTAAGCATAAGCTTATAAAGAGGAAAGGTGGTGCAACTATGCAATATATGCGACATTTACTTTATTATGGTAAGAGGATGGTGAAGCCTGAAGGGCAACTTAATATTTCAATTTAACCACCTATGATTATAAGTACCATTGAGTCTGTGGGTGTTTGTAGTGTTGCTAATTGGAGACAAGATCATGCTAGGATAAGAGAATTAATTTCTCATATGATAATGGCGCATGAGTTGCCATTTACATTTATTGAATTTAACATGTTCAATATTGTCATGAAAGCTACTAGTCTACATTATGAAAAGATACCACGAAGTACTATGAAAAATGATTGCGTAGTAAGCTATGAAATTGAAAAAAAAAGCTTGAAACACTTATTAGATACTATTAGAAGAGTTAGTGTGATAACTGATCTATGAAAATCTGGTCAAGATATACATTATATGATTTTGATATGCCAATTTATAGATGTTGAGTGAAATTTACAAAAAAGAGTGCTTAACTTTGTTGATGTGCCTTTGCCTCATAGAGCAACATATGTACAAGACATCTTGTACAAGTGTTTAAAGGATTAGGGCAATGAGAATAAAGTTGCAACAATAACTGTGGCTAATGCAACATACAATACATTAGCAGTTAATATGTTGAAAGCAAGTTTAGAGTTCCATGAAAAACTTTCTCTTGATGGAAGAATTTTTCATGTGCGTTGTTTGCACATATCTTAAATTTGTTAGTTCAAGATGAGATTTTTGAAATTAAAAGTACAATTGATTTGGTTATATATAGTGTTAAATATGTGACCACTTCACAGCATCGATCAGTGATGTTCAATGAGAGATAGCTCAACAGTTGCATTTGCCAAAGAAGGAATTGACTCTAGATTGTGTCACCAGATGGAATGCTACTTACCTAATGTTATCTTCTGCACTAAAGTTCAAGGAGGTCTTTCTGAGGTTTCATGATAAAGATCCTTGTTACACTTTATATCCTATTGAAGAAGATTAGGTAAAATTAGAAGATGTTTATTCTTTTCTTGAGGTATTAACCAAGCCACATAATTCATATCATGTTAAATTCTAAACTTTGCATAATTTCCTATTACTAATGAAATTCATTTGCTCTATATTCAATGAATTAACTTTAATTTTGTAATTATGGTAGGTTCCAAATATCCTACCTCTAACTTATTTTTATCAAAAGTATGGAGGATTAAAGAAATGTTGGATGAAAACTCTCTAAGTGGGCTCCCACATGTCAGAGAAATGGCAATCCGAATGAAAGAAAATTTTGATAAGGATTGGGGAAGTTGTAATCTTCTAATATCTATAGGTGTTATTTTAGATCCCCAAAATAAAATAAAGATGATAAACTTTACATTCAACTCTATATACTTTGAAGATATTGCTCAGATGCACATTGATGAAGTCAAAAATTTATATGAACTTTATAATGAGTATGTGAGGATTATAAACCTAACAATGTTGACAAGCTCACCTTAGAAAGTGATTCAAGTAGTGGTTTGAGAAGTGCTTCTACTTTTAAAGGTAGACCAGCCTATGGGAAGAGAAAGTATGAGACTTATATCATAACAGATTACACTAACCACACTGTTAAGTCTGAGCTTAAAGTTTATTTGGATGATGGTGTTCTTATTGAGAATGAGAATTCAAAAAATTTTGATTGCTTAGGTTGGTGGAAGGCAAATTGTTTGAAATACAATATTTTATCAAGGATGACATCTAATGTTCTTTTTATTTCAATAATAACAGCTTTCTCAGACTCAACTTTTATTGCTAGTGGTAGAGTTATTGATCAATATGATGCTTCTTTAGGGACGAAAATTATTCAATATTTATTATACGAGAGTGATTGGTATCAAAATTTTTATGGAATTAAAAGAATGGCAAAGATTAGTAGCTTATTTTATTTCACTATGGATTACATGTCATACCATTTTGACATTAATATTTGCATATGTTATGTTGTACAAGGCAAATAGGAGATGAAGGAAGTTCTTTTACTTTGAAATGATATGGATTCAATGTTTGGAGCTTGGAAGTTAAAACTTTTATAAATTTGAACTAAATTGATGTAATATTATTTTTTTCCCATGAACTCTTTATGAAGTCCTTGTGGTCATATGGTTATTAAATATTTTATCATGTCCTAGCAATAGTTTCTATTTAAAAAGTATTGGTCGAGTATTGATAATGAAGGCATTGATGATAATCTAGATGGATTATTTATTGTTCTATTTATTTATGTACATTATATTTATAGTTCCCTTTTCTTTAAGTATTTTTGGTAGTCATTATGTTCAAGTCCTATTAGTATATGCATTTATGATGATATTTATTTGATAGAAGTAGAATTTTCGATGTAATGTTTGTTTCCCTTCTCTTTAAGTATTGTTGGTAGCTATTATGTTGAAGTCCGATTAGTATGCATTTATGATGATATTTATTTGATAGAATTAGGATCTTCAATGTAATGTTTGTTGTCCTTTCTTTTAGAGTTCATAGTAGCTATTATGTGATGATTAATTTTTATCTGAGCTTGAGCCTTTATTCACATCTTCTTTCCCACATATATTCCTCATATGTTAGTCTTTATTCGTTATTTTGAGGTGTTTCTTTTCTTGTGTAATAATGTTGTTTTGTTCACCTCTTTATGCTCTATATATGTGGTATTAAATATGGTGAGTTGTTTTTGTTGTTAAAAATAAATATTGAGATATTTTGAATCTTCTTATCTTTTACTCATAATAACATATGTGATGATTTACTCATAGGTAATATTGTAATTGTTTACCTGAATTCATTTATTAGGACCACTTATCATCATAATGTGAATCTCCAACTTTTCATTTTCCTTATTGCCAACAGAACCTCAAGTCCTCCTTCGATCATAAAAGGCGATGTTTCAGACTTTTAGCCTTTTTACACATATCTTTATTATTTATTTATCATTATTTGATGTTCTTTAAAAATATTTTACGTTCTATGTATTCATCTTCACAAATTTGCTTGTCATCAATGCTCCATTAAAGAGAAAGTTTCATGTTATACATATTAATTTTTAAAAAATTTTATCATTCATGAATGCTAAATGCATGTTTATGCACATTTATATAATTCTTTTAAGAATGTTGATTAGGGCTACAAACGAATAGAACTGAGCCAAGCCAATGCATGTTCAAGCTTGAAAGAGTATTTGTCAAGTGTTGGATGTTTCTAATTATTCATATACGTTATATTTATAGTTGCCCTTCTCTTTAACTATTGCTGGTAGTCGTTATGTTGAAGTCCTTCACTTCAATGTAATGTTTTTTGCCCTTTCTTTTGGAGTTGATGGTAGCTATTATGTGATGGTTAATTTTAATCTGAGCTTGAGCCAAAATTCACATCTTCTTTGGCTATCTGTGTGGGCTTGTTTATTGCTTTCCTTTTCTGGGCGTTGTTATTTTTTTCTGGTTATCTTCCTTTATCCTATTTGGCTTCTTGTTTTTGTCTTGTTGTAGGTTGATTGGTTTGAGATTGCCTTGTTCTACTTTGATTGGTTTTTAGTTGGCCTCCTTCCTTTTGCTCTTGGTGGTTGGTCCTGCTATTGCTCCCATGTCATGAGAGTTCTCCCTACTTGTTTTTCTTATTTCCAGTTTTGGTGAGCTTGGCTTTCTTTCTGCTGGGTCCTTATTGGTAGTTCTTATTGGCTGGTCTATGTCCTCTGCTATTTATTTATTTTTAGTTCCTTTCTTGTTCTTAGCCTTGCTACAGGTTGATTTGTTTAGGATTATCAAATTGGCTTGTTCTAGTTTGATTAGTTTTTAGATGGGCTTCTTTTGCTCTTGGTGGTTGGTCCTGCTATTGCTCATGTGTCATGGCAGTTCTTCCTGCTGGGATACTTTAGATTTTCAATTTTGGTGGGCTTGGCTTTCTTTATGCTGGGTCCTTGTTGGCAGTTCCCATTGGCTGGTAAGTGACTTTTTCTTTTTGTGTTTCTAGTTCCTTTCTAGTGGTTAGCCTTGATGCAGGTTGATTGATTTGGGATGGAAACTATTCTGGTTTGATTGGTTTTTAGATGGGATCCTTCCTTTTGCTCTTAGTGGTTAGTCCTGCTATTTCTATCGTGTCATGGGAGTTCTCCCTACTTGTTATACCTTCTTATTTAAGCTTATATTACTAATCTTTCTATTTGAGTTCTTGTAGGCTGTCTCTTATCTTTTTATGGATTTGGAATCTTTTTGATTCTCTTTAGCATTCATTAACAAATTCTGTTGATGGTCTCTTCTTTCTTAGAAGGCTAGAGACTGGAGTTTTTCTTTTGGCATTAGCCCTTTGGTTACCTCACTTTTGGAGTGAGTTCTCAACTTTCTCATCATAGATCGAGGACTCCTATAGACACTAAGAGCTCCTTAGCCTTAAGAAACTTCACCTAGAAAGGTTAGCCATAGGGATAGCTCATGCCTTAGGGACTTAGGGAGACTTGCCTACCTTATAACCTAAACACAATCCATGCTTTCCTTCTAGAATCAAACCTCAAATTCATACCAAACCCAAATCAATTTCTAAACTCTTAATCAATCTCATGATCAAATCCAAGCTCAAAATTCTCCATAAACTTTATGATTGAATTTCGTGGCCTTAAACTTAGCCAAGTCTAGTTCAATTCCAATTCAATTGATTTTCTCAAAGATCAATTCAATCGCTCAATCATTTATCAAATCCAAATCCAAACTCAATTCCAAATGATTGAAAACCAAAATCAAATCCAAGTTCCAAAATTCCTTCCTAAGCTATATGACCCACTCTCAAAAGCTTAGCCAAATCTCCGCCTAAGTTATCCCAAACTTGATTGTTATCTTTATAAATTAATTATTCTTTTATTTATATTCACATATATAAATGAAATCCACATTCAAATAGTCAAAATCAATTCAAACTAAATCAAACCAAACCAAGACCCTTCTTAAACCACATAGACCTACCTCCATAAGCTTAACCAAATCTTGACCCAAACCAACACAAAATCAATTAGTTTCTTTATAAATCATTTATTACTTCATTTATATTCATAAATATAAATGAAATCCACCTTCCAATGACAAAAAATAAATCAAACTAAATTAATTTCCTTCTAAGCCCTTTTAACCCAAATCCTTGAGTTTGGTCAAATTTGCTTCCAAATCACTCCAAACTCAAGTGATTTTCTCATGAATCATTTATATCTTCATTTATATTCCCATATATAAATAAATTATAAATTCAAATAATCAAAACCAAATCTAAAATCAAACCAAAATTCAATATATATCATTTAAGCAAATTTCTTGGACTTAACCAAATTCCACCTAAACCAAGCCAAAATCAATGATTTTTTTTAATCAATCATTCCTTCAATCATTGATCCAAATATAAATGAAACATATAATTATCTAGCCAAATTGAAATCAACCCAAGTCAAGCCCAAGTTAGCCTTTTAACTTGAAAACTTCAAATGAGCCAAAGTCCATTGGACTTTAAATTTATATTTCAATCATAGGCTCATATATAAGTTCAATTAAACTTGAATCAAGCCAAAAACTAAGTCAATTGACTCATTTAGATCCACTTGACCCAAAGTGGCCTAAAAGACCTTTTTGAGCCAAATTTTAACACAGCCCAAATTGGATTGGACCAAACCCATCCACGCCTCATATCATGATCAACAATCACCCTTGGATGATCAATCACCTTGAATTGGGTCAAACAAAGTGAACTTAGTCATTTGACCAAGTCAGCCTTTAGCCCAAATGAAACTCAAACTAGCCAAAACTCATCCTACACCAAATTGATTGAAACCATTGATTCACACCGACCCATGATCTATGTTTGAATATGACTTGATCATCAATTGAGTCAAACAAAACCTAATTGTCCAATTATCCCAAGTATACCCAAATTGGCCTAAAAGGCTAAAGTGGGTCAAATCATAATCTAACCCAAATTGATTGTGATCAATTGCTAAAGTTCATTCCAAATTTATTATTGAACTTGACTAAAGAAATAATTGAGTCCAATTTGACCAAATTGGTCAACTTGGCCTAACCTAGCCCAAATTGACCTGAAGGGTCAAATTGGCCACAATCCAAATTAAATCCAAATTGATTCAAAAAAAAGCCTACAATCATTTTTAGTTAACCAATTGAACATGAACCAACATTTAACCCAACCCAATTTGGTCGATTTGAGCAAATTGGTCAACTTAACTCATTTGGTCTATTTGATTCCATATCAACCAAAATCAAACTAGGCTAAATTGATTGAAACCACTTGAACCAAAACTCTTCAAATCATTATTTGAACCTAACCCAAGCCTTGGTTTGACCTAATGTGATCAATTGGTCAACCTAACCCAACATGACCCAAATTGATCCCATATAACCCAATTGAGCCAAAACCCATAAAACCAACCCATGGGACTTTGGAGGCTGATCTAACCTAATCCAAATCCATCATAGATCAACCCAAAATTAGCCCAAACTAATTTGGAGCCAAGTCCAACGCAAATCCTTCATGGATCCTTTCGCACATTGGATTCTTTCCTCTAATGGAAATGTTCACTCTCCTCTCATCCTTGGTAGCCACCAAACTTCTAAATGGTGCATCCACAAATCTCCTAGCCCACCCTAAGTGTGATAGGACTTACCTTGGACTAAAGAGAGGTGAGTTAACTCACCTCCCATGCAAACCGAGAAACCAAAGGTCCCAAGAAAAGAGATCAACTAAGATCAAGCCTTGAGCCACCTCCCGAGCACTCCTCCAACCAAACCGAGCCACATAGACTTGATGGAGACCACTCTGACACTCTGGCAGTGGCTGGCTGACCAAAAAATGGGAAGTAATTTCATCCACCCACCTCAGCAAATTGAGGGGTATACCCCCTCAATTCCCATGGGAAATTAGTTCATTTAAATTGTCTAAGCTTCCAAAGAAATATTCGAACCTCCTTGCAATTCCAGAGTGATTCCAAGCTTTCCTCCTTTGGTATTTCACCTTCCCATGTGAAACTAAAATATAGTAGCCCAATCTTGATTTGAACTTTATCATTTCTCAACTAAACTTTAATTCCTCTTACACACACCTTCCACATACCTCATTGAGGCTACCCAAAGCTTCCTTCAAGTTTTAAACCCACTGGAGCTAGGAATTCGATCACCACCGAGCTCCAAATTGATGGAAGTTGATCCACCGAGCAAACCAAAGGGAATTAGCTTGCGTGCTACTCAACAGGGCCTCTTCACTACTAGACGAAGCTACCTCTATCAATCCCACTATTGGTCTTGAGCTCCGGCAAGGTAATTTCTCAAAATCATCGAAATATAAAATTTTTTATCATCTTTTGTGAAGAGATTTGCATGTGAGCCCATCCAAGATATTAGATCATTGTGGATCCCTCATGTGAAGGTGTGGGTTGATTTTGGAGTGAATTTGAGCTCGAGTGAGCTCAGATTGATCGATCCATGGTGGACGGCCTCTGTCATTCATCGCTCGTAGGAAGAGAGATCATGAGCCATCTGTTTTGTGTGATTGGAACGAACAATTTTGATCAAATTACACTATATCACCTCTATTTTCTCTCTTTACACCACATGATTAATCTGCATCGTCCGATCCGATATCGCGATACCATGTGGAAAGCGTTCCACATCAACACGCAATGTGGTACCAACAGGATTAAGGTTTTAATTAGGTTAATTAAGGTATTTTTAAGGTAGAAACTTCTATAATTTATAATTAAGTATAAAAAATTAAAAATATATAAATAATGACCCATTTTAAAGGTAGATCAAAGGGGAATCTATTAAATTATCTTTAATTAGGATTAGTGATATGAGAAATTAGGATGAGCAGTGGCTAGAAGGCTTTGTCCTGGGAGGCCCTGTGATGCCTTTAAAGCAAGCACATCCAAATGAAGAAATGAAGGAGATATGAAGAATGAAGATAAGAATGCCCCCATAGCATTTATTCATTTGTAAATTATAATTATTCTTTCATATACTGGGTTGTATAAGGGTAGAGCTCGGTTATCCATTTTTCTTTTCGGGTTGTACGACGATACCCGACCGCACCAGCCTTTTATTCTCTTATGTTAGGTTTATAAAATGCTTGATGTTATGTTTAAATTGCATAATAGAAACAACATGTGCTAGGTGAGTGTATGGGATGATCCAAGTGGCCAATTCCCAATGGAGGGATCGGCTTTGGTTGTCATGACCCAAGATTATTTGTCCCCTCCTTGGTGTCTAAATGGACTACTAGAAGGATGTCAAGTGGCCTTGAGAAAGAATATGACCAAATTCAAAGTGAATTAGATCATAGGATACCCTTTGACCTAAGAGTAAAATGGTCACTTGGCCTTGATTTTGATTTGGGCAGATTTGAAATAATTCAAGAATGGGTTGGGCCAAATTTCTAGTGATTTGGAGTTCATTTTAGTTTAAATTGGTTCCATTTGACCCATTTAGGTCAAGTTAGATCAATTTGGGTTATGTTGACCAATTGATCAAATTGGGTCAAACCATAGGTTAGGTCAAGTTCAAATGATCATTTGGAGCCTATGAGTATCATTGGTTTGGTTCAAGTTAGTTTATATTTGGTTTTGGTTCATTTAGGTTCATTTAGGTCAAATGGGTCAAGTTGACCAATTTGACCCAATTGACCCAATTAGGTCATGGGTTGGTTTAGGCTTGGTGGATCATTTGAAATGTATTGCAAGCTTTGGTTTCAATCAATTTTGGTTTGGTTTGATTTCAAGTTGATTTGACCTTTTAGGTCAAGTTGGGTTCATAGCCAATTGGGCTAGGTTGGGTCTAGTTAGCCAATTGAAGCCTTTGGTTAAGTTCAATAAGTAAATTAGAATGAATTTGACTCATTGGTTGTAATCAATTTGGCCTAGATCAAGATTTAACCTATTTAACTTTTTAGGTCAATTTGGGTCAACTTGGGTCAAGTGGCCAATTAGGCTTTGTTTACCTCAATTGATGGCTTGATCATGTTCAATCATTGATTATAAACTAGTTTAGATCAATGGTTTCAATCAATTTAGCATATAGTGATTTTGGCTAGTTTAGGTTTCAAGTGTTGACTTGGTCAAAGGCTAGGTTTGACTTGGTTTGACCTAATTTGAGTGAATGATCATCCTAGGATGATTACTACTCATAATGTGAGGCTTAGATGGGCTTTGTTCAATCTAATTTGGGTTGGAATAAAATTTGGCTCAAAAGGTGCTTTAGGTCACTTTGGGTCAAGTGAGCCTAAGTGGGTCAATTGGCTCGATCAAGGCTTGATTCAAGTTAGGTTGAACTCACATATGGACTTGTGATTGAAATATAAATCCAATTATAAGTGATTTGGAGTCAAATGAGTTTTGATTCATTTGACAATTTCAAGTTCATATGATAAACATGGGGTTGACTTGAGTTAGTTTGATTTTGCTTGGATGATTATAGTTTATGTTTATATTTGGGTTTGTGATTGAAGAAATGATTGTTTGAGGAGAAAATCCAATGGTTTGGATTGATTTGAGGGTGATTTGGCTAAGTTCAAGAATTCGACTTGAAAGAGTATAGGTTGGATTTAAGTTGGATTTGGACTTGAGTTTTGAACTAAGTTTTCATTTATATTTGTGAATATAAATGAGAATATAAATGGGTTATGAGAAACTATTTTGAGTTTGAAGTGATTTATGGTTTTGTTTGGTTAAGTTCAAGGATTTGACTTGAAAAAGTATAATTTGGATTTCGGTTAGAATTGGACTTGAGTTTTGAATTTAGTTTTTGTTATTTGAATTTATATTTCATTTATATTAGTGAATATAAATGAGAATATAAATGGTTTATGAGAAAATCTTTTGAGTTTGGACTAATTTAATATTTGAATTTGTAGTTTGGTGAAGTTCAAGGATTTAACTTGAAAGAGTATAAGTTGGATTTAAGTTGGATTTGGACCTGAGTTTTGAGTTTAGTTTTGGTTATTTGAATTTAAATTTTATTTATATTTGTGAATATAAATAAGAATATAAATGGGTTATGAGAAAATCTTTGGAATTTGGATTGATTTGAATTTGATTTGAGCTATGTCCTTAAGATGAAATCTAAGGGCTTAGAAAAAAATTTTGGATTTGGAATTGATCATGAGTTTCAATTATTTGGAATTAATTCATAATTTGAGAAAATCAATTGAGTTGGAATTGATTTGTCTTTGAAGTTGATTTGAATTTGAAGTTGGTTTGAATTTGAAGTTTGACTTGAAAGAAGGAAGTAAGGATTTAGTTCAAGCTAAAGTGTAGGCAAGTTTTCCTAATATCCCTATGGCAAGACCTATTCCTATGGCTAACTCTCCTAAGTCTCTGGTTGGTTAAGTGTTCACCTAATCACTAAGTGTCTTAAGACTAAGAAACTCTTAGTGTTTAGAGGAGTCCATATGTCTAAGATGGAGAAGTTGAAAGCTCACTCCAAAAGTGAGGTCAACAAAGGGCGCCCAATATGTGTGGTGTGACTGACAAGGCATACCACACATATTAGTATTCGCTGAGATGATCAACGATGATCGAATGATCACAAGCACTAACAAAAATGATTTACTCTTAAACCAAAGGTGTAGAAAGAATCAAGAGCTTAGTATAATGCAACTCTATTTATGCCTAAGACATAAGAGAGTGAAGGAAGAATCTTATAGGGACTGAGTATGTGAGCCTTCCACTAAGGGAAAAGGTTCAAGTTATCCACTGAGGATAAGAGGTTTGATTTAGTTCGCATCTCACTGGTGAGAAATTTGATTTAATTTGTTGATTTATGATTTGGTGTTCCACTGGGGATAAAAGTGTGAACTCTCCTCTAGAGGAGCAAGTTCAAGTAGGATTGAATTGGTTCCATTGGGGAACCCGAAAGACTTGTATCTCACTGAGGAGAAGCTGATTGATTTGTTTATTTAATTTAAATCTTCTAGGGAGGTTAGTTGGATTTATTTTATTTATTTAATTTTACTCCACTAGGGAGGAGGGTTGAATTTATTTCATATTTTTAATTTTTAATTTTTGAGATGGACTCTGTCGATTTATGATGGACCACACTGAGTAGGGGGCCCTATAGGTCTTAGTCTAGCTCAAATTTATCAATCCAAAGGGGTTGTATAGAAACCACATAATAGGACTATCCAGCAGAGGGGTTGCTTTTCAGTGTGCAACAACTATACTAGGAAGAAAGCATAATAGACTTACATCTTACAAAGTAGGGATGGGGAGATCGCTGAGGCAATGGATCAACTCAACCTAAGGTTGACTACTGAGTGAATGTCACTGGGGGACTTAGATCAGCTCAAAGATAGTTAAAATTAGTTTCATTTTTAATTATATTTGATGGATCCCATCTGTTTGCAATGGACTGCACTGAGTAGGGGTCATGTTGGCCTTGGTCTAGCTTAGATTTACCAAACCAAAAGGAGTAGTTTCTCCGCCAAGAGGAGAACTATCCAACCAAAGGAGTGCCTTTCAATTTGTAGTAGTTGATTCAGCAAAGAAAATATGGGAACTCACATCTTTCTTGAATAAAAGGACCACTTGGGCAACACATTAGCAAGATAACATGTCAACCTGATCTAAGGTTGTCTGTCGATTTACGATAGTCATGCTAGAAAGAATGCATAATAGACTTACATATTCCAAAGTGAAATGACTATCGAGTAACCTGTTTGTGGCAAAATAGATTGAACCTGACCTAAGGATTACTGCTGAGAGAGTTCTAAGTTGGGGATTTATCTCTACTCAAGAGTAATCATGCAATTCCTACAGGGAGTTCTGCTGACACGGCCCTAACGATAGGATGCCTGCTTGGGAAAGGGGCTGTTGAGGGCTTGAATTCCTAATAGCTTAGGAAAAATGCCCCAAAATTATTTCCTAAATCTTCTATTCATCGAAACATAACTTAATCAACTTTAACAAATGATTAAACCACTAATCAATCCTTTAATTATTCTTAATTACAGTAAGGGAATAATTAGGATATGAATTAGCAATTTCTCCAATTAAGCCACCAATGAATCCCAAGAAAATTAAGGGAGGCAGAAGTCATCCCCCAAAATATACTCAAGAAATTTGGGAATAATTAGTGGATTAATGAAAGGGTAATTAGCAAATTAACACTCCTAATAAAACCCAAAATTAGAGAAATACATTAATCAAAATCAGTTAAAATTAATTTTATAAAATTCTAGATCAAATAATCTATCTAATGCAATTTATTTCATATTTTTCTTATTTTTTATGTTAAGGTATAAATTTTAGAAGTCTAGGTAATTAATTAGAATTATTTAAATCCTAATTAAATCCTTAATCCCTACTGTGTGCCATGCATTAGCTAACGTGGCATCCTTTTACAAGCGACACGCTCCGATTGGCAATTTAAAATGTCCCATCATAGCACATAGTGATGGCGGCGCTACATACTTTTCCCTCGGCCGTCCGATCAAGGATTGAACGATCGAGATTAAAACCACGAATTAGAGAAGATAAAATAGGATATAAAGTGTGTTTTAATCTTAGTCGTGAATCCAAAATGTGTGGATGGATGGCCAGAGATCCTTTCCTACAAACGCCTGTGAGCCATGGAGACCGTCCATGTTCTAGGCCTTGATCCGAGCTTGATTGAGCTCAGATTGGGATGAAACTCAACCCACACCATCAAAATGCATCCTAGATTACATCTAACCATCAAGATCCTATGCCATTAACATTTCTTTCACAAAGCTCCACACCACATTGAGTTTAGTGATCAGAAAATGACATACCTCATCGGAGGTGATCATAGGTGTTGGATTCCCTTGGAGAAGCTTCGTCAGGTTGAGACGAAGCTTTGGTGAAAGTTTGAAGGGCTAAGGTTGAGTGGATCTTCCTATGGGTCACCTTCTTTTTTAGCTTGAGCTTAGTTTTGATGGAATTGGATCTCCCCTTACATCAAGAACTTGGAAGAGAGCTTGGGTGCACTTGACTTGGTCCTCTGATGAAGCTTGAAGAGGGAATTAAGTGGGGTTTGAGTGTGGAGAAAGTTGGCCATTCAATAGACCTCCCCTATTTTTACTTAGGAAAAACCAAGAAGATGCAAATCAAATCTCTCTTTAGGAAGCTTAGGATCACTTGCAAATGGCTCCAATGACTCTCTAGAATTCAATCAACTATGGCTCTGTTAATTTCAAATGAATTAGGGGGAGTATATCTCCCCCTTTGGCAATCGGACGGCGGAGCATAAGCTTTCCATTTTGATCCAATTGCCAAGATTGAAAGGGTAATTTGAGCTATTAGAGCTATCCTTGAGTTCGATTTGGCCAGAGGAGTGGGAATATGAATTTCCCATGTGCTCAAAATAAGTGGAGGCATGATTCCCATGTGGCCATTTCAAGGGGAGTGGTTGGTTTGGCCATTGGGTCAAGTTGGGTTGATCAAACCCATTAAGTTGGGTGCACCACCCTCCCTAATGTTTACTTGACCTATTAGGAGAGTATCAAGTAGGTATGAAGAGGGTTTGATCAAATTCTAAGTGGAATTGGCCAAAAATTTGTTCTATGGCCTAGGGGTAAAATGGTCATTTGGCTGATTTTCGAATTTGGATATATTGAGAAAATAGGTTTGGCCAAGTTTCATTAGATTTGGAGTTCATTTGGCATGGTTTGGCTTATGTTGACCCATTTAGGTCAAAATGGGCCAAGTTGACCAAGTGGTCAAATTAGGTCAAACCAAGGGTTGGGTCAAGTTCATATGACCATTTGAAATATTTTGATATCTTTAGTTTGATTCAATTTGGTTCATATAACTTCATTTAGGTCAAATGAGTCAAGTTGACCAATTTGACCCATTTGACATATTTGAGCTAGGTCATGGGTAAGTTTAGGTTCGGTTAGTCATATGAAGTGGATTGATATCTTTGTTTCCAATCAATTTTGGTTAAGTTTGAATTTAGCTCAATATGACCCTTTAGGTCAAGTTGGGTTGGTCATGGTCTGGGGTAGGTTAGTTGGGCTAGTGAGGCTTTAGTCAAGTTGAACAAATGATTTAGAATGAACTTGACCCATCAGTTTCAATCAATTTGGCTTAGATCAAGTTTTGACACATTTTGACTTTTTTGGTCAAGTTGGGTCAAGTGGCAAATTGGGCTAGGTTAGGCTCAAATGTTGACTTGGTCAAGTTCAAACATTGATCATGAATGAACATAGATCATTGGTTTCAATCAATTTGGTCTATGGTGGATTTTGGCTATGCTGGGTTTCATTTTTGCTAAATGTTGACATGGTCAACCCTTAAGTTTGACTTCAGTTGATCCAATTTGAGTGATTGATCATCTCATGATGATTGTTGATCATGATGAGAGGCATAGATTAGTTTGATTCAATCCAATTCGATTAAAATTAGAATTTGGCTCATAAGGGTACTTTAGGCCACTTTGGGTCAAGTGAGCCTAAGTGGGTCAAATGGCTTGGTCAAAGCTTGATTTGAGTTTGATTGAACTCACATATGAACTTATGATTGAAATATAAATTCATTTGCAAGTGATTTGAAGTCAAATAGGTTTTGATTCATTTGACAAGTTCAAGTTCAAAGGTTGAACATGAAATGGATTTTGGTTTGACTTTTGAATTGAGTTTTGGTTAAGTGATTGAAGTTTGTATTTATATTTAGATTCATGATTAAAGGATTGATTGAATTATGAAGGAAAATCAAGAGTTTGGCTTGATTTGAAGTTGATTTGGCTAAGTTCAAGATTTTGACTTGAAAGGCTTAGGTTGGATTTTGAATGAGTTTGAGTTTGATTTTTGGAAGTGGATTTGATTATTTGAAATTATATTTAATTTATGTATGTGAATATAAATAAGAATATAAATGGATTATGAGAAAATTTTAGGGATTTGAAGTGATTTGACCATGATTTAGGCTAAGTGCTTAAGAGGAAGTTTAAAGGACTTCAAAAATATTTAGAGTTTAGATTTGATTTTTGAGTTTTGTTTGATTGATTTGAATTTATATTTCATTTAATATGTGAATATAAATGAGAATATAAATGAGTTATGGGAAAATTTTATGAATTTTAATTGATTTAGGTCATGATCTAGGCTAAGTCCTTAAGAGAAGAAATTAAGGACATAGAAAATATTTGGAATTTCAATTTCAATCATAGGTTTCAATCATGGATTTCAATTATGGATTTCAATCATGTGTTATTGATTTGAGTTTGGAGAAAATAAAATAAGATTGATTTGGCATTTGACTTGAAGGAAGGAAGGTGAGGAGTGGTTCAAGCTAAGGGTAGGCAAATTTTTCAAACACCCCTAAGGCATGACCTATTGCTATGGCTAACTCTTCTAAGTCTCTAGAGCTAGGTTGAGTGTCCACCTAATCACTAGATGTGTCATCAGACTAAGGATCCCTTAAAGTCTAAGAGGAGCCATATGTCTAAGATGGAGGGGTTGAGAGCTCATTCTAAAAATGAGGTCAATAAAGGATACCCAATAAGTGTGGTGTGATTGACAAGGAACACCATACATATTGGTGTTGACCGAAATGATCAACAACACTGAACTATCATAAGCACTAACAGAGATAATCTACTCCTAACCAAAAGTAACCTTGAACTTTATGGAATGAGGCTCTACTTATGTCAAATACATAAGAGAGAGAAGGAGAAATCCACTAGGGATAGAGAATGTGAACCTTCCTCTAGAGAAGCAGATTCAAGTCATCCACAAAGGATGAGAGGTTTGATTTGATTTGAGTCTCATTAAGGAGAAATTTCCACTAAGGAAGAGGGTTGAATTTGTTTCAATTTTGAGATGTAGATTTTTTTAGATTGACCTTGTTGGTTTATGATGGATTGCACTGTGTAGGAGTCATGGAGGCCTAGACCTAACTCAGATTTACCAATTCAAAGGGGTAGTCTACTAAACACGTAGTAGGTCTAGCCAACCAAAGGGATGCCTTTCGGTATGCAGCAGCTGTGCTAGGAAAAAAGCATAGTAGACTTACATCCTCCAAGTAGAGACCAGTTGCTGGGGTAATCTATTGGCAAGGCAAAAGATTGAACCTAACCCAGGGTTGACTATTGAGTGAATGCCACAGGGGGACTTAGATAAACTCAAAGATAGTCAAGATTAATTTCATTTTTAGTTTTATTTTGATGGATTTTATTGGTTTGCAATGGATCACATTGAGAAGGAGCTTGTATCAGCATAGACCTATCTCAGATTTATTGAACTAAAGGGAGTGGCTTCCCGGCTGATAGGAGAACTATCTGACCAAGGGAGTGCCATTCAATTTGCAATAATCAACTAAAGGGAAGAAAGCTCGGGGACTCACATCTTTCACTTCAAAAGACACTAGGGTGATTAGTTATTTTGTGCAGCAAATCAAACTTGACCTAAGGCTGCCCGTTGGTTTGCAACAATCATGCTAGAAAGAATGCGTCATAGCCTTATGTCTTCCAAACCAGAATGACTACTAGGGTAACATGCTTTTAATCAACATAGATTGAACCTGGCCTCAGGGCGACTACGGAGTGAGTGCCGACCCAGGGACTTATCTCAACTCAGCTAGTTAGGCAATTCCTATAGGGTGCTATGCTGACACTACCCTAAAGATAGGATGCCTGCTTGGGAAAAGGGGCCCTTCGGGGGCTTGAATTCTTAATCCATAAGCGAATTGATTTGTTTATTTTGTTTGTTTATTTATTATAAACCCTGTTAGTTTGTGAGGGATTAAACTAAGAAGGAGCTTATATTAGCCTAGACCTATTTTAGATTTACTGAACCAAAGGAGAATTTGTGCATCTGCTAAATAAATTCTCTGACCACATGGGTGGCTACTAGAAAGGGAGACTGTCCAATCCAAAAGTAACGGTAGTGTCCAAATGGGGTCGCAATGCACGTGATCCAAATAGAGTGCCCGTAGGGGATGGGGATGCTAAGGGCTTAATCCAAAACCCTGAAGAAGATGATGCTAGTCATATATATATATATATATATATATATATATATATATATATATATATATATATATATATATATATATATATATATATATATATATATATATATATATATATATTGAGTGGATAACTCAAGAAGAAAATGTAGAGACTCACATCTGTCAAGAGTGATGTATCCACTTGGTGAGTTGCTGTCAGCATAGTGAATACCAACCAACCTAAGGTGCCCATCGATTTCCAACAATCAGCCTAGGAAGAAAGCTCGGGGACTCACATCCTCCTATAGCGGAACTGATAGCTGGGATAGTCTATCTTCGGCTCAACAAGTGCCATCCGACTTAGGGTGACTACTAAGTAAATGCCACTGGGGCACTTATGTCAACTCAAATGTAGTCAAGAGGAAAGAGTCTCTGAGGACTTACCCTAAACCTCAAATATACTCGACCTAGTTAGATCATGATGATAAATTCAAGAAGAAAGTATGGGAACTCACATCTTTTTAAATAAAATCAACATGAGGCAGCTTACTGGCTGGGTAGTGAAGACTACAAAGCTAACATGACGCTTGTTAGTTTGTAATGGTCATGTTAGGAAGAAAGCATGGGGACTCACATCATCCAAACAAGTGACCACTAGGATGACATACTAGCGAGGTAGCATATAAATCCAACTTAGAACAACTAATGAGTGAGTGCCATAGGGGGCTTGCTCCCACATCAAAATAGTTCAAAATAAAAGATGAGTGTTTATTTTTGTGCACATGTCAAAAGAAATAGGACACCTCTGGGGGACTCTTACACCTACCTTAAACATGCTAGGGGATTTGATGAAGTGGTGCCACAAATGATAAATAGGAATTCCCACTAAGAAAAGATGTCGCTTGGGTTCTCTCACACCTAACTTAGTCGTGCTAATTGAAATAGGATGCCTCTTGGGTTCTCTTACAACTATTTTAGTAGTATCAGGAGATTGTGTTTGTATTTTAAAAGGGGGATAAGATGACACTGGGGGACTCTTACACCTACCCTAAACACGTCATGGTGGATTCACAAGACAAACAAATAATGCTTGGAAGGAAGAGAAGATTTAAATGAAATGGAATCAGATTTTTGTTGATTGATAGAATTATTTTCAAACATGATTTATTTCATGAATAATATTTATTTAGATAGAGCCCATTAATTGGAAGCATTGGGTGTTCCCCTTTACAATCAATGAGCTGATAAGATCATTCTTGGTAGGCCTTCTCTATAACATAGGAGATTTCCTAAGTGGGTTCAAACATGCCTCACATCTTTCGATGGGTAACAATTAGTCTCCTTAAGACTAACACAAGTTCTCCTACTCAGAAAGACCTAGGGTGGACCAGCTTGTTGTGAGCTTGAATCATTTTGGCCTTGTACTTCGAGGTTACGGTATGCGTGAGGCTACTTTCCTCCAAACCTTTGAGCTTTTCTAATGCAACTATGCATTCTTCTCCATAGTGATCTTGCTACCCAATGCTATCCTTAGTGATGGGAGTACAACTTCTAAAGTTTGAACAGCTTCAGACCCATACATTAAGAAAAATGGCATAGACTGAGTTGGAGTTCGGTATGTGGTGTGGTAGGCCCCCAAGGCTTTAACCAACTGCTCATTCCACTATTGCTTGTTATCATCAAGTGTCATCTTTAATATCTAGATGAGAGTTTTGTTGAATGCTTCTACTAAGCATTTGCTCTCGGGTAATAGATGGTGGAGTATCTCAATCTATACTGTGTCTTCTGGCGAAGCTATTGATCTTGGTTCTTTTGAATGCAGTATCATTATCATATATAATTTGTTGAAGCACCCCGAACCTATATATGATATGGTTCCTAAAAAAACTGAAGCACATGCTGAGTTATGACCTCTCTGAGTGGGATTACCTCCGCTCACTTGAAAAAGTAGTCGGTGGAAGTTAAGATGAACTGATGCCCCTTGGAAGAAGGAGGATCAATCAGGTCCACAATGTCGGTACCCCAACACTCAAATGGTCATGAGGCCAATGTAGGGTGTAGAATATTGGGTGGTTGGGGAGGACCACATCGTGCACCTGACATTGATGGCATGTCCTAGCTACATCCATGTAGTCTGTAATCATCGAAGGACAGTAGTATCCTAGTCTCTTGATCTTCATCTTCATCTTCATCTTCAGACTGGATTGATGTTCTCCGCATAGACCTAAATGTACTTCAATTACAATTCCACAGGCTTCATGTTTGTCTAAACAACATAACCACAATTGGTCAAAGGACAGTCGGTGTAGGGTGTCATCAATGAGAGCATAGGACAGAGCTCTCTGTTTCACCTGATGGGCTTGTTACTTTTCTTGAGGTAGTTTGTCGGTGTTCAAATTATCTATGAATGGTTGCCTCCAATCCAACTCCTTATCCTTATAGGCAACGACAATCTCCCCTTCAAGAGAAAGTCTTTTGATGAGTTTAGCATCAATAAGGGTTAAGACTTATCTATTTTGATCCCTTATTGAAATGGACTCATCTTCCGGACATGCCAATTCTTTGGAAAGTTTAGCCAAAGCATCTACTACTACGTTCTCTGCTCGGGGAACCTTGTAGATCGTGACTTCAGGAATTTGGGGCAGTAACTTCATGGTATACTCGTGGTAATGATGAATCTTGGGTTTGAGACCTTGTAGGACCCAACAATCTGGTTGATGACCAACTGAGAATCCCCAAAGATGTTGATGATCTTGACACTGATAGTGATGGCTAACTCCAGATCAACAATCAAAGCCTTATACTCAGCCTCGTTATTGGTGCAGGGGTTGAAAATATAGTATGAGAATCTCATCACATCACGATCTAGAGTTAGGAGAACTATTCCTACCCCTACCTTTTCTAGAAGAGTAGATTGTGGTGCTTCCCCTTTATGAAAAGAAGCTGGACCATCAAAATACATCTCCCATTGGAGGTTGCTGGCCTCCCCTAAGTTCATGATTTGTTCATTTAGGAGATCGTCACTAAGCGGAGAATCAACAGAAAGTTGCTGCTAAGAAATCCACTAGTGCTTGTCCTTTTACTGTACGAAGGGGTACGAATGTGATATCAAATTGCAAGAGAATCATGGACCATCGTTCCAAGCATCTAGATAGTGTTGGCCATTTCATGAGTTACTACAGTGGATCTGGAGATCATGTTCATCTTATGAGAAAGCATATAATGCCATAGCTTTTGAAAGGCAAAGATTAAAGTTAGGCAATATTGCTTAATAGGTGGATAGTTTGCTTCAACAGGAATAAGATGACCGCTTAGGTAGTAGAGATCATTCTCCTTCCCTTCATCATTGGATTGGGCCTAGAAAGCACTGAGAGAGTTATCCAAGCGGTGTAGAGAGAATGAGTGGCACTGGGGATAGGGCTAGAACTGGCTTCACAAATGCTTGATATCTTCAAAGGTATGCTGACACTTTTCATCCCACTTGAACTTGGCATCTTTTTCGATAAGTGCTAAAAATGGTTTGCATCTCGCCAATAGGTTAGAAATAAAGCATCTTAGGTACGCCAACCATCCTTGGAAAGATCTGAGTTGAGTTAAACTCTTAGAAGGTGGCATTTCTAGGATAGCTTTGATCTTTTTAGGATCTATTTCTATTCCCCATTGTTGAACAACAAACAACCAAAAATACTCCAAAATGCACACCGATTCATTTTGAGGTTATATTATCTTAACCATTTGAAAACTACTCTCAAGTCAAAGAGATGGTCTTCCTTTTCTTTGCTCTTGACTACTAGATCATCAACGTAGCAGTTAACCTGATGGTGGCTGAGTTCATTGAAGATCTGAGTCATGACCCATTGGTATGTAGCACCAACATTTTAAAGTTGAAAGGCATGACCTTATAAGAGAAGATTTCGATCAGGGTTTGAAAAGCAGTGCTTCTTTCATCTTCAGATGACATCTTGATTTGGTTGTAGCTAGATGAACCATCCATGAAAGAGAAAATTGCATGAGATGAGGCGATGTCCACCATTAATTCTAGTATAGGAAGAGGAAACTCATCCTTAGGACATGCCTTGTTTAAGTCCCTAAAATCGATGCATATATAAATTTGACAATTGTTCTTCTTAACTGGGATAACACTAGCTAACTAGGTAGGATATTTTTCTTCCCTGATGAAACCAACATCGATCAATTTCTTGACATCAGAAATGACCTGTTGTTCGATTTCTAATCGCATGTGTCTAGGAGCTTGTATAATAGAGGTAGCATTAGGATCTATTGCTTGCTTGTGGACTGGTATGTCAGGAAATAATCTGAGCATCTCTTCATAACTCCATGTGAAGCAGTCTTTAAACTCAGTTAATAGCCTAACTAAGTCATTGGTTTCTTCTTCATTCAGCAATGAACTGATATACGTTGGGCATGGATTTTGTATGATCCCGAGGTTGATTTCTTTAAGCTTGTCAATTGTTGAATGGATCTCCTCTTAAAATTTTGGCGATGCCTCTTTGATTTGGAGATCATCTAGATCATTTGAGGTTTCTAAACACACATTCTCACAAGAGTTGGTGTTGTGTGAAAAGTACCTATCAAACTCCAAATGATTGGTAACAATAAAGCAGTTATCATCGATCATGGACCCACTATGCGAATCCTAGTCACCTTTTGATTGTGCTTCCACATATTATTTCCATAGCTTTTAAAGTACCTTGACCTATGCATGGACCATGTATGAGGAACTAAAACTTTATGTATAAGATTATAAACACAAGGCAATTAAAAGTCAAATGATAATTCCATTAATTCTTTAAATGTATCCTCCTCAAGTTCTATATCAACTTCAGGACTTAAGGATGATGATCCCAAGAAGAATCTTTTCGACTTCATATCACTGGAAGACTTAGGGACTTCCTTAACTACTAAACCTTCAACTTTTTGAGATGTAAGTGAGGTTAGAGCTAAGGTTCCCAACTCTTTAATAGTCTCACATAAGCTTTTCAAATACTTTGCTTTGTGGGAGGTGTTCATCTTTGATGCGGATCGAAAGTCACCTCCAATGGAACCCGCTAAGAGAGGTTGGCTGGTATACTAATCATATTATACTCATCCTCTGAGCTAGATTCTAAGTCTATGTGAATAATTGGGGTACTCCTATGAACTGGAACATAACCTTTGCTGGCTGATGGCCAACCATGAGGTCATCCACCTCTGGAACTGCCTCTGTTTCTGCCTCTGCCTCTACCTCTGCCTGGTAGAGGTTGAGTCATCTTACCCACATGTGCATATGATGGAATGAACTATGGGTGGAATGTGATATGCATATCTATTTCTTCTTCAATTCCCCTTTCTTGTTCACCTGAATTTTCATTTTTTTCTTTTTCTTTTGGCTTTTCTCTTTCTTCATTTTCTTTTTCTTTTTTTTTCGAATTTGAATTTTGTCTAAGTTTATGAGAAAGGGTATTTTGAAGAAGATAGTAGGTCACATACTCATAAATCTCAACCTCTCTAACTGAAAATGGCTTTTCATCTCCATTGACATAGTATTCAATCCCATCTTTTCTCTTGATGCACTGATGGAGGAGGATGGAATTATCTTATTTTGATGTATCTAATGCCTACCGAGCAAAGCAGTGAACGAAGTATTTGAATCAATGATGTAAAACTTGGCTTTAGTCTTCTAGTCACCTATCTCCAAAGGTAACACTACTCATGTTACAAAATAAAAAAATCCTATATCTTGAAGCTCATTCCTCCATCGAACTTGGTTCTAATGTGAAATAAAATCATCCATTTATTGATCTTCAATCTCAGTAAGAGAGAAGGGACTGAAAAATCATGAAACCTTGCATTGCTAAAGCCTTATGGTGCTAAAATTTCAAATTTCCACAAAAGTGTTAAATCATAGGCATTGATGAAATAGCATCAAGGCATTGCAAATCTAATGTCGAGGCACTAAGCTTTCAAGAATCTTAAACCTTAGGTGTGCATTCCACAATGACAAGGCGCTTATGTTCTAGCACTGAGGCATTGAGTCCTAAAAAATTTAAACTTAGATACACATCTAATAGTGCCATGGTGTTAACATCTTAGCTTGAGGCACTATTCTCTCAAAAAAATTAAACTTAGGAACTCCTTGGATAGGTCCATGGTGCTGATATCTTAACATCAAGACATTGTACTCTTGAGAAATTAAGCTTATGGCACCCAGCTGATTGCACCAATGCACTTATATTATATAATCAAGGTGTTTAGTGAGATGATATTAAACACAAGTCACATATATAGTGTCATAAAACTATGCATGTATTGTCAAGGCATTGACTTCTTGGGTTTTGAACTCTGATAAGCCTGAATCTGCCCTTGTCAATTGTGATGTAGAGGGGACGATTGTACTCCAAGTCCCCTAGAAGAAGGCCTTCATCTGTGAGGTGATCCCCTGAGCTTCTTTTGTGTAATGTGCCTCTCACCTATAGCGGTCAGCTGAGTTAAGCATATCTTAGGATCAAGGAGAGCCTTGATTAATGATTCCCTCATCTCTTTAGATAAGATAAGGGAATCATATATGCTTAGCTTAGATTGCAACTTTCTTAGATGAGAAAGGACATTATAGTCCACCTTGGGCTTATCCTGCACAAGCATATCCAAGGGTGGAGCATTCTGTGGAGGGGCTTCTTGATCCTCTGTACTAATGACTTGTTTTCCTATATCTTGAGGTGCTGCCCTAGGAGGTAGAACCTTACCATTATGGAGGTTGGCTTCAGTGATCTCTTATGCTAGGGTAATGGAAGGTTCTCACGCGACTCACTAGCTTCTCCTATGGGACCCTCAGAATGGGATGATTCTAAGTCTATCTCAAAAGGAAATCCTATAACATTTAGAGTAAGAAATTCTAACTCTGAATTAGAAAGAGGAAGATCAGAATCGTTATAATTATTTTTTCTTGAAGAGTTATCATTAAGAATAAAAGAAGATAACCCATCAGAAGTGACACAAATGTAATTGAAGCTTGCTTTATTCTTCAATTTCTTTGATTTATTAGGAGGTACAAAGTAGAAATCAAGTAAAGTGAGTGGGGTAAGGGATTTGATGCCCTTATTTGCTGATACAAAAGTTCTACTAGTAGAAGAAGAAGAACTAGCTGAAGTGGAGGAAGTTGCCGATGTGATAGTTGCAACGGTAGGCTGGAGGCTAGACTCGGTCGATGGTTGTGCTACTGGACTATCCCAGGCCGACACATCCTGCTACTGAGCTCCCCCTTTTCCCGAGTTTATGTTGGAAACTTGCAAACCTTCCTTGATGTTGGAGGTTTGAGCTGACTCAGGCACCTGCTAGAAAGGTTTCTTGATCTTCTAGACAATCTTTTTAGAAGTTTTGGATGAAAAAATATCCCAACCTTCTTTTATTTTAGAAGGATCACAAATATCCCCAAGGATTGCCCTAATGGAACTGGATGGTTATTCCATAAGGTATTCCTTCGGTATAACTACAGCCCCGATCTTAAAGCTATGTTCAAGCCAATCCTTAAATGTGAAGCAATTCTCCAAAACATGACCTAGCATACGGTGGGAGGGGAAAAAGTTAGGATCATGGCTTTTGCTCACTTCCTCCAGTCTCCTAGGCTCAGGTAGCTAAAAATCAGGTTTCTATAATAGATTTTTAAAGATCTTTCTAATTACCTCTCTCTTGAAAAAATAAGTTTTATTAAGCTTATCTAAAAGAGTAGGTGGCCCATAGCTACCTTGCAGTGGGTATGTGTGTTGCTATTGCTAGTGGTATGGCTGAGGAGGCGGCGGTGCTGGCCATGGAGGTTGTTGTGGAGGCCGGTAGGGCTGCCTCAGTGGTAGTAAAGGAGATGAAAGTGAAGACTGCTGAGGTTGTGGTCTCTCAGGTGAATCTCTAGCTGGTTTCTTCCCCTTATCTACCACTATCACTATTCTCAGCTTCTTCTCATAGACTTTCTATGGCTTTGCTTTGGGAAAATGGTCCTGAAAAGGCAACTATTTGGCTTCTCCTTGTAGACTATCCATCTTGTTGATTAGCTCTTGAAATGTTTTGATAGTGTAGCCCTTAAGCATGAAGGTGACAGAGCCATAGATATTCTTTAGAATAATCTCAATGGCATGCTGCTCGGATAGCTGCGGCTCACATTTCATACTCAGGTTATGCCATCGAAGAATATATTTAATAAGGGACTCACCTAGGTATTGTTGTGCTACAATGAGATCACCAATAGTAACCCTTTACTAAGCTCTAGCAAACCTCTTGATAAAGAGTTGCTCCAACTCAAAAAATATCTTTACTGAACCGTCGAGAAGTTCAACATATCAATCAAAAGCAATCCTTGCTAAGCTACTAATAAAGAGGCAGAATAGCAAAGCGTCATTGCCATCGATGTTGCAATAACTGGCCTTAAAGTGTGCAATATGTTTCCTCGAGTTTCCACTGCCATCAAAGCTCTTAAAGGAAGGTGACATGAAACCCTTGGGATAAGGATTGCATTGAATTCATCCGGGTAGGGTCTACCCTTTGGAACCGATGATCCTCCTCAGGCTTGAGCCAACGCTTCCTTTACTTGCTACTCAACCATGGATCTGATGTCTTTCTTTTATATGAAGGAACTTTCCACTACCTTCTTATATAAGCTAGTGCTATCTTGCTCAACAGGAGGTAAGGTCGTGCATGGGTCCAAGACAAGCAGTAACTCTGGTTAACTAATATCGGCTGTAGTAGGATGAACTGCTGGGGCTTGTTTTTGAAGTACTAAAATTGTTGCTAACAAGTCGTCAAGCTGCCTTTCCATCCTATCTATTACTCATCTTTCTACTTTAACTGATATCATTGGTGTTGGGCTGATTAGGCTATATCTTTCTGATCAACCTCATCAGCTTCCTTGGCCTACTGCTCCCTGAGGAGGGATCCCCTGATATCTACCATGCTGACACCAACTGAGTCTCCCAATAAATCATTTTCATTAGGATCGAAGCTGATCTTCTCCTCATCTGACCAATTATTCCCCAAAATTTCTTTCTTATTTATAAGATAATGTGCTACTATCTCTTTAAGTGAATGATCAATCTGAATGGGTATAAACAAATTTGGCTAACCGGTGTGATCACTATCATATACTAAGAGGCACTGAACCTCGCCTGCTACTGGAGAGCCAAACCTATGAGGATTGTACTCACTAGAAGAGACACACTCCTGACTCTCACTAACTTTGAAAGGGGTGACACTCCTAGGGGGTTCTACTATCATCGGTGTAATTGGGCTATTATCTGCTCCCTCTACAATAACTACCACCATCTCCATGTCTTGCTGAACTGGTCATGTTGGTGAAGGGATGACCACTATGCTTTGGGGTTGCATTCCTCCACACCACCACTAGGGCAGAAGGTTGAGTAGAAGAACTCGACCTCACTATAATAGGTGGTGTAGATGAAATATGATCTCTCAGCCATAGTTGGATCACCAATGGAGTACGCTTCTCTCTAGATATGGTCTTCATGGCCTTCGATGTAACTGGAGATGCTATGATGTGAATAAGTGATGGCAGACAGGGTGTAGAACAGTTTGGTGGAGACACCACCGACTCTCTTAGAATAGGGACCCTAAACCTATGATGGGTCATCCCTATAAGCAGGTGCAATCTGTATGGTCGACGTGGGTAGTGTGCCAAGCTAGAAAATCAATAAGTGCAGAAGCTGTCGATTGGCGACTATACTTTTGCCTCTCCCTACTAGATGTATGGGCCTCTCTAGCCCTCTTCTATCAAAGATTTTTCCCCATGTTGCGGAGATGATAGATCCTAAATCAAATTGAGCCCCAAACTCAAAACGTTTGTAAGCTCCACCAACCTGGCGTAAAATTGATCGAAGGCTGGCATACGACCTCCTGCTCTGAGTAATTGAGGGCTGGTGCTGATCCATTGGTGGAGGTGAAGTATGGATCCTCCTAGCATCCTCTCTGTCTGACCTAGAGAGGGGATGAAACTGGTTCATTGTAACCAACGGGGTGATCAGAGTAGGTACTTCCTCTACAACTGACCGCATAGCGGCCTCCATCTCCCTAACAATCCTGGTATGATACTTCTTGATCATGTAATTTTCATTTCTCCTCTATGTCCGAGTAGGATGAGTAGAGTAAGAACTAGACCCAACCTCAAAGGCTGGGAAGGCAATCTCTAGGATTAGAGGAGCCTTACCCTTTGAGGGTGCCAAAGAGTGGATGCTAGCCCTTACTATTGAAGCATGTGAAACCACGGGGTGCGCATGCGCTATCACTATCACTATTGAAACTGATGGGACCACCATTTCTTTCCTATTTAATGAGGGAATGTTAGAATAAATCAATGGATGGCGGTTTACGCGAGTCTGTGGCAGGTTGTGAGGGGAATGCCCTCACAGGTGATCTTCACACTCTCAAATCCTCTACCGAAATGGATAAGGTGGGTATGATCAGCTCGGTGGAGATTGGCCTGATCCAAGGCCAAGTCCATGCCATATGGGAAAGTGAACACAAACTTCTGTGAGCTTGCAATTTCTAAACAATGCAAAAGCGGGGTGTTGTACGTCACTTCAGAATGCAATATAGGAAATGAGCTTGGATCATATTTCTAAAATTAAATTTAACAATTAAAACCACATCCAACATCTTGGAAGAGTTAAGTAGGGTTCAAATGGATTAGAGAAGATTTAGAAATTTGATTGGAAAGAGGAATTTTTGAATATGAATGCAACTTCAACAAATTTAGGTATGTTGAAAAATGGATTCAAATATTTTTAGAGGGATGCTTCCATAGGTTCATGTTTGAATTTAGATTTTGATTTGAGGACCCTTTCCTTTAACAAATTTAGGTATGTTAAAGTAAGGGTCAATTGGTTTTGCTTTTGATTTAGTATTTTGGAATTCATTCACTTAGCAAATTTGGGTATGCTAAGTAAGTGTTTGAAAATAATTGTTTTTTTTTGTATGAATTGTTGTTGATTTTGAAAATTGGATTTCCCACTTATCAAATTTAGGTATGCTGAGTGAAGAAACCAAGTGTGTTTTTGAAAGATTTTTTGAAAATAGGATTCTTAGCAAATTTGAGTATGCTAAGAAAATCCTAAAGTGTTTCATTTGTTTTGGATATTTTTATTTTTGAAGAAGTAGGATCGTTAGCAAATTTGGGTATGCTAAGGAAATCCTAATGTGTTTCCTTTTGGTTTTGATTTATTTTTGATTGAAATTGGAGACTTTACTTTGGCAAATATGGTATGATAAAAGTGAAGATCCACTTAATTTTGTGAAATGGAGATTTTACTTAGCAAATTTGAGTATGCTAAATGAAATTCCAAAAGATGTGTTTGGAAATTTTTTTTTATGTTTTGGTTTTATTTTGAAAATAGAGGCTTCACATTAGTAAATTTGGTATGCTAAAGAGTGAAGTTCAAGAAGTGCTTTTTGGAAAATTTTGTGAAGTCAAAGTTTCATTTAGCAAATTTGAATATACTAAATGAAATTCTAAAGGTGTTTCAAATTTTTGTTTTGAATTTTGAAAAAGGGAGACTTCATGTTAGCAAATGGGGTATGTTAGAATGAAGTTCCAAATGTGTTTGAAAATTTTTTATTTTGAATTTGAAGACTTCACTTAGCAAATTTGAGTTTGCTAAATGAAGTTTCAAATGTATTTAAAAATTTTTGGTTTTGAATTTGGAGACTTCCTTAGGAAATTTGAGTATGCTAAATGAAGTTCCAAATGTGTTTGAAAATTTTTGGTTTTGAATTTGGAGACTTCAAAATAGTATGCTAAATGAAGTTCCAAATGTGTTTGAAAATTTTTGGTTTTGAATTTGGAAACTTTACTTAGCAAAGTTGAGTATGCTAAATGAAGTTTCAAATGTATTTTGAATCTTGAAAATATGATTGTTAAGTCTTGATTTTTGAAAAGAAGACTTCCATTCAACAAATTTGGGTATGTTGGAATGGAAGTCAATTTCATTTTTGAAATGTAAAAAATTTGTTTTGTTAGTGATTATTTCTTTTTGAAAGAGGGAATTCCAACTTAATCATATATGGGATATGTTTAAGTGGGATTTCCAAATGACACTATTTTTATTTGGGAATGAAATCTTCATTCAATAAATTTGGGTATAATGAATAGAGATGTTCAAATGGGATTTTGAAAATTTTAGTTTTGTTTGAAAATGAAACTCCCATTCAATAGGTGTGGGTATATTGAATGTAAAGGTTCATATGTGCTTTTTGAAATATTATTTTTAATTTTTATTTGATTTTTGGAAAGATGATTGTTCATTATTTTTGAAAATGAGACTTCATCAAAATGAATTGAGTGAAGATTTTCATTTGTGCTTTTGGAAAAGACTGTTAGTTTTATTTTTGAAGATTCCTAGATGTAACAATTATGAGAATTGTTAAATGAGGGTGATTTAAGAAAATTTTGCGGAAAATACTTTATTATGTGGATTTTTGAAAGGTTGCTTTTTGAAAAGTAAGGTTTTTATGTAAAAGTTATTTTGTATTGATTATTTTAGAATGAACCTTTCCTTATTATAAAAATGACAAGGAGGAAGTTTTTAAATGTTTTCTTTTTATTTAGATTTTTTTATTTTTACCCATTGGAGAACCCAATAGAGGTTTTAAGACCAGCATGGGGCGAGGTCTTAAACCTAAAGATGTTGGCTAGCTAAACTCAAGAATGAAATAAGCTAAGTGCCAATTGAACAAAAGATAGTATCAGATTCATACCAAAGTACAAACCCACTATCAAGACTTAGAGATAACAATCATTTACCAAAGATGGAGAGAGGAACCATCCCCATCGGAGTCGCCAGAAAAATCTGTGGTGAAAATTTTATTTTCTTTAGAGAATAAGATATATATTTCCATCTTCACTCTATGCAGGATAAAATGAGGATGGAAATATACATCTTCTTCTTTTTATGCATTTTGACACCACGTAGATCTGCAGATATTCTTATTGAGGGTGATCAGGTACGACATTGAAGAGAGGTGTACTATCTCAAAAGATAGAAGTCACCACCCTACAATGGAACTAATCACCTCAACAAGGACTCCTAAGGAGAATGGGTCTGCTTGTGCACTAGAGATTCTTCCCCTACTTTACATAGAAAAGTAAAGTAGGGTTTATTTTAAATCGGGTTAGTTAAGTTCCCTACAGGGGCAAGCTCCCATAGTTAATTACATCCTAAGGAATGAGATCCCTTAGGAATACTCTCAAATAAGATAAATGATCAGTGTCCTTAAAATTTCAATAGGAAAGACTATCAATCGATTAATTTATTTTGGAAGATCAAATGAGATTGATCAAAGAGATGGATTTATTATTGAAGCCAAAGGAAGATAAGTAGGAGATGCCCACGATGCTATGAAGCCTAGCGAGCATCTCAAACTATCCTATGATTGAGCTTTACATTTTTGAAATTGATTTAATTTGTTTGAGTTAAATTTTTTCATTAGAAATTTAGGACTTATGGTTCCATGACATAAGAATATGAAAATGCCTAAGAGGTGAGGATTTATGATTATGGCCCACAAAGGGGAGAAAAAATCTCAGAACCTAAATCTAGGGAGATTTGGCAAGGGTGGAAAGCACAACCTAAATCTAAGGTGAAAAATGGGTATTTGGTTTGCCTCCACAAGAGAGGACAAATCACCCGCTTGTTTGGACTTACAACAGCCTAGGGGTGGCTGCCAACTAACTCCTTTTGTGATTTTAAATTCATGTAGGAAAGTCATATGGTTTATGCAAGATAGCTAAGTTGTTATTTACTTAGAAGGAGACTAAGTCCTTAAACTCACTCCTTAAAGAGACTAAATCATGTAAGGGTATGCTTCAAATGACCTAAATCTAATGCAATCACATTACATTTTATTATCATTTTTGAACAATCATTTTGACTTAGGATAATAGGATTCATATGTCTAATACATGAGAAATGAGATTATTGGCCCAAATTAGTGAGAAGAGTGGAGCTGTATTTTCACCATGGCTCTCGAAGGTCAAGCCAAGTTTCTCTGGCAAAGGTGGAAGCCCTTCAATTAAAAGTAAAAATAATATGCATTTGTGCATGATGTTGTAAAAGAAGTACTCATCCAGCTAAGTGGTTGCTAATTCTTTCATCTTGATTTTTAACCTAATCTTTGGTGAGGTTATGAGTTCTTTATTTTTAATTTTGAATTGTTAAATTTGGTAGAAGATTTATTTTTCTTTAGAGCCTAATCCACATCTAGGCCATACATAAAGTAAGGGAAAAACTAAAAAAGGATGCCACTTAATGCACAAGCTAAATAAATCGTCAATCAATTTATAAAGCTAATCGTAAAAGAATAAGTGACCATTTATGGTTGGGGACCACCGAACAAATCCGAAAATAAATTGGGTAGCCGAGCTCTACCCTTATACAACCCATATTACAAATGAATTAAATATAATTAAGCAAGGAACTCATTCTTATGGGGGTTTTCAAGCTTCATTTATTCATTCTTCTTTTCTTCTTTCTTCTTTGGTTCCTTCTTTTGGATGGTTGGAAGGTGGTTGCTCCAAAGGCTTCATACGGTACTTCACTTCATTTCATTCCCAACATGTATAACATGTATATGAATGAGTCCTAAATATATTTATACATACAAATGGGAATGTTTAGGACACTTTATGATGCATGCTAAATAGTTCATTTAAGAAAATTTGGATGTTTATGATTCATGATTTTCGCTAAGTAGCAAAGGGGTTTCTTATCCAATTTTCATATGCACATATGAATGTACGAAAGGAATAAGTGAGTACGACACCATTGTTAACAAGGGTTGTAAGGTTCAAGACCTACTTAGGGATACTTAAAGCCTCACAACCTCAGAGTTGTCTAGAATACTATACCACTTTCCTTAAATATAAGCATCTGTACAAAAGAAATGAATGGAAATGAAATAATGCAAAGTTTATGTTTGTTGATTTATTTTTATTTATACAAATTATATGTACAAGTATAGGTATCCTTTTTAAATAATATCATATGAATGAATAAGATATGGAATTAGGCAAGTGTTAGGTTCTTTTCAAATGAACTCTGCACTTTGCCAAATCCAATTCAAAACTATGCTAAAAGAGAGGAGAAGGGAAACTTACACTAAGCACATCCTTATATTTTACTCACATGTAAACTTATAAGTAAGATATAAGTAACACACTCTCAGTTTTGATAATTGATTCATATATTTTGAAAATAATTTTTATTTAATAGTGATAATAGCCACTCGTGTTCTTACTTTAGCCAACACATGCAATTTGAAATAAAAGAAATATTTTATTTTAAATTTGATTTTTGAAAAGCATGAATGCATGAAATCATATGACACACATATTTATCATGTTGGGAAATAACTAAAGTAATGAAAGCATGTAAACACATTTATCTTAATTAATTCCTAAAGACAATCTTATGAAATAAGAAAGCTTAAAGAAAATCAAAGTTTATTTAATATGATTTTTGTTTGATTTTAAATTTGATTTAATTTTGAAAATGTGAAATGAGTTTGCTATTCCTAACCCATTCCCATGTGTGTTTGATATTTTTTTTAAATTTTTAAATGATTAGATTCATTTTATATTTTGATTAGGTTAAGGCATGAATTAAGTATGTTAATTACCCCTTACCTACACCACCTTAGCATAGTTAATCAAATAATTATGAGCCAATGAGATGACATAAAAACTCACAAGGAATTTAAAAATGCAATGCACCTAGGAAGAAAGGTACAATTTGACTCTTGATTAATGATTAATTAATCTAAGGGGTTTAACATAAGTAAATTCAAAACATGCCTCACACATATGAGTTGAATTTTGATTTCCTTAATTGAACTTAGGCTCTTGAACACCTAAGCATCTACCCCAAGTAGATTAATTAAGTTCTGGAAAGTTTTAGAATTTTAAGAAATTAATTAAGAGGGTAATTAGTGAATTTACCCTTAATTAAGAGAGGATTAAGAATGAAAAGGGGGTTTAAGGAATATGTTAGGGAAAATGCCCCAAAAATTTCCCCTAAACCTCTTATTCACTAAAACAGACCTTAATCAACTTCAATAAAGGATTAAACCACTAATCAAACCCTTAATTATCTTAAATTACATTATAGGAATAATTAGGATATGAATTAGCAATTTTCCCAATTAAGCCACCTGTAAATCCCAAAAAAATTAGGGTAGGCAGAAGTCATCTCCCAAAATATACTGAAGAAGTTTCAGAATAACTAGTGGATTAATTGAAGGGTAATTAGCAAATTAAGTTTCCTAATAAAACCCAAAAATCAAAGAAAGACACTATCCAAAATCAATTATTAATTTTTTGAAATTCCATATCAAATTATCTATCTAATGCAATTTATTTCATATTTTTTCTAATTTTTCTATGTTGAGATATAAATTTTAGAAGTTTATGTAATTAATTAGAATTATTTAAATCTTAATTAAATCCTTAATCCCTACGACATGCCACACATTAGCTGACGCGACATCCCTTTACACACAGAGTGCTCTGATTGTATATTTAAAACATCCTATCATAGTGCACGTGGTGGCTTTTCCTTTCCATAGCGTCTAATCAAAGATCGGACGATTAAGATTAAAATCGGGATCAGAGAGGATAAAATAGGATATAAAACGTGTTTTAATCTCGGTCATCCATCCAAAATGCACGGAAGGATGGCTAGAGATCCTTCCCTGCAAACACATGTGAGCCATAGAGACCATCCATATTCTAAGCCTTGATATGAGCTTGATTGAGCTCAGATTGGGATGAAACTCAACCCACACCATCAACATGTATTCTAGATCACATCTAACAGTCAAAATCCATAAAGCTCCACACCACATTGAGTTTAGTGATCAAAAAATGGCATACCTCACTGGAGGTGATCACTAGTGCTCAATTCCCTTGGAGAAGCTTCGTCTAGTTGAGATGAAGCATTGGTGAAAGTTTGAGGGGCTGAGGTTGAGTGGATCTTCCTATATGTCACCTCTTCCTTAGCTTGAGCTCAATTTTGATGGAATTAGATCTCCCCTTGCTTTAAGAACTTGGAAAGAGATCTTGGGTGCACTCGACTTGGTCTTCTGATGAAGCTTGAAGTGGGAATTGAGTAGAGTTTGAGTGTGGAGAAAGTTGGCAATTCAATGGACCTCCTTTATTTTTACTTAGGAAAAATTGAGAAGATGCAAATTGAATCTCCCTCTAAGAAGCTTTGGATCACTTGCAAATGGCTCCTATGACTCTCTAGACTTCAATCGACTATGGCTCTGTTAATTTTTAAATGAATTAAGGGGAGTATATCTCCTCCTTTAGAAATCGGACAGCCGAGCATAAGCTTGCCATTTTTGTCCAATTTCTAAGATTGATAGGGTTATTTGAGCTGTTAGAGCTATCCTTGAGTTTGATTTGGCCAAAAGAGTGGGAATATGAACTTCTCATATGCTCAAAACAAGTGGAGGCATGAATCCTATGTGGTCATTTCAAGGGGAGTGGTCAGTTTGGCCATTGGATCAAGTTGGGATGACCCAAACCCATTGGGTTAGGTGCACCACCCTCCCTAGTGTTTACTTGACCTATTAGGAGAGTATCAAGTAGGCATGAAGAGGGTTTGACCAAATTTTAAGTAAAATTGGACAAAATTTGTTCTATTGCCTAGGGGTAAAATGATCATTTGGCTGATTTTTGAATTTGTACATGTTGGGTATGTTGATAAAATAGGTTTGGCCAAGTTTCATTGGATTTAGAGTTCATTTGGTAATGTTTGGCTCATGTTGACCCATTTAGGTCAAAATGGGTCAACTTGGGTCAAGTTGACCAAGAGGTCAAATTGGGTCAAACCAAGAGTTGGGTCAAGTTCATATGACCATTTGAAATGTTTTGGTGGCTTTGGTTTGATTCAATTTGGTTTAGGCTTGAATTTGGTTCATATGACTTCATTTAGGTCAAATGGGTCAAGTTGACTAATTTGATGCATTTGACTATTTGAGTTAGGTCATGGGTAGGTTTAAGTTTGCTTAGTCATATGAAGTGGATTGGTATCTTTGTTTATATTCAATTTTAGTTAAGTTTGAATTTGGCTCAATATGACCCTTTAAGTTAAGTTGGGTTCATGGTCAATTGGGCTAGGTTAGGTCTGGTTGGTCAATTGAGACTTTGGTCAAGTTCAACAAGTGATTTAGAATGAACTTGACCCATTGGTTTCAATCAATTTGGCTTAGATCAAGTTTTGACACATTTTGACTTTTTTGGTCAAGTTGGGTCAAGTGGCCAAATGGGCTAGGTTTGGCTAAAATATTGACTTGGTCAAGTTCAAACATTGATCATGAATGAACTTAGATCATTGGTTTCAATCAATTTGGTCTATGGTGGATTTTGGCTATGTTGTGTTTCATTTTGGCTAAGTGTTGACTAGTCAACCATTAGGTTTGACTTGGTTTGACCCAAATTGAGTGATTGATCATCTCATGATGATTGTTGATCATGATGAGAGGCATAGATGAGTTTGATTCAATCCAATTTGATTAAAATTAGAATTTGACTCATAAGGGTACTTTAGGTCGCTTTGGGTCAAGTGAGCCTAAGTGGGTCAAATGACTTGGTCAAAGCTTGATTTGAGTTTGATTGAACTCACATATGGACTTATGGTTGAAATATAAATCCATTTGCAAGTGGTTTGAGGTCAAATGAGTTTTGATTCATTTGACAATTTTAAGTTCAAAGGGTGAACATGAAATGGATTTTTGGTTTGACTTTTGAATTGAGTTTTGGTTAAGTAATTGAAGTTTCTATTTATATTTGGATTCATGATTGATGGATTGATTGAATCATGAAGGAAAATCAAGAGTTTGGTTTGATTTGAAATTGATTTGGCTAAGTTCAAGATTTTGACTTGAAAGTCTTAGGTTGGATTTTGAATGAGTTTGAGTTTGATTTTGGGAAGTGGTTTTGGTTGTTTGAATTTATATTTCATTTATATATGTAAATATAAATGAGAATATAAATGGATTATGAGAAAATTTTAAGGATTTGATGTGATTTGACAATGATTTAGGCTAAGTCCATAAGAGGAAATTTAAAAGACTTAGGAAATATTTGGAGTTTGGATTTGATTTTTGAGTTTAGTTTGATTGATTTGATTTTATATTTCATTTATATATGTGAATATAAATGAGAATATAAATGATTTATGATAAAATTTCATGAATTTAAATTGATTTAGGTCATGATCTAGGCTAAGTCCTTAAGAGAAGAAATTAAGGACTTAGGAAATATTTGGAATTTCAATTTCAATCATTGGTTTCAATCATGGTTTTCAATAATGGATTTCAATAATGTGTTATTGATTTGAGTTTGAAGAAAATCAAATAAGGTTGATTTTTAGTTTGACTTGAAGGAAGAAAGGTGAGGAGTGGTTCAAGGTAAGGGTACGTAAATTTTCATAACACTTTTAAGGCATGACCTATTCTTATGGCTAACTCTTCTAAGTCTCTAGGGCTAGGTTGAGTGTCCACCTAATCACTAGATGTGTCTTAGGACTAAAGATATCTTAAAGTCTAAGAGGAGTCCTATGACTAAGATGGAGGGGTAGAGTGCTCCTTCTAATAATGAGGTCAACATGGGCCTACAGCACCACATACCGAACTCTAACTCAATCTACCCTATTTTCCTTAGTGTATGGGTTCAAAGCCATTCCACCTTTAGAAGTTCAACTCCAATCACTATGGATAGCATTGGGTAGCAAGATCACTACAGAGCATAATGCAAAGTTATGGTTAGAAGAGCTCAAGGTTTGGAGGAGAGTCACCTACGTGCGTGCCAAAATCTCGAGTTTTACAAACCTAAAATGATTCAAGTTCATAATAAATTGATTTCCCCTAGGTCTTTCCAAGTATGAGAACTTGTGTTAGTTCTAAGGAGACCAATTGTTACCCATCGAAAGATGGGAGGCAAGTTTGAACCCACTTGGGAAGGCCCCTATGTCAAGGAGAAGGCCTGCCAAGGAGAATCATATCAGCTCATTCATTATAAAGGGGAACACTTCCAATTAATGGGATCTATCTGAAGAAATATTACCCATAAAATATGTTTGAAAATAATTATCAACAAAAGAAAAAATTTGATTCCATTTCATCAAAATCTTCTCTTATTTTAAAGCGTTGTTTGCTTGTCTTACGAATCCACCATGATGTGTTTAGGATAGGTGTAAGAGAACCCAAGAGGCAACCTATCCCTCTTTCATGACACAAACACAATCTCTCAATATTATTAGATTAGGTGTGAGAGAACCCAAGAGGCATCCTATTTCGATTAGCATAACTAAGTTAGGTGTGAGAGAACCCAAGAGGCATCCTTTCTTACTGGGAATGTCAGTTGACATCTGTGGCACCATTTCATCCAGTTCATCAATCTGTTTAGGATAGGTGTGAGAGAACCCAAGTGGCATCTTATTCTTTTTAACACAAGCACAAAGATTAATGTATATCTTTTTATCTCAGGCTATTTTTATGTGAGACCAAGCCCCCTATGACACTCACTCATTAGCTACTCTAAGTCGGGTTTACGTGCTACATTGCTAGTATGTCACCCCAGTGGTCTCTTATTTAGAGGATGTGAGTCCCAATGCTTTCTTCCTAACTTGATCATTGCAAATTAATGAGCGCCTTGTTAGTTTGGTAGTCTTCATTGCCCAGCCAGTAAACTACATCATGTTGACTTTATTTAAAAAGATGTGAGTACCCGTGCTTTCTTCTTGAACTAGCCATCATGCACTAACTAGGTCGAGTATCCTTGAGGTCTAGGTGTAAGAGTCCCATAGAGGCATCCTATTCCTTCAAGCATAAATATAAATATTTTGTCTCAAACTACTTGATATAGGAGAAAGCCCCCTGTGGCAATCAATCATTAACTGCTTTAGGTCGGGTCTACATGCAACCTCACTAGTATGTCACCCCAGTGGTCACCTATTTTAGGATATGTGAATCCTTGCCCTTTTTTCCTAACTTGACCATTGCAAACCAACTAGCACCTTGTTAGTTTGGTATGCTTCACTGCCCAGCCAGTAAGCGACCTCATGTTGATCCTATTTAAGAAGATGTGAGTCCCCGCACTTTCTTCTTAAACTAATCATCATGATCTAACTAGGTCGAGTATATTTGAGGTTTAGGATAAGTCCCCCAGAGGCTCCTTTCCTCTTGACTACGTTTGAGTCAATGTAAGTCCCCCAATGGCCTTCACTCAATAGTCTCTCTAAGTCGGATGGCACCTATCGAGCCGAAGATAAACTATCCTAGCAATCAGTTCTTCTATAGGAGGATGTTAGTCCCCCGACTTTCTTCCTAGGATAATTGTTGCAAATAGATGGGCACTTTAGGTTGGTTGATGTTCGCTATGCTAATAATGACTCACCCTGTGGATGTACCAGTCTTGGTAGATGTGAGTCCACACACTTTCTTCTTGAGTTGTCCACCGAATACCTATGATATAATCTTCACCAAGGTGTTGGATTGAAGCCCTTAGCGGCCCCTCTCCCTATGGATGCTCTATTTGGACCACGTCTTTTATGACCCCATTTAGACACTACCCGAGTTACTTTGGATTGAACAGTCCCCCTTTCCTAGTAGCCACCCCTGTGGTTGGAGAATTTGTTCAGCGGATGCACAAATTCTCCCTTGGTTCAGTAAATCTGAGATATATGTCTAAGATGATATAAGCTCCTTCTCAATATGATCTCTGGTAAACTAACAGGGCCCATGATAAGTAAATAAATAAACAAAATTAATTCTCTTGTGGATTAGGAATTCAAGCCCCCAAAGGGCCCCCTCTCCCAAGCATGCATCTTATATTTAGGGTAGTGTCAGCATAACTCCCTATAGGAATTGTCTGAGTACTTGAGTTGAGATAAACCCCTGGGTCTGTACTCATTCTGTAGTCGCCCTTTGGTCGGGTTCAATCTATTTTTCCACATGTAGGTTACCTCGGTAGTCATTTCGCTTTGAAATATATAAGATTTTGACACATTCTTTCTAACATGGCTGTCACAAACTGACGAGCAGCCCTCGATCAAGTTTGATTTGTTGCCCAAAGCAACCGATCACCCTAGTGGTCTTTTGTAATGGAAGATGTGAGTCCCCAAGTTTTCTTCCCCTGAATTGATCATTGCAAACTAAAAGGCACTCCTTTGGTCAGATAGTTCTCTAATCGGTCGGGAAGCTACTCCCTTTGGTTCAGTAAATCTGAGATAGGTCTAGGTTAATATAAGCTCCTTCTCAATATGATCTATCTCAAAATAATAAAATCCATCAGAACAAATTAACAAAAATGAAACTAATCTTGACTATCTTTGAGTTGATCTAAATCCCCCAGTGGCATTCACTCAATAGTCAACCTTAGGTCAGGTTTGATTTGTTGTATTTCCAACCGATGACTCTTTGTTTTGGAAGATGTGAGTCCCCACACTTTCTTCCTAACTTAACCATTACAAATCAAAAGGCACCCCTTGGTTGGATAGTCCTGCTGTGTTTTGTAGACTACCCTTTGGTTTAGTAAATTTAAGCTAGCTTTAGGCCTCCATGGCCTCTACTCAGTGTACTTCAATGAAAACTGATAGAATTCATCAAAAATAACTTAAAAAATAAAATAAATCTTGACTATCTCTAAGCTGATTTAAGTTCCCCAGCAACATTCACTCAATAGTCAGCCCTAGGTTGGGTTTGGTTTATGGCCTTGCTAACCGATCACCCCAGTGGTTCCTTATTTTGGAAGATATGAGTCCCCACGCTTTCTTCCTAACTTGACCATTGCAAACCAAAAGGCACTTCTTTGGTTGGATATTTCTACTTTATGGTTGGTAGACTATTCCCTTTGGATTGGTAAATCTGAGCTAGCTCTAGGCCTCCATGACCCCTACTTAGTTCAGTCCATTACAAACCAACAAATTCCATCAAAATAAACTAAAAAAATGAAACTAATCTTGACTATCATTAACTTGATCTAAGTCCCCCAGTGATATTCACTCAATAGTGAGCCTTAGGTCGGGTTTGATTTGTTGCCTTACCAATTGATCACCATAGTGGTTCTTTATTTTGGAAGATGTGAGTCCTCCCACTTTCTTCCTAACTTGACCATTGCAAACTGAAAGACACCCTTTTGCTTGGATAGTCCTACTGTGTTTGGTAGACTACCCTTTTGGATTGGTAAATCTGAGCTAGCTCTAGGCCTCTATGACCTTTACTCAGTGCAGTCCATCACAAACTAATGGAATTCATCAAAAATAACTTAAAAATAAAATTAATCTTTTGCCTATCTTTGAGTTGATTTAAGTCCCCCAGTAGTATTCACTCAATAATCAGCCCTAGGTCGGGTTCGATTTATTGTCTTGCCAACTAATCACCCTAGTGGTTCCTTATTTTGGAAGATGTAGTCCCCGTACTTTCTTCCTAACTTGACCATTGCAAACTAAAGGGCACCCCCTTGGTTGGATATTCCTACTATGTGGTTGGTAGACTACTCCCATTGGATTGGTAAATCTGAGTTAGCCCAAGGCCTCCATGTCTCCTATTCAGTATAGTATATCGAAAATTGATGGGATCCAACAAAACAAACTAAAAAAATGAAATTAATCTTGACTATCTTTGAGTCAATCTAAGTCCCCCAACGACATTCACTTAATAGTCAGCCCTAGGTCGGGTTCAATTTTTTGCCTTGCCAACCGATCACCCCAATGATTCCTTGTTTTGGAAGATGTGAGTCTCCGTGCTTTCTTCCTAACTTGACAATTGCAAATCGAAAAGCACCCCTTTGGTTGGATAGTCCTACCTTGTGGTTGGTAGACTTTTCCCTTTGGATTGATAAATTTGAGTTAGCCCAAGGCCACCATGGCCCCTACTCAATACAGTCCATCACAAACCAATGAGATCCATCCATCAAAATAAATTAAGAAAATAAAACTAATCTTGACTATCTTTAAGTTGATCTAAGTCCCTCAGTAGCATTCACTCAATAGTTAGCCTTCGGTCGGGTTCGATTTGTTGCCTTGCCAACAGATCACCCTAGTGGTTCCTTATTTTGAAGATGTGAGTCTCGTGGCTTTCTTCCTAACTTGACCATTGCAAACTGAAAAGAACCCCTTTGGTTGGATAATCCTACTATGTGGTTGGTAGACTACTATCTTTGGATTAGTAAATTTGTTTTAGCTCTAGGCCTGCATGGCCTCTACTCAGTGCAGTCCATCTTAAACTAATGGGATACATCAAAATAAATTTTAAAAATGAAATTAATCTTGACTATCTTTGAGTTGATCTAAGTCCCCCAGCAACATTCAGTCTATAGTCAGCCTTAGGTTCGGTTCAATCCATTTCCTTGCTTATGGATCACCCCAGCAACTGGTCCTTACTTTGGAGAATGTAACCTAGTACAACTGTACCACACCAAAAGGCATCCCTTTTGTTGGCTAGTCCTACTATGTGTTTATTAGACTACCCCTTTGGATTAGTAAATCTGAGTTAGGTTTAAGCCACCATCGTTTCTACTCAGTGCAGTCCATCGCAAACCAACAGGGTCCATCTCAAAATCCAAACATCTAAAAATTTGAAACAAATCTAACCCTCCTCCCTCGGTGGAGTCAAAAACAACAAATTAAATAAATACAATCATTCTCGCCTAGTGGAGCCTAAACAAATCAAAACAATAATCAAACAATCCAAATCATTTGATCAGCTTCTCCTCAGTGAACTACAAATTTTCTAGTTCTCTTAGCAAATATTGAATACTAATCCCTTAGCAAATTTCAAACCTCTATCCACTTGTGGATTAGTTGAACCTATTTCCCTGGTAAAAGGTTTACATACTCTATCCCTAGTGGATTCCTCTTTTACTTTCTCATGTATTTAACATGAGTAGAGTCACATTGCACTAAGCTCTGGATTCCTTCTACACTTTGGGTTGGGAGTAGATCCTTTCTGTTAGTGCTTGTGATTGTTTGGTGTTGTTGATCTTCTCGGTCAACACCAATACGTGTGGTGTACACCATCATACCTCTTTGTGTGTTGATCTCATTTTTTGAATGAGCTCTCAAACCCTCCATCTTAGACATAGGACTTCTCTTAGACACTAAGAGTCTCTTTAGTCATAAGACACTTCTAGTGATTAGGTGGACACTCAACCTATCCCTAAAGACTTAGAAGAGTTAGCCATAGGAATAAGTCATCGAATCAAAACTAAATCCAAAAATCAAACTCAAATCAAACTAATGTTCACCCTTTTGAACTTGAAATTCTCAAATGAATCCAAACCCATTTGACTCCAAACCACTTGCAAATGGATTTATATTTCAATCATAAGTCCACATGTGAGTTCAATCAAACATGATTCAAGCTTTGATCAAGTCAATTGATCCACATAGGCTCACTTGACCCAAAGTGACCTTAAGTACCCCATTTGAGCCAAATTCTAATCCTACCCAAATTGGATTGAACTAAGCCCAACTAAGAATCACATTATGAGCAAAAATCATCATGAGATGATCAATCACTCAAATTGGGTCAAACCAAGTCAAACCTAAGGGTTGACCAAGTCAATACTTAGCCAAAATGAAACTTAAACTAGCCAAAATCCATCATAGGCCAAATTGATTGAAACCATTGATCGAAACTCAATCATGATCAATGTTTGAACTTGACTAAGTCATCATTTTAGCCTAACTTAGTCCAATTGGCCACTTGACCTAAGTTGACCCAACTTGACCTAAAAGTCAAAATGGGTCAAAACTTGATCTAAGCCAAATTAATTGAAACCAATGGGTCAAGTTCATTCCAAATCACTTGTTGAACTTGACCAAAGACTCAATTGGCCAACTATACCCAACCTAGCCCAATTGACCATGAACCCAACTTGACCTAAAAGGTCAAATTGAGCCAAATCAAACCAAATTAAATTGATTGGAAATAAAGATACCAATACATTTCAAATGACCAACCAAACCTAAAACAACCTATGATCTAATCCAAATAGGTTAAATGGGTCAAATGGGTCAACTTGACCTAAGTTGACCCATTTTGACCTAAATGGGTCAACATGAGCCAAATCATATCAAATCAATTCTAAATTCATTGAAACTTGGCCCAATCCATTTTTCAACCATAACAAATATATTCAAATAGAAATTCAAGGCACATGGTAATCACTCCTCCACCAAAAATTAGCACATGGCACTTCTCCACTACCCCCTCTACCAAAAATAAACCATGTGGAACCCTTAACAGCCAAAATAACCCATTGATGTAGGTGAATTTCATCAAAATGGCAAAGCCTTGCTCAGCCATTTGATCCATCAAGGGGGAGATATACTCCCCCTAATTTCTCTTCAATCCAGCACACTCATACTCGATTGATTGAGAGAGGCCAAAGGAAAGCTCCCCAAGCTCCCTCAAGCAATCCCCATGCCATTTGCATTATCAATTTTAGGATTTCTTCAAACCAAAAATAGGGGAGGCTAAGAGAAATTCCAACTTAGCTAAAACCAAATTCCAATCCATTTCCTCCATCAAGCATAATTAGAGGGCCTAATCAAACTCATGCAAAAGCTTCTTTCAAGCTTTAAAGGCAAGGGAGGTGGGAGCTAGACCAAGGACAAACACATTTGAAGGTGACTTTGTCCAATTGGAGGATTCACTCAACCTCAACCCCTCAAACCTTCAACAAGGTTTCATTTCTACTAGACAAAGCTACCTTAACAGTTAAGAGTGTCGATGATAGACTCCAGTGAGGTATGCCTTCAAATCAAGCCTAGAATAGAAAGTGTCTGGTTTTTTGTGAAGAGAATTTTCACACCATTGCATTTTGACCATTAGATGTGTTCCCCCTTGCATGATGATGGTGTGGCTTGAGTTTGAGTTCAATCCGAGCTCAGATCTTGCCCTAAAGTGTGGACAGATGCCCTCTCGCCTAGGACAACTCAGTGACGGATCATGGACCGTCCATCTGTGAATTTTGGAAGGATGTTCTTGATTAAGCTATGTAGGATCCATGGATTTATCTCTTAAGAATCGCGGGCTTAATCCTAACCGTCCGATCTTTGATCGGACGATCGAGGAGAAAGCACGTAGCGCCACTACTGACGCGGCATTGGGATGTGATAACTTAAGTGACGAATCCCATCATGCCATGTGGAAAGTGTGAATGCGTCAGCGGTCCACGTGGTGCCGATAGGATTAGTCATGTAATTAGGGGTTTTAATTAATTCCTTAATCACTGAATCATCAAATATTTATAACTAAACATAAAAAATAAAAAAGATAAAATAAAATCATTGTGAAGATAATTCAGTATGGAATTCACTAAAATTATTTCTAATGGATTTTGATCAGTACGTTTTCCTTTATTAGGGTTTTAGTGGAAACTTAATAACCCTAATTACTCCCTAATTATTTCATTAATTAATTTCAAATTTCTCAGATGAATTTAGTGGGATAACCTTTACCTCTCCTAATTTTCTTGGGATTTATTGATGAGTTAATTAGGAAAATCAATTAATGAATCCTTAATCACTCTCTTAATATAATTAAGCTTAATTAAATATGTGAAGAGTAGTTTAATCCCTTTATTAAATTAATTTAGCTTTGCTTAAGTGAACAAGAGGTTTATGGAATGATTTTGGGATATTTTTCTTAAGATATTCCTTAAACCGCCTTCCTTCCCCTTTCTCAAAAATCAATATTAAAATCAAAAAGTGAAGAAACAACATTTGGATCTTTCATTCAGCATACACAAATTTTCTAAATAATGATCCTCTCCTCCGAAAATTAAAATCAAAATAAAAAAAAATCAAAAACAACATTTAGATTTCCTTAGCATATCTAAATTTGCTAAGGATCCTTTTTTCAAAAAAAAAAAAAAAATCATCCAAACAAAATCACACATGGATCCTTTATTTAGCATACCTAAATTTGCTAAGTAAAGAGTCCCCTTTTCATCAAAAATCATTAAAAATAAAAATAAATTTGGATTTCTTTAGCATACCTAAATTTTTTAAGTATCCTCTTTTCAAAAATCATCAAAGCAAAAAAAAAAAAAAAACACATTTGGATTATTCATTTAGCATACCCAAATTTGCTAAGTGAAGATTCCATTCTCAAATTCACACATAATTCACAAAACAAGCAAATAAAATAAGAAAATTATTTTTGAAAACCTCACCTAGCATACCCAAATTTGCTAAGTGAGTAATTTCCAAAATCACCAATCAAAACAAAAATCAATTGACCCTTTACTTTAGCATACTCCAATTTGTTAAATAAAGGGTCCTCAAAAAAAAAAATCAAATTCAAATGTGAACCTATGGAAGCATTAATCTCTCCAAAAATCTTTGAACCCATTTTCAACATACACAAATTTGTAGAAAATGGATTCTTCATTCAAAAATCACCTTTCCAATCAATTCAAAAATCTTTCTTCAAAATTCATTTGAGCCCCACTTAATACTTTTAAGTTGTTGAGTGTGGATTCAAATTCTAAATCAAAATTCAAAAATTCAAAAAGCAATCTGATTCAAACTTATTTTTCAACATTGAAGACTTTCAGTCAGTTTTCAATCAGTTTAGTTCAATGGAAGCACATAAGTATGTCTTTATATTTTTTTGGGATGGACTTGGCCTTGGATCGGGCCAGCCTTCCATAGTCTGACTTCACCCACCTCATCCACTTTGGCCAAGGCTTTGAGGGGGCTAGAATCACATGTGAGGGGACCATCCTCATGACAATCAGCAGGAGCGTGGTGACCGGGTAGAAGTTGGTCATCCAGATTGAGTTACCATTTGATTTAGAGATCCCCTCTCTGAGGAGGAAGGCTGTGGCAGTTCCCATAGAAGTAGCAGTTCCAGTGCTAGTGCGCCCAGTTGTTCCCTTTGCTGCCTCAGTGTGGGCTAGTACCCACTCACTTGCTCCCTCCAAAGGGAAGGCTCCCCTGATTCCAAGGATTGTCTCCTCTGCCTTTGAGATTAGGTCTAGTTCCCATACTGCTCGACCTACCAAGACTTAGCACTGAAATAAGAACCGTATGATCAAGTGGCATCATACCCGCATAGCCAAGGGATTGGAGGCAGCTAATCAGTCTGCTGTAGAGGAGTTTCCTAGGATGGTTTCCCCACTTGTCATGGAAAATAAGTTCCACCCTCTATCTGAATGTGATAGAAAATATGTTAGGAGTATAATTTTAGGCTCCTGTTAGTGAGAGGAGGAGGTCGTACGCCAACCTTCGATCAGTTTTATGCCTAGTAGGCGGTGCCTATAGACGATTAGATTCCAGGGCTCAATTTGATTTGCGTTCAGCCATTCCCCACAGTGTGGGTGGACAGATCAGGCAGGAGAGGGCTAGGGAGGCCCGTACATCATTATAAATTACTAGATAGGAGCGGTACAACGGTTAATTGACCCTCGGCCCTTGTCGACTTTCGGATCGATCGCCGCTCGATCATATCGATAACATCTTACTGACATGTACTACCCACCTTAGGAGAGGAGCTCCTATTCAAAGAAATTCGGTGGTGTCTCCACCACATTGTTATACTCCGTGCCCACCTTCTCCTATACATGTTTCATCATCTACTATTCTAGCGAAGGCCATGAAGGCCGTATCCGAGGAGAAGAGGGCCCCATTGGTGATTCAGCTATGATCAAGAGATCCCAATCCATCTACACCACCTAATATGTTGAGGTTGAGCTTTCCCGCTCGACCTTTTGCCCCAGTTGTGGTGAAGAAGGAATGACAACCATGGAGCATAGTAGTTGTTCCATCACCACCACCACCGTAGCAAGCTATTGAGATAGCAGTAGTTGAGGGAGGAGGAGATAGTTCAGTCACCCCCCATGGCCATAGATCCTCCTAGGAGTACCACTCCATCTAGATATAGTGACATCCAGGGGCATCTTTCTTCTAGCGAGTGTAGCCCTCATAGGGTTAGCTATCCAGTAGCAGGAGAGGTTAGATGTTTATCTGTTCATGATAGTGATCTTACTATCAGTCAGCCTCAATCTTTTGTACATGTTTAGTTGGACCGATCCCTAGACGACATTGTAGCTCAGTATCAAGTGGAGAAGAAGGAGATCTTAGGATAAGTTTGGTCTGATTTAGAGGATAAGAAGATCAGTTTTGATTCGATTGAAGATGATCTATTAGAGGATTCAGCAAGGGTACACATGGTAGACATCAGAGGTTCCCTCCTCCATGATCAACAGAGTTTAGAAGGTGATGTGGTCGATCATGAAGACACAGCCTACTCGACCCAACACCTCCTTCAGCAATTAAAGTAAAAGGATGAACAAATAAATATAATGGGGAATAAGCTTGAAGACTTATTAGCAGCAGTTTTGGCACTTCAAAACTAAGCCCTAGTAGTGCATTCTACTATAGCAGAGACTAGTCAGCCAGACTTGTTGCATGTCTTGGATCCAGCCAAGACTTTACCGCCAGTAGAGCAAGGCAGCACTAGCTTGTATAGGAAGGTAGTGGATAATACCTCTGTATATGAAAAGGACATAAACATCATGGTTGAGCAGCAAGTGAGAAAATCGTTGGCTCAATCATGAGGAGGATCATTGGTTCCAAAGGTTAAACCCTCCCTAGAGGAATTGGAAGCCATCCAATATTCTAAGGGTTTCATGCCACCTTATTTTAAGACCTTCAATGGCAGCAAGAACCCAAGGTAGCATATTACGCACTTCAGAGCCAGCTGTTGCAATGCTGGTGGCAGTGATGCTCTCCTATTTTGACTTTTTGTCAATAACTTAGTAGGCATAGCCTTCGATTGCTATGCTAAACTTCTCAACAGTTCAGTAAAAACTTTTGCTAAGTTGGAGCAACTCTTCATTAAGAGGTTTGCTGGAGCTCAGCAAAGGGTGAGTGCAAGTGATCTCGTTGCGGCTCAACAACACCCTGATGAGTCCCTCATTGATTATATTCTCAGATGGCATAATTTGAGTATGAAATATGAATCGCAGCTATCTGAACAACATGTCATTAAAATTCTATTGAAGAATATTCATGGCACTGTCGCCTTCATGCTCAAAGGTTTTACCTTCAAAACATTTGAGAAGCTAATCAACAAGGCGCTAACTTATAAGGAGAAGCCAAATAGTTGCCTTTCCTGAATCAATCAATAAAGACAAAGCCACAAAAAGCATATGAGAAGAAGTTAGGGGCAGTGATAATATTAGACAAGGGAAAGCAGCTAGCTAGAGAGCAGTATGAGAGACTTCATGCTCCACAACCATCACTTCCACCTCCTCTACCACCACTGAGGCTGTCCTACCAGCCTCCATAGTAGCCTCCATGGCCTTCACCGCCTCCTCCTCAGCCATATCCATAGCAGCAATGGTACATACCCGCAGCCAAGTAGCTATAATCCACATGCTCTTATGGATAGACTAAATAAACCATATTCATTTAAGAGGGAGGTAATCAGGAAAATCTTTAAGAATCTCTTAAAGAAACCTAATTTTTAGCTACTTAAACCTAGGAGGCTGGAAGAAGTGGGAAAAAGAAATGATCCTAACTTTTGCCCCTACCACCGTATGCTAGGTCATGTTTTGGAGGATTGCTTTACATTCATAGACTAGCTTGAGCATAGCTTCAAGATAGGTGCCATAGTTATCCCGAAGGAATACCTTATGGAACAACCATCCAGTTCCATTAGAGTAATCCTTGGGGATGCTTGCGATCCTTCCAAAAATAAAAAAGGTTGGGATATCTCCTTATCATGAACCTCTAAGAAGATTGTGTCCAAAATCAAGAAACTTTCCCTGCAGATCCTTGAGGCAGCTCGAACCTGTAACATCAAGGAAGGTTTGCAAGTTGTTCAGGACAACTTGGGTAAGGTAGGAGCTCAGCAGTAGCAGCCCATGCCAACCTGGGATAGCCAAGCAGCGAAATTATTGATCGAGCCCAGCCTCTAGTCCACTATTGTAGCTACTACATCAGTAAGTACCTCTACTTCAGCTAGCTCTTCCTACAGTAGACATCTTCTATCGGCAGATGAGGACTTAAAATCTCTCACCCCACTTACTTTATTAGATTTCTACTATGTACCTTCTTCAAAATCCAAGAAATCAAGGAATAAAGCTAGCTTGAATTACACTGTGTCACTTCTGATGGATTGTCTAATTCTACTCTTACTAAAAACTCTCCAAGTCTAAACAACAATTATAACAACTCTGATCTTCCTCTTTCTAATTCAGAGTTGGACTTTCCTTCTTTGAATACTATGGGTTCACCTCTTGAGATAGACTTAGAATCATCTGATTTTGAGGGTCCCATAGGAGAAGCTATAGGTAAGCCTAACAAGTAGGTAGAATCTTCCACTAACCTACCACAAGAAATCATCGAAGTCAACCTCTGTAGTGGCATGGTTCTACCTCCTAGGGCAGCACCTCAAGATAGGGGGAAATAAGTAATTGGTTCAGATGATCAAGAAGCCCCTCCACAAGATGCTCCACTCTTGGATATGCTTGTGGAGGATCAACCCAAGGTGGACTACAATGTCCTCTCTCACATAAGAAATTTGCCATCCAAGCTAAGCATATATAATGCCATATCTTATCCAAAGAGATGAGAGAATCATTAATCAAGATTTTTCTTGATCTAGAGATATGCTTAGCTTAGCTGACTGCTATTGGAGAGGAGGCACATTATTCCAAAGAAGCCTAAGGAGTCACTTTCATCGATGAAGACCTTCTATTGAGGGACATGGAGCATGACTATTCCCTCTACATTATAGTGGACATGGGCAAATTCAGACTTTCCAGAGTTCTTGTCAATCCAGGTGCATTGGTAAACATTATGAGTCTAAAAACCCTTGCTTATTTGAGGATCAACATCTCCACACTCCAAGAAGATCGGATGATGTTGAGAAGATTCAATGAACAAGGAAAGAGGGCCTTAGGTTCCATAGTGTTACCTTGGAGATAGGTGAATGGAAGATTGAAGCCTATTTTTGTATCATTAATTTGAATACTTTGCTCACTGCTTTGCTCGGTAAGCCTTGGATACATCAGAACAAGATGATTCCATCCTCCCTTCATTAGTGCATCATGTTCAGGAAAGATGGGATTGAATACTGTGTCAAAGGTGATGAAAAGTTATTTTTAGTTCGAGAGGTTGAGATATATGAGGATGCGACTTACTATCTTCCTCAAAACACCTTTTCTCATGAGCTTGGTCAAAATTCAAATTCAAATGAAAAATAAATAGAGGAAAAAGAAAAAAGAAAAAAAATGAAAAATGAAAATACAAGTAAACTAGAAAAAGACATTGAAGAAGAAGTAGAGCTACATATCACATACCACTAGTTCATTCCATCATATGGACATATGAGTAGGATGACTTGACCTCCACTAGGTAGAGATAGAGGAAGAAATAGAGGCAGTCCTAGAGGCAGAAGACCCCTTGGTTGGCTACCAACTAATAGAGGTTATGTTCCAATTCACAAGAGTACCCCTACTATTCACATAGACTTGGAATCCAGCTCGGAGGATGAGTCTAATGTGATTAACGTACCAACCAACCCCTTTAAGTGGGTTTCATTAGAGGTGACACTTGATCTGGATAGTGACGAAGACCAGGCATCCAAACAAAGCACGAATGTATTCAAATCAACTTTATGTGAAACTATCAGGGAGGAGTTAGGAACCTTAGCTCTAACCTCACTTTTCTCTCAAAAAGTTGAAGGTTTAGTAGTTAAGGAAGCCCCTTAGTCTTCCAGGGATGTCAAGCCGAAGTAATTCCTATTGGAATCATCATTCTCAAGTCCAGAAATTGATGTAGGACTTGAAGATAATTTAAATAAAGAATCAATGGAATTTCCTTTTGATTGGTACTCATCTTGTATTCTTAATCTTGCAAAGAAGGGTTTGATTCCTTATTCATGGTCTAAACACAGGTCAGAGTACTTCGAGAAGCTATGGAACAACAGAGGTAGGGATGCACAATCAAGATCAATACTAGAATTCAATATAGTGGGTCTAGTCAATGACGATAATTACTGGTTAGTTGTCACTAATTATTTAGAGTATAATATGTTCTTTTCACACTATACTAACTCTTATGAAGATGTATGCTTAAAAACTTTAGATGATCCAGATGATCTCCAAATCAAAGATGCACTACCAAAATTTGAAAAAGAGATCCATTCAATAATTAACAAGCTCAAAGAAATCAACCTCGAGATAGAAGAAAATCCACGCTTGACATACATCAGTTCATTGCTGAATGAAGAAGAAACCAATGACATAGTTAGGCTATTGACTAAGTTTAAAGACTACTTTGCCTGGAGTTATGAAAAGATGTCTGAATTATCTTCTGATGTAGTTGTCCATAAACTAGCAATAGTCCCTAACGCCAACCCTATCAACCAAGTCCCTAGACGCATGTGATTAGAAATTGAATAACATGTCATTATTTTTGAATTTAAGAAACTAATCAATGCTGGTTTCATCAGAGAAGAAAAATACCATACCTGGTTAGCTAGTGTCATCTCAGTTAAGAAGAAGAATGGCCAAATTCATATATGTGTCAATTTCAGGGACTTAAATAAGGCATGTCCTAAGGATGAGTTTCCTCTTCTTATACCAGAATTAATGGTGGGCATCGCCTCATCTCATGCAGTATTATCCTTCATGATTGGGTCATCTAGCTATAACCAAATTAAGATGGCCCCCAAGGATGAACGAAGATATTACTTTTTGAACCCTGATTAGAATCTATTATTATAAGGTCATGCCATTTGACCTTAAAAATGCTGGTGCTACATACCAACGGGCCATGACTCAGATCTTTAATGAACTTATCCATCATCAGGTTGAGTGTTATGTTGATGATCTAGTAGTCAAAAGCCGAGAAAAGGAAGACCATCTGTTTGACTTGAGAGTAGTTTTCGAATGGTTAAGACAATATAACCTCAAAATGAATCCCCTAAAGTGTACATTCAGAGTAGCTTCAGGGAAATTCCTTGGGTTTGTTGCCTGACATCAGGGAATAGAAATAGATCCTGAAAGGATCAAAGCTATCTTAGAAATTCCACCTCCCAAAAGTTTAACTCAACTTAAATCTTTCCCAGGACGGTTGACGTATCTGAGACACTTTATCTGTAACCTATCGGAGAGATGCAAGCCATTTTTAGCACTTATATAAAGGATGTCAAGTTCAAGTGGGATGACAAGTGCCAGCATGCCTTTGAAGATATCAACCAGTATTTGGTGAATCCGCCAGTTCTAGCAGCCCCTATCCCGGGCAATCCAATTATCTTTCTACTCTGATGCATTGGATGACTCCCTCAGTGCTTTGTTAGCCCAAGCCAATGATGAAGGGAAGGAGAGTTCCCTCTACTACCTTAGCCTTCATCTGATCCCTGCTAAAGTGAATTACCCATCTATTGAAAAATATTGCTTAGCTTTGATCTTTGCTTCCTAAAAGCTACATCACTCTATGCTTTCTCATAAGGTGAACTTGATTTCAAAAACTAATCCACTGTAGTATATCATGACATGGCCAACACTATCCAGACATTTGCCACATTAGGCCATGATTCTCTCATAGTTTGATATCACATTCATACCCCTACATATGATAAAAGGACAAGCAAGCAATTTCTTAAGAACAACTTTCACGATTCTCGCTTAGTGATCTCCCAAGAACAAATCATGAACTTAGGGGAGGTTGAGAAACACCATTGGGAGATGTATTTTGATGGTGTGACTTCCTTTTATAAAGGAGAAGTGCCATGATCTACTCTTCCAGGAAAGGTAGGGGTAGGAATAGTTCTCTTAACTCCAGACCGTGATGCGATGAGATTCTCATACTATCTCTCCAATCCCTACACCAACAATGATGTTGAGTATGAAGCTTTGATTACTGATCTGGAGTTCTCCATTATAGTGTGTGTAAAGAGAATTAACATCTTTTGGGATTCTCAGTTGGTTATCAACCAGATTACCGGGTCTTACAAGGTTCTCAAACCCAAGCTTCATCATTACCATGACTATACCATGAAGCTGTTGGCCCAAATCTCTGAAGTTACCATCTACAAGGTTCCTCGAGCAGAGAACATAATAGCAGATGCTTTGCCCAAACTTGCCAAAAAATTGGCAAGTCTGGAAGATGAGTTCATTCTAATAAGGGTCCAAAATAGACAAGTCATATCCCTTATTGATGCTAAACTCATCAAGAGATATTCTCTTTAATGGGAGGTTGCCATTGCCAATAAAGATGAGGAGATGGGTTGTAGGAAACTGTACATAGATTCCTTGAACACTGGCAAACTTCCTCAAGAGAAATCACAAGCCCATCAGATGAAACAGAGAGCTCTCTCCTATGCTCTCGTAGATGGCACCCTGTATTGACGATCTTTCATTCAAATGTGGTTGTGCTATTTGGATAAACACGAAGCCCATAGGATTGTGACTGACGTACACTCAAGTCTATGCAGAGCGCATCAATCCAGTCTGAAGATGAAAGCAAAGATCAAGTGAGTAGGTTACTACTAGCCTTCAATTATTACAGACTGCATGGATGTATCTAGGAGATTCCATCACTGTCAAGTACACGATGTGGTCCTACATCAACCACTGAACATTGTACATCCTACATTGGCTTCATGGCCATTTGAGTGTTGGGGTACCAACATAGTGGGTCCTATCGATCCTCCTTCTTCCAAGGGTCATCGATTCATTCTAGTTGCCACCGACCACTTTTCCAAGTGGGTGGAGGCAATCCCACTTAGAGAGCTCACAACTCAGCAAATGCTTTAGTTTTTTAGGAACCATATTGTATATAAGTTTATGGTGCTTTGACAAATTATATCTGATAATGGTACTGCATTCAAAAGCACCAAGATTAATAGCTTCGCCAAAAGGCACGGTATAGATTAGAGATACTCCATCATCTACTACCCCAGGGAAAATGGCTTAGCAAAAGCATTCAATAAAACTCTCATCCAAATACTAAAGAAGACACTCGATGACAACAAATGATGGTGGCATTAGCAGTTGGTTGAAGGTTTGTGGGCATACCACACCACATATAGAACTCTAACTCAATCTACCCCATTCTCCATAGTGTATGAGTCCAAACCCATTCTACCTTTAGCAGTTCAACTCCCATCACTAAGGATAGCATTGAATAGCAAGATCACTACAGAGCAAAATGCAAAGTTGCGGATAGAAGAGCTTGAAGGTTTGGAGGAGAGACGCCTACGGGAGCGCCAAAATCTCGAGTTGTACAAGGCCAAAATGATTCAAGCTTATAACAAGTTGGTCTATCCTAAGGCTTTTCAAGTAGGAGAACTTGTATTAGTCCTAAGGAGATCAATTGTTGCCCATCGAAAGATGGGAGGCAAGTTTGAACCCACTTGGGAAGGCCCCTTTGTCATAGAGAAGACCTACCAATGAGGATCTTATCAGCTCATTAATTATAAAGGGGAACACCTGATGCATCCAATTAATGAGATCTATTTGAAGAAATGTTACCCATAAATCATGTTTGAAAATAATTATCAACAAAAGAAAAAATTTTTATTCCAATTCATCAATATTTTCTCTTCTTCTGAAGCATTTGTTTTCTTGTATTGCGAATCTGCCATGATGTGTTTAGGATAGGTGCAAGAGAACCCAAGAGGCTTCCTATCCCTCTTTCATAGCACAAACATAAATTAAATACAATTTCTTAGTGCTACTAGAATAGGTGTGAGAGAACCCAAGAGGCATCCTATTTCGATTAGCATAACTAAGTTAGGTGTAGGATAACCGAAATGACATCCTTTCATGGTGAAAATCCTAGTTGCCATTCGTGGCACCATTTCATCAAATTCCCTAAGCGTGTTTAGAGTAGGTGTGAGATAACCCAAGTGGCATCTTATTCCCTTTAACACAAGCACAAAAATAAACACAAATCTTTTATCTCGGGATACTTTGATATGGGAGCAAGTTTCTGTGGCACTCACTAATTAGCTGCTCTAGGTCAGATTTACATGCTACCTTACTAGTATGTCACCCTAGTGGTCACTTATTTGGAAGATGTGATTCCCCACACTTTCTTCCTAACTTGACCATTATAAACCAACCAGTGCCTTGTTAGTTTGGTAGACTTCACTGCACAGCCAGTAAGCTACAACATGTTGATTTTATTTAAGAAGATGTGAGTCCTCATGCTTTCTTCTTAAACTAATTATCATGATTTGACTAGGTTGAGTATATTTGAGGTTTAGGGTGAGTCCCTAGAGGCACCTTTCCTCTTGACTACTATCTAGTTGATATAAGTCCTCCAGTGGCATCCACTTAGTAGTCACCCTAGATCGGATATCACTGGTCAAGCCGAAGATGGACTACCCCATCAATCAGTTTCACTATAGGAAGATGTGAGTCCCTGAGCCTTCTTCCTAAGCTGATTGTTACAAATCGACAGGCACTTTAGGTTGGTTGATATTCACTATGATGATAGTGACTCACCCGGTGGATACACCACTCTTGGCAGATGTGAGTCCCCACACTTTCTCCTTGAGTTGGCCACCAAATACCTATGCATATTATCTTCTCCAGGATTTTGGATCAACCCCTTAGCAACCCTTCTTCCTACGGGCATTCTACTTATATCAAGTCCTTTGTGACCCCATTTAGACACTACCCGGTAGCCACCCCTGTGGTTAGAGAATTTGTTTAGCGGAAGTGCAAATTCTTAGTAAGTTCAGTAAATTTGAGATAGGTCTAGGCTGATATATGCTCCTTCTTAGTGTGATCCCTTGCAAACTAATAGGGTCCATGAAAAATAAACTAAATAAATAAACAAATTATTCGCTTGTGGATTAGGAATTCAAGCCACCAAAGGGCCCCCTTTTCCCAAGCAGGCATCTTATCTTTAGAGCAGTGTCAGCAGAACTCCCTATAGGAATTGCATGACTACCTGAGTTGAGATAAGTCCCCGGGTCAGAACTCTCTCCATAGTCACCCTTAGGTTGGATTCAATATATTTTGCCACAAGCAAGTTGCCCTGACAATCTTTTTGCTTTGGAAGATCTAAGCCTATGACGCATTCTTTCTAGCATCATTATCGCAAATCGACGAGCAACCCTAGGTTAGGTTCAATTTGTTGCCCAAAGCAATCGATTACCCTAGTGGTCTTTTGTAGTGGAAGATGTGAGTCATCGTGCTTTCTTGCCTTGAATTGACCATTGCAAACTGAAAGGCACTCCTTTGGTTAGATAGTTCTCCCCTTGGCCGGGAAGCTACTCCTTTTGGTTCAGTATATTTGAGATAGGTCTCAGGGTGATATAAGTGCCTTCTCAGTGTGATCTCTTGCAAACTAATGGAATCCATCAAAAAATAATTAAAAAAAATGAAATTAATCTTGACTATCTTTGAGCTGATTTAAGTCCCCATTCACTCAATAGTTAGCCCTAGGTTAGGTTAACATATTACCTTGCTAATATGTCACCCAGTGGTTCCTTATTGTGGAAGATGTGTGCTTTCTTCTTAAACTTGACCATTGCAAACTGAAAGGCAACCCCTTTGGTTAGATAGTCCTACTATGTGGTTGGTAGACTATCCCTTTGGATTAGTAAATCTTTGTTAGATCAAGGTCTCCATGGCCCTTACTCAATGTAGTCCATCGTAAACTGATGGGATCCATCAAAAATAATTAAAAAAAATGAAATTAATCTTCATTATCCTTGAGTTGATTTAAGTCCCCCAGTGGCATTCACTCAATAGTCAGCCTTAAGTTGGGTTCAATTTGTTGCCTCGCCAATGGATCACCTCAGCAACTGGTCACTACTTTGGAGGATGTAAGTCTACTATGCTTTCTTCTTAGTATAACTACTGCACATCGAAAGGAAATCCCTTTAGTTGGCTAGTCCTATTATGTGTTTGGTAGACTATCCCTTTGGATTGGTAAATCTGAGCTAGGCCTAGGCCTACACGACCCCTACTCAGTGCGATCCAGTGCAAACCAACATGGTCCATCTATAAATTCAAATTTAAAATCTAAAACAAATTCAACCCTCCTCCCTCAGTGGAGTCCAATCAGAATAATCAAACAAAAATAAACTAAACAAACAATGAATGAATCAAATCAATCTACTTCTCCTTAGTGAGATGCAAATTTTTCTAGTTCCCCTTGAGGATGACTTAAACTTGCTCCCCTAGTGGAGAGTTCATTTTTTTATCCCTAGTGGAGCATAAAAAATAACTAAATAATCAAACAAAAATTGACCATGAACCCAACTTGACCTAAAAGGTCAAATTGAGCCAAAATTAAACTAAACTAAAATTGATTGAAACCAAAGCTTGCAACACATTTCAAATAACCAATCCATGACCTAATCCAATTAGGTCAAATGGGTCAAATTGGTCAACTTGACTCATTTGACCTAAATGAATTCAAATGAACCAAAATTTAATACAAATCAAATTGAACCAAAACAATGATACCAAAACATTTCAAATGGTCATATGAACTTGACCCAACCCTTAGTTTGACCCAATTTGACCAATTAGTCAACTTGACCCAAGTTGATCCATTTGACCTAAATGGATCAACATGAGCCAAATGACATTAAATCAGCTACAAATTCTTTCAAATTTGGCCCAACCCAATTTCAAACTATTATAATCTGCCTAAAGTGAAATCAAAGCTAAATGCCCATTTTACCCCTAGGTCAAGGAGTAACTTATGGCCAATTCTACTTAGAATTTGGTCATATCCATTTCATGGTCACTTGCCACCCTCTTAGTGGACAGAGTGGACACTAATGAGTGTGGTGCACATGACCTAATGGGTTTGGGTCAGCCAGACCAACCCAAGGCCAAAACTAACCACCCCACTCAAAATGTGCACATGAGATCACCTCCCACACCTCATTAACACATGGAAAATCCTCCACTATCCCCTATGCCAAAACCAAATCACATGGAATCCAAAATGACCTAACAAACTCAATCAATCTGATCAATTGATCAAAATAAAGGAGGCTCATGGCCATCCGATCCTTCTAAGGGAGATATACTCCCCCTAATTTCATTTCATTTGCATTCATTCACACTCAATTAAGCTATAGGAACTCAGAGCAAGCTTCTCCAAGTTTCTCTAAGCTTCCTCAACATACTTTGAATTCTCCATTCTTGATTTCCTCAAGCCAAAAATAGGGGAGCTCATTGAAAAGTCTAACTCATCCATCATTCAACCAAAAGCCAATTGCACTTGCAAGCACCCTTAGAGGACCCAATCGAGTTCATCCAATGCTTCTTCCAAGCTTTCGAGGCACGGGAGGAGGGAGCAAGACCAAAGCTGCAAGCCTGGGAGGAGGAGTTTGGCCAATTGGAGGATCTACTCAACCTCAAACCCTCAAACCTTCAACAGGGCTTTGTCACACTGGACGATGCAACCTCGATGGTTGGGAGCACCGGTGATAGCCTCTAGTAAAGTACTATTCAAAATCGAGCTTACATTGAATTTTCATTAGACCTTTTTGAAGGAAATTATAATCCCAAGTGATTTCTACCATTAGATCTTCATCTCCTTGTATGTTGATGGTGTCTGTTCAATCTTAGCTCAATATGAGCTCAATCAAGCTTAGATCAAGCCATGGGGGATGGACGATTGTCGTCTCCCGTAGGAGAGCGCAAGGACGAATCATGGACCATCCATCCCGCATGTTTTGGATGGATGGTCTTATTAATCCACATTAGATCATCTGATTTATCCTATTAGAACTACCGTTTTAATCCTAATCGTCTGATCTTTGATCGGATGGTCCAGGGAGAAACCGTGTAGCACTGTCGGCTAACTCAACATAGGATGTGACAACTTAAGTGATGAATCCCATCGTGCCACATGGAAAGTGCGTGTTGCATCAGCAGTCCACGTGGCATCGATAGGATGAGTTATATAATTAAGGATTATTTAATTATTCTTAATTACTCAAACATCAAAAATACATAACTAATTATAGGAAAATAAAAAAAAATACAAACTCAAATGCATTTTGAAGATAATTCAAAGGGGAATAATCTAAAATTAAGTTTAATTAATTTTGAATAGTAAATTTTCTATCTTTTCAATTTTATTAGGAATATAATTATGTTAATTACTCCCTAATTACTTCAGTAATTAATTCCAAACTTCTTAGTGTTGATTAATGGGATGAACTTTGCCTCCCATAATTTTCTTAGAATTTAGTGTTGGCTTAATTGGGGCAATTGCATAATTCACTCCTAATTACTCTCTTAATTAATTAAATAATTAATTAACCTACTAAATAGTGATAAATTTATTAATTAAGTTTGCTAATTACCTTAGAATAGTGAATGGACTTAGTGAATGAGATTAGGAGTTCTTTCCCAAATCTTTGCCCCTAAGTTTATTTCATTTGGATAAAAATAAAATTAGGTGAAAATTAATCAAATAGTTTAATCAATTTATTAAATGGCTTAATTAAACAAAATTTTAAAATCAACTTAATCACCTAATCAATCCTTCCTCGGGTAGATACTTAGGTGTTCAATAACCTAAGTAAACTTTAGAATATAAAATCCAACCTATATGTGTGGTAAGGGTTATGAAAGTACTTAATTAATCCCCTTAGCTTAATTAATCAATAATTATGAGTCAATTGCATTAGACCCTTTCTTTCTTAGGATGCATTGCTGATTTAAATTCAATGTGGTTGCATATCATATGTTGGCACACAATTGTTTGAATAATTAGGTTAAGGAGGTGTGGGTAAGGAGTAATTAATGAACTTAATTTACACCTTAACCTAAACAAAATATAAAATCAATCTAATGGTTCTAAAAATTAAACTAAAACAACACACACATGTCGGAGATGGGTTTGGATCAGCAAACCTTCTCACATTTCCTAAATTCAAATCAAACACAAAATAAAATCAAAATTTCCTTAAACCAACTTTGATTCACTTTAAATAATCTTAAGATTATCTTTAGGAATTAATTAGGGTGAATGAATTTACATGCATTCATCAGTTTATTTCTTTCCTAGCCTGCTAAATGTGTATGTCATAAGAAAATCATACATTCATTTCTTTTGAAAAATCAAATTAAAATGAAATATTTCCTTTATGTCAAATTGCATGTTTTGGCTAAAGTAAAAATATGAATGACTATTATCACTATTAAATCTAAAATAATTTGTAAAACTTATAAATTAAATTATTACAAATGAAAGGTATGCTACTTATAATTACTTATAAGCTTGCATGTGAGTATAATATAAGATGTGAATTATGTGGCTTTCCTTCTCTTCTCTTTTAGCATAGTTTTGAATAAGATTTGCAAAGTGTATAGTTCATTTGAAAATAACACAACACTTGCTTAAATACACTCCTTATTCCTATGTTATCATTTAAGAAGGACCTTCACATTTGCACATATAAATTGCATAACCAAAATCAAACAAAAAACATAAACTTTTTGCATGACTCTTTTTCCATTCATTTCTTTTTTTTTTGTACATGCACATGTATTTAAGAAAAGTGGTATATTAGTATGGATAACCTAGGGTTGTGAGGATTTAATTAACCCCAATTAGGTCTTGAATCTTACACCTCTGGTGTACAAAATAATGACGTCGTACTCACTTATGTCTTTCATATATGTAAATGTGCATTTGAATAATGGATAAAAGAATCTCTCTTTTCTACTAAATAAAAATATACATACCTGAAACATTCCCAATTTCCTTAAACAATATCTCTTAGCATTCATCATTAAGGTGTGCTAACACTTCCATTTGCATGTATAGTTGTGCTTAGGATTCATCCATATGCATGTTACATATGTTGAAAAGAAATAAGGTGTTGTGTGTTTTGTGATATTAATTCAGTTTACTTAATCTTAAAATGTCTTTCTTCTTGAATAAGTTTATTTATGGAAAATCTAAACTTAGGATTAATTAAAATACATAACAAAACATTCACTAAATAAAAAAAATCAATAATGAATCTCCCTTAGAAATTACTTAAGGTAGGGAGGAAAGAGAAGTCCTCTTCACTTTTCCTCTCTTTACAACACTTAGTAATTAAATGTAAGTTCATTCAAACCAAATCAAATCATAAAATAAAATCAATTAAATTACTTAAATGAAACCACTCTCTAAGTTGAACATTTTCATACTTAGAAAACTCTAGCCTTAAAGCCTAACTAAGATATACCACACAAGCCTGAAATGGCACAAATGTTAGACTAAGTCACCATTTTTAGTCCTATGTTATGGTGATGAATGGTTTGATGTTTGCTTTTATTTTATGATGTGAAGTTTTAGTGTAGATGTTAGGGTGTATGTGCATAGATTGATTGGTAGGATGATCTTAGTCTATTCATTATCTTCTGCAGGGGATTATGCTTAAAGGGTGGTGTAATAAAAATATAAATACTTTTGCTGTGCAAGTTGCTTATATCCCTAAGCATAATCCAAAATAGGCCAGGTGGACTTGGTTACCCATGTGTAGGGTACTAAGTCTAATTTATTCTTATACATGCTTAGGATTGTGTGGTTTGTTTAGCCAATCTTTATTTTGCAGGTTTTAGTTAGATTTACCTTTTCCCATTTTCTTGTAATTTTGAAATTAGGATTTAGAATGATTGTTATAGGGGGATTAGGATGAACATTGGTTATAAGAGTATGTCTTATGTACCATGTTAAGCCTTTGGAGAAACCACATTCCAACCAACCAAAAGAAGAAAGAAGAAAGAAGAAAGAAGAAAGAAGAAAGAAGAAGAAATGAAGAATGAAAACCCCATAACATGAATTCCTTCTTGATTGTAATTAATTTATTTGTAATCCAGGTTGTATAAGGGCGAGCTACTAGAATTTGTGTGGTAGAGCTCGACCATAAATGGCCTCTTATTCTTTTTCACTAGCTTTATAAATTGTTTGATGTCTATTTAGCTTGTCAATTAAGATGACAAATTTTCCTAGTTTCTTCTTTGTTGTATGGTTGGATGATGATTTGGCTCTTAAGAAAAATAAAATTCTATCCAACTAATCATTTCAAATTAAAAATAAATAACTCATAACCTCACCTAAATCCTAGGCTATAAAATAAGAGAAAAGATTTAGCAACCCGTTAGCTGGATGTTCTATGTTTTCACATCATACATAAAAAAAAGTATCTTGTCTCACTCTTGTTATGGAGGGCTTCCACCTTTGCCAGAGAACTTGGCTTGACCTTTGAGATCCATGGTGGAAAAACACCTCATTTCCTATAGATTTTGGCCCATAATCCAACTTCTCATGCATTAGGCATATGAATCCTAAAGTCTGTGACAAATTAATTTTCCAAAAATGAAAATAAATTATAACAAATATTTGTATTAGACTTAAGTCATCAATCACACCCTACATGATCTAGTCTCTTAAGAAGTGTGTTTAAGGACTCAGTCTCTTTTTAAATAAATAATAGTCTAATTATCTTACAAAAATATATGACTTGCCTACAGTATTTAAAATTGTAGGAGAAGTTAGTTGACGGCCACCCCCAGGTGGTTGTAAGTCCAACAATCAGGTGGTTTACCCTCCCTTGTGGAGGTAAAATAAATACCCATTTTCACCTTAGATTTAGGTCATGCCATGGCCCTCGCCAAAGCTCCCTAGATTGAAATTTAGAGGTTGCTACTTCCCTGTGTGGGCTATGAGCATAAATCCTCACCTCTTAGGAATTTCTGTGATCTTGTGTCGTGGAACTGTAAGCCCTAGATTTCTAATGAAAAATTAACTCAAATAAATAAATCACTTCAATTTGAAAAATATAAAGCCCAACCATAGGATAGTTTGGGATGCTTACTAGGCTTTCTAGTATTATAAGCATCCCCTTCGTATCTTCCTTTGGTTTTGATAATAACTCCCTCCTCTTGATCAATCCCATTTGATCTTCTAAAAATAAACCAATTGATTGATAGTCCTATCTTTAAAATCTTTGGAGACAATGATCATTTACCCTAATAGAGTGTATTCTTAAGGAATCTCATTCCATAGGATGTAATTAACTATGGGAGATTGCCTCCATAGGGAACTTAACGAACCCGGTTTAAAATAAATCATGCTTTAATTTTCCATGTAAAGTAGGGGAAGAATCTCTGGTACATCCTTATACCCATAGTCCTTATGAGTCCATATTAAGGTGATTAGGTCCATTTATAGAATGGTGACTTCTATCTCTCAAGATAGTACATCATTCCTCAATGCCGTACTCGATCACCCAAATAAGAACATCGGATCTACTTGGTGTCCAACACAAGAAGTGTTTTTGGTTTTCATTTATTTTTTTTTTTCCTAGATTAGATGAAGAATAAAAAAATTTTCATCACAAGGTTCAAATGATTTATTTTATTAAAATAAATTAACAAACTTCTTGAAAATTATCTTAATTAATTGAAACTTCCTAAATTCATAACAAATTATAGAAAAATCTAAAAATACAAATTAAGGGTCATTTTAAAGATATTTCAAAGTAAAATCTAGGAAAATTATTATTAATTGATTTTGAACTATGAATTTGGTTAATTAAGGTTTAATTGAAAATATAATTAACCTAATTACTCCATAATTAACCATCCAATTAATCTTAAAATTTCAATGTATATTTATGGGGATGACTTTTACCTCCCCTATTTTTCTAGGATTTTATTGGATGCTTAATTAGAAAAATCAATGGACTAAGCCTTAATCACCATCTTAATATAATTAGTGATAATTAAGCAAATGAATAGTAACTTGGTCAATCAATCAAGCTTGTTAACTTTTATTAATGATGATAAAGTCTAGGGAAATGGATTGGGACTCCCTCTTCCAAACTTTTCTTTAAGTATTCTCTAATCCCTCTTAAATAAATAATTAATTAATTAACAAAATTAATCAAAACTCCAAATCATTACTAATTAGTTAATTAACTTAAGGTGATGTAGGTAAGGGTTAATTAATCCATTTAATTCATACCCTAACCTAATTAAATCATAAAATTGGCTTAATTACCTCTACATTAAACCAAATTAACTTATACATGGGGAATGAGGATTAGGACAAGCAAACTTCTTTCACTTCCCTTAACTCAATCAAACTCAAAATGAAATGACATTAAAAAAACTTTGATTTATTCTAAGTGGCTTTATTTAATATGATTGTCCTTAGGACTTAATTGGATTTGAATGAAATCACATGTTTGTGTTGTTTTATTTCTTTCCACTCATGCTAAATGTTGCTTGCCACATGTAACCATGCATTCATTTATTTTAAAATTAATTAAATGGAATGATTTCTTTTATGTCAAATTGCATATTGATTTAAATTAAATAGGCATAACTATTTTCACTACTAAATCAAATGTTATTTTCAAAAGCCTATAAATCAATTATTATGAATGAAGTGATGTCAATACCTATAAGATTGCATGTGTTGATAATATAAGACATGTAACATGAAGTCCTCTTTCCTTATCTTACATGGGTTTACATAGGATTTGCAAATGTTTAGTTCATTTGAAAAGAACATTATATTTTCCTAAATCTATTCCTATACTTCTCCATGTTAAGACTTAGGAAGGATTTCAAATTACATATATAAATCATATTAACCAAATTAAACATAATTTCTTGCATGATTTCTTATTCTTATGGTTCTTTTTGTACAATTATATGTATTTGAGAAAAGTGGTATATTAGTTTGGACATCTCGGGGTTGCAAGACTTTAAGTAGCCCTAAGTAGGTCTTGTACCTTACTCCCCTAGTGTAAAAAATAATGGCGCCGTACTCACTTAAAACTCTTATACATGTGTATGTGGGATGTGGCCAATAAGTAAGAATTATAAATCACATAACCAAATCAAACATAATTTCTTGCATGATTTCTTATTCTTATGGCTCTTTTTGTACATTCATATGTATTTATGTATTTGATATATTAGGACATCCAGACCATGATTAAGTATCACTAAGTAGATCTTGTACCTTACACTCCTGGTGTAAAAAAAAATGGTGTCATACTCACTTAAAACTCTTATACATATGCATGTGCGATATAAGCAATGAATAGGAAGTATAAATCAAATGAATCAAATACAATTTTTGCATGGGCTTTCCAATTATATTGCTTATACATCTACATGTATCTAAGAAAGTAGTATATTAGTCGGACATCCGGGATGATTTTAAGTAGACCTAAGTAGGTCTTGTACCTTATGCCCCTAGTGTATAAAATAATGGTGTCGTACTCACTTAAAACTTTTATACATGTGGATGTGTGTTTAACTAATGGATGAAAAGTCCCTCTTTTCTAAACATACTTTTTTACATTCATTATTAAAGTGTGCTAAGATTTACATTGCATGTATAGCTATGCTTAGGATTATTCATATGCATGATATACATAATGAGAAGAAATAAATGAACATGTGTTATGTGATAGTAATTCATTCTAATTAATCTTAAGATATCTTTCTTATTGAATAGAATCATTTAGAGTAAACCTAAACTTAGAATTAATTAAAACATATAATAAGCCATTCATTAAAGGAAATTGGTTAATTAACTTGCTTTAGAAGTGACTGAAGGTAGGGATGAAAGAGAGATTTTCTCTATTTCCTCTCTTTAGAACACTTAGTTGTTCAGTGTAAGCCAAAAGAAATGAAAGAAAAGGTTAATTAAAATTTACAAATTAAATAAACTACTTGAAGTGAAACCACCCTTTGTAAATTAAACCCCTAACACTTAGCAAATTACAGCTCTAAATCCTAGTCAGAACATACCACACAAGATTTAATTTACACACATTAGACAAAATTACCATTTCTAGCTTTATGTTAGGGCGGTGTATGGTTTGATGTATGCTTATTTTGTGATGTATTATTTTGGACTGGATGTTAGGGTGTATGTGAGTAATCTGGATGTTAGGCCGATATTATCCTAATTATGCATTCTATAGGGGGTTGTGCTTAAGGGGCCATTATAATAAAAATATAAATACTTTTACTGTAGGTTGCGTAGCCCCTGAGCATAACTCAAGTTAGGGCAGGTGGGCTTGCTTACCCATGTGTAGGGTGCTAAGTTCAAATTATTCATATAACTGCTTGAGTTGTGTGGTGTGTTTAGCTAACATTTTTTTTGCAAGTGTAGCTAGATTTACTTTCCTTCTTTTAATGTAATTTTGCATTAGGATTAAGATGAATGTTATGGGGGATTAGGATGAACGTTGGTTAAAAGACTATGTATTATGTACCATGTGATGCCTTTGTAGTAACCATATTCCAATCAAGCCAAAAGGAAGAAAGAAAAGAAACAAATCAAAATGAAGAAATAAAAATGAAGAAATGAAGAATGAAGACCCCCATAGAATTCATCATTTGTAATTATTCTTTTGTAATCTAGGTTGCACAAGGGTAGAGCTGGGCTACCCACATTTCTTTTCGGTTGTACGGAGGTACCCGATCGCATTGACCTTTTATTCTTTTGTGATAGCTTTATAAAATTGTTTGATGATTTGTTTAGATTGTGTATTAAAAAAAGCATGTCTTTTCATAATTTATTTATGATTGGTGATTGTTGCATGGCCTGGATGTGATTAGCCTCTTAGGATAAAAAAAATAAGTTTTCTATCCCACTAACCAACTCATAACTAAACTTTTAAAATAACTCATAACCTCACCTAAATCTTAGATTTTAAATCAAGATAATAAAAGCTTAGCTGGATGTTGTATATTTAACAACGCGCATATCATCTTATTTCACTCGTGATAGAGAGGGCTTCCATCTATGCCAGATAGAATGGGCTTAACCTTTTAGAGCTTATGATAGAAGAACACCTCTTTCTCTCTTGATTTGACCCATAATTAATTTCTCATGCATTTAGGCATACAAAATCTCATAGCTTGTGTCAAAATAATATGTCCAAAATCAAATAAAACTTGATAAATATTTTCATTAGATTTAAATCATTATTCATACCCCTCATGCTCTATTCTCTTAGGAAGTGAGTTTAAGGACTTAGTCTCTTTTCTAAATAATAATAACCTAACCATCTTGCAAAAAGCATAAGACTTGCCTACATGGTTTTGAATCGTAGGAGGAGTTAGCTACCTGCCATGTGGAGGTAAACCATATACCCATTTTCTCCTTAGATTTAGGTCAGGCTTTGGACCTTGCCAAAGCTCCCTAGATTTAGGATCTAGGTTGTTGTTTCCCTTTGCAGGCTACAAGCATAAATCCTCATCTCTTAGGCATTTTCACAATCTTGTATTATGGAATTGTAAGCCCTAGATTTCTAATAAAATTTCAACTCAAATAAATAAATCTCCTCAATTTCAAATATATATAAAGCTCAACCATGATAGATAGAGTGCATCAGGGTTCAATATCATGAGCACCCCTTTACCATCTCCTTTGGCATGAGCACAGCTCTCCTTGATTCATCCCCACTTGATTTATTAAAATACAACCAATCCTTTGATAGTCCTATCTTCGAATTCTTTGGAGACAACAATCGCCTACTTTAATCAAGAGTATTCTTAAGGGATTCACTTTCCTTAAGATGTAATTAACTATGGAGGCTTGCCTCCATAGGGAACTTAACGAACTTGGTTTAAATAAACCATGCTTTACTTTTACATGTAAAACAGGGAAAAAAATCTATGGCATATTCGAAGACCCATCATTCCATGGGGGTCCTTATTAGGTGATTAGGTCGATTGTAGGGTAGTGAATTCTATCTCTCAAGATAGTACACTATTCCTTATTGGCATACCCAATCACCTTAATAAGCATATCTTCAGATTTGCGTGGTGTCCCCATCACATATAAACACATGAACAAAACCAAAAATGAACACATGGATAGGATGACTCGACCCTCTCCAAGTAGAGGCAGAGGCAGTTCCAAAGGTGGAAGACTTCCTCCCTATTTGCCACCCAATAAAAGCTATATTCTGACTCATAGGAATACCCCCTCTATCCATATAGATTTAGAATCCAATTTGGGGGATGCCTTATATGGTTATGTTGACCTCACTTTTGGAGTGAGCTTTCAACTTCTCCATCTTAGGCATAGGATTCCTCTAGACACTAAGAGTTCCTTAGTCTTAAAGACACTTCTAGTGATTAGGTGAACACTTAACCTAACCCTAGAGACTTAGAAGAGTTACTCATAGGAATAGGTTATTCCTTAGAGGTATTAGGAAATCTTACTTACCCTATAGCTTAAACCCAATCCTTGCTTCCCTCCTTCAAACCAATTCCAAATCAAATCTTAAATCAATTCCAACTCAATCAATTTTCTCAAATCATAAATCAATTCCAAAATGCAAATCGCAAACCAGTTCCAAATCAAAACTTAAATCAATTTCAACTAAATTGAATTTCTCAAATCACAAATCAATTTCAAAATTCAAATCATGAATCAAATCTCAAATGATTAAAACCCATGATAAATTCCAAATCCAAAATCTTTCCTAAGCCCCTTTGATTTCATCTTATAGACTTAGCTCAAATCAAATCAAAATCACTCCAAATTCAAAAGATTTTCTCATAACCTATTTATATTTTCATTTATATTCACAAATATAAATGAGATATGAATTCAAATAACCAAAACTAAACTCAAAACTCAAAACTCAAGTCCAAATCCAACTTAAATCCAACTTATACTCTTTCAAGTCAAATCCTAGAACTTAACCAAATCAAATTCAAATCACTCCAAACCCAAAAGATTTACGCATAACCCATTTACATTCTGATTTATATTCACAAATATAAATGAAGTATAAATTCAAATAACTAAAACTAAACTCAAAACTCAAGTCCAAATCCAACATAAATCCAACCTGTACTCTGTCAAGTCAAATTCTTGAACTTAGCCAAATCATACAGAAATTAATCCAAACCTTTAGATTTTCTCTTCAAACAATTGTTTCTTCAACCAAATACCCAAATATAAACATAAAATACAATTACCAAACCAAAATCAAACTAACCCATGTCAAACCCATGTTCATCCTTTGAACTTGAAATTGTCAAATGAATCAAAGCCCATTTGACTTCAAATCACTTACAATTGGATTTATATTTCAATCATAAGTCCATATGTGAATTTAAGCAAACTTGAATCAAGTCTTGATCAAGCCAATTGACCCATTTAGGCTCACTTGACCTAAAGTGACCTAAATGACCTTTTTTAGCCAAATTCTAATCCAACCCAAATTGGATTGAACTAAGCCCATCTAAGCCTCACATTATGAGCAACAATCATCCTAGGATGATCAATCACTCAAATTAGGTCAAACCAAGTCAAACCTAGCCTTTGACCAAGTGAACACTTTGCCCAAATGAAACCCAAACTAGCCAAAATTCACTGTAATCCAAATTGATTGAAACCATTGATCTAAACCAATCCATAATCAATGATTGAACTTGACCAAGCCATCAATTAAGCCAAACCCAGCCTAATTGGCCACTTGACCAAAGTTGACCTAAGAAGTCAAAATAGGTCAAATCTTGATCTAAGCCAATTTGATTGCAACCAATGGGTCAAATTCATTCTAAATCGCCTATTGAACTTGACCAAAGCTTCAATTGACCAACTAGAACCAACCTAGCCCAATTGACCATGAACCCAGCTTGACTTAAAAGGTCAAATCAACTTGAAATCAAGGCATAATAAAATTGATTGAAACTAAATATTGCAATACATTTCAAATGATCAACCAAGCCTAAAAAAACCCTTGACCTAACCCAATTGGGTCAAATGGGTCAAATTGGTCAACTTGACCCATTGACCTAAATAAACTTAAATGAACCAAAACCAAAGACAAATCAAGTTGAACAAAACCAATGATGCCCATAGGCTCCAAATGATCATTTGAACTTGACCTAACCCATGGTTTGACCCGATTTGATCAATTGGTCAACCTAACCCAAATTGACCCAACTTGACCTAAATAGGTCAAATTGAACCAATTTAAACCAAATAAACTCCAAATCACTTAAAATTTGGCCCAACACATATTTGAATCATTTTAAATCTGCCCAAATCAAAATCAAGGCTAAATGATCATTTTACCCTTAGGTCAAAGGGTATCCTATGACCAAATTCTCTTAGAATTTGGTCATTTCCTTCTCAAGGACACTTGACATCCTCCTAGTGGTCCATATGGATACCAAGGGAGGTGGTGAACATGAACCAATGGGTTTAGATCATCCATAACCCAACCCAATGCCAAACTAACCCCTCAAATGGGAATTGAGCACATGGATCACCCAAAGCACTCACCTAGCATATGGGCACTCACTCTCCTTCCCTCCACTACCTAAATAAATCACATGAGATGCTAAACAGCCCAAACTAATCAATCAATCTCAGCAATTGATCAAAAATAGTAACTCTACTCTTCACCGTCTGATTTAAGGAGGGGGAGATATACTTCCCCTCATTCCCACTCAAATGGGAAGCACTAAATTTCATTGAGCTCTAGGAATCGAAACTAAGCATTCCTAAGCTTCCCTAAGCCATTTCTAAGCTCCCTTGATTTCTCCTTTTTGGTTTTACCTAAAGCCGAAATAGGGGAGGTCCATCCCAATTCCAACTCATCCAATTCTCCATCAACACCAAATTAAACTTGCAAGCACCATCAAGGGACTTTGTCGAGCTCAATCAAGTTATTTCCCAAGTCACCAAGCCATGAGAAGGAGAACTTTAATCAAGCCCGATCACCATTGAAGGGGAGCTTGATCAACCGAGCCATCCACCCCAAATCAAGACTTGATACCTTCAACAGGGCTTCGTCTCTACTAGATGAAGCTACCTCCTCCGTTGGAAGCACTAGTGATAGCCTCCGGTGAGGTATTGCTCAAAACCAATCTTAGGATAGAAATTTCTTGGTCCTTTTTGAAATAAATTGTAATCCCTTGAGATCTTGACCATTAGATACCTTGCTTGTGCTTCCTCATTGGTGTGGGGTGAGTTTGAACTCCATCCGAGCTTAGGTGAGCTCAGATCGAACGACGATCGATGGACAACATCCGTCTCTCACAGCTCGGGAAGAGATAGATCACACACCGTCCATTCCGTATAATTGGAATCGATAGTTATGATTAAATCACGATAGATCCCCCTCTAATTTTATCCTAAATTGTGGGATTAACCATGAACATCTGATCTTAGATTGGACGACCCGTGGAGAAAGCACGTCCTTCGCCGACTGACTCAGCGACGGATGTGATAACTTAAATAACCTATCCCATCGTGTCACATGGAAATTACATCGCGTCAATGCGCCGCATCAGCCGCCACGTGGCTCGACAGAATTAGGGGTTCAATTAGCTCTAATTAATTCATTTTTAATGCTGAAACTTTCAAAATTCATAACTAATTGTAGAAAAATATAAAAAATAAAAACTCAAGTTCATTTTAAAGATAATTCAAAGGAGAATAATAAATTAAGTTTAATTAATTTTGAATAATAATTTTCACTCAATTTAGGTTTTATTGGGTATGTAATTAGGTTAATTACTCCTTAATTACTTTAACAATTAATTCCAAACTTCCTAGGGTTAATTAGTAGGATGACCTCTGCCTCCCATGATTTTTTTGGAATTTATTATTGGAGTAAATAGGGGAATTGCTTGTTTCATCCCTAATCACTTCCTTTATTAATTAAATGATTAATTAACCTATTAAATAGTGATAAATTCATTAATTAAGCTTGTTAATTATCATGAAATAGTGAATGGACTTAGGGAATGAGATTAAGATTTCTTTTCTAATCTTTTCCCCTAAGTTTATTTCATTTGGATAAACACTTAATAAATTTGCAAATTAATTTATGGTTTAATCACCTCATTAACTAATTCAATTAATCAAATTAAAACCTAAATCACTCCAAAACTTAATCACTTAATTCTTGAGTAGATTCTTTGGTGTTCAATAACCTAAGAGGCTTCAAAGGAAATTATAATCAAACTACATGTGTAGGATGGTTATGAAAGTACTTAATTAAACCCTTTTAGCTTAATTAATCAATAATTGTAAGCTAATTGCATTATGCCCCTTTGTTTCTTAGGTGCATTGTTGATTTAAATTCCATGTGGTTGCATATCATATGCTGGCTCATATTTATTTGTTTAATTATGTTAAAGTCGTATAGGTAGGGTGTAATTAATGGACTTAATTCACACCTTAACCTAAATAAAACATAAAATCAACCTAAATTATTCTAAAATTAAACTAAACCAATTCACATGTGTGGAAAATGGGTTAGGACTAGCAAACTCTTTTTGCATTTTCTAAGTCAAATAAAATAATAATAATAAGTAGAAATCACCTTAAAGAATTTTGATTCTCTTTAAATGATCTTATTTTATAAGATTGTCTTTAGGAATTAATTAGGGTAAATGAAGTCATATGCTTACATCAATTTATTTCTTTCCAAGCCTGCTAAATATGATTTGCCATATGAAGTCATACATTTATTTCTTTTGATAAACCAATTAAAAAAAATATTTCCTTTTATGTAAAATTGCATGTGATGGTTAAAGTTAAGAATATGAGTGACTATTATCACTATTAAATCAAAATTTATTTCTAAAACTTATAAATTAAAGATTATGAATGAAGTGATGTTACTTATAAGTACTTATAAGTTTGCTTGTGATTATAGCATAAGATGTATTTTATGTTGTTTTCTTCTCTTCTCTTAACATGGATTTTAATAGGATTTGCAAAGTATATAGTTCATTTGAAAAGAACACAACAATTGTTTGAATCTATTCCTATGCATTTCTATGTTATGACTTAAGAAGGATCCTCACATTTACACATGTAAATTATACAACCAAATTAAAAAATATATATTTTTGCAAGATTCTTCATCCATTTATTTCTTTTTGTACATTTATATGTATTTAAGAAAAGTGGTATATTAGTCTTGATATCCCGGGCCTGCGAGGCTTTAAGTAGTCCTAAGTAAGTCTTATACCTTATGGCCCTGGTGTAGAAAACAATGGCGCCATACTCACTTATGTCTTTTATACATGTGGATGTGCATTTTGTTAATGGATGAGAAATCCCCCTTTTCTACATAATAAAAACATGCATCAATGGAACTTCCAAATTTTTAAATCATATCTCTTAGCATTCATCATCAAAGTGTGCTAAAGTTTGTATTACATGTATATGTATGCTTAGGATTATTCATATGCATAGTATACATGGTGGAAAGAAATAAATGGTTGTGTATCATGTAATACAAACTTAATTAATCCTAAGATGCCTTTCTTATTGAATAGGGAAATTTAGAGCAAGTCTAAACTTAGGATTAATTATAACACATAATAAAACATTCACTAAAGAAAAATCATTATTGAATCTACCTTAAAAATGTCTTATGGTAGGGATGAAAGAGAAGTTCTCTTCTCTTTTCTTCTCTTCATAATATTTAGTAACTAAGTGTAGGTTCATTCAAACCAAATCAAATCATCAACTAAAATTTACAAATCAACTAAATCACTTAAAATGAAACCATCCCCTAAATTGAATCCTTCACACTTAGAAAATTCCAACCTTAAAGCCTTGCTAAGACATGTCACACAAGCCTTAAATGACACACACATTAGGCTAAGTTAGCATTTCTAGCTCTATGTTAGGGCGGTGCATGATTTGATGCCTGATTTTATTTTGTGATGTAATATTTTTTAGACTGGATGTTAGGGTGCATGTGCATAAACTAGATGATAGGATGATCTTAGCCTAATCATATTTTATGCAGGAGATTGTGCTTAAGGGGCGATGTAGTAAAATTATAATTACTTTTGCCATGCAAGTTGCTTATACCCATAATCATGATCCAAATTACGATAGGTGGACTTGGTTACCCATGTGTAGGGTGCTAAGTCCAAATTATTCATATAACATATTGCTTCACTCTTGCTAATGGAGGGCTTCCACCTTTGTAGAGAAAATGGCTAGACCTTTGAGATCCATGGTGGAAACACACCTCCATCTTTTTGATTTTGGCCCATAATCAATCTTCTCATGCATTAGGCATATGAAATCCCATAACCCGTGTCAAATAAAAATTTCCTAAAATCAAAATAAAACTTAACAAAATTTGCATTAGATTAAGTCATTATTCATGCACATCATGATCTATTCTCTATGGTGTTTATTTTCATCTTCATATCTAAAATGAAATTGGAAAATGAAGACAAAAATAAAAATGCTTTTGGTAGGACACCACATAGATCTACAAATGTTCTTATTAAGGTGATCGGGTATGACATTGAGGAATGATGTATTATCTTGAGAGATAGGAGTCATCATCCTACAACAGACCTAATCACCTAATAATGACTCCTAAGGACAATGGGTCTTCGGATGTACCAAAGATTCTTCCCCTACTTTATATAAAAAAGTAAAGCAGGATTTATTTTAAACCGGGTTTGTTAAGTTCACTATGAAGGCAAGCCCCCATAGTTAATTACATCTTAAGAAATGAGATTTCTTAAGAATACTCTCGAATAAGTTAAATAACCGTTATCTCCAAAGATTTCATAAATAGGACTATCAATCAATTGGTTATTTTTGGAAGATCAAGTGGGATTGATCAAGAGGAGGAAGTTATTATCAAAACTAAAGGGAAATAAGTAGTGGATGTTCACGATACTAGGAGACCTAGTGAGCATCCCAAACTACCCTATGGTTGGGCTTTATAGTTTTTAATTTGAAGAGAATTATTTGTTTGAGTTGAATTTTTATTAGAAATCTAGGACATACAAATCCATGATATAAGATCATTAAAATGCCTAAGAGGTGAGGATTTATGTTTGCAGCCCAAAAAGAGATACAACAACCTTGGATCCTAAATTTATGGAGATTTGGAGAGGGAAAAAGCATGACCTAAATATAAGAAAAAAATGGGTATATGGTTTACCTCCACAAGAGAGGATAAAGTCTCCGACAGTTGGACTTACAACTGCCTAGGGGTGGCCACCAACTAACACCTCCTATGATTTTAAATTCATGTAGGCAAGTCTTATATTTTTGCAAGATAGCAAGGTTGTTATTTATTTAGAAAGAGATTAAGTTCTTAAACACACTCCCTAAGAGACTAGATCATGTAGGGCATGAGTAATGACTTAAACCTAATGCAAATTTTTTTAAGTTTAATTTCACTTTTGGACAATTATTTTGGCACAGGCTATGGGATTCATATGCCTAATGCATGAGAAATTGGTTATGGGCCAAAATTAGCAAGGAGGTGTGTTTTCACCATGGCTCTCAAAGGTCAAGCCAAGTTCCCTAGCAAAGGTGGAAGCCCTCCATAAGCAAGAGTGAAACAAGATGCTTTTTTATGCATGATGTGAAACATAAAAAATCCAGCTAAGGGTTGCTAAATATTTTATCTTGATTTATAACCTAGGTTTTAGGTGATGTTATGAGTTGTTAATTTTTAATTTTTAATTGATTAATTGAATAGAGAATTTATTTTTCCTTAAGAGGCTAATCGTATCCATGCCATTCATCAAAATAAGGAACAAACTAGTAAAAACATGCCATCTTAATGCACAAGCTAAACAAACATCAAATAATTTATAAAGCTAACACAAAAGTTTAAAAGACCTTTGTGGTCGGGATCCATTGCACAAACTCGAAAAGAAATAAGGATAGCCGAGCTCTAACCTTATACAACTCAGAGAATTCATGTTATGGGGGTCTTCATTTTTCTTTCTTCTTTTATTCTTTTATTCTTTTCTTCTTTCTTCTTTTTGGTTGGTTGGGATGTGGTTACTCCAAGGCTTCACATGGTGCATAAGATAGTATTATGACCATTGTTTATCTTAATCTCCCATGACATTCATTCCAAATCATAATTGTAAAATTACATAAAAAAGGGAAACTAAATCTAACTAAAACCTATAAAGTAGAGATTAGCTAAACACACTACACATCCCAAGCATGTATATGAATAAATTAGATGTAGCACCCCACACATGGGTAACCAAGTCCACCTAGCCTATTTTTTGATTATGCTTAGGGGTATAAGAAACCTACACAACAAAAGTATTTTTATTTTTATTACAGTGCCCCTTAAGCACAATCCCCTATAGAAGATAATGATTAGACTAAGATCATCCTATCATACAATATACACATGTAGACCCTAATATCCAGACTAAAACATTACATTAAAAAATAAAATTAAGCATCAAATAATGCACCGCCCTAACATAGAGCTAGAAATGGTGACTTAGCCTAACGTGTGTGCCATTTAAGGCTTGTGTGGTATGTCTTAGTTAGGCTTTAAGGTTAAGATTTTCTAAGGGCAAAAGGGTTCAACTTAGAGAGTGGTTTTATTTAAGTGATTTAGTTGATTTGTTAATTTTATTTGATGATTTGATTTGGTTTTAATGAACCTATAATTAATTACTAAGTGTTGTAAAGAGAAGAAATGAGAAGATAACTTCTCTTTCATCCCTACCTTAAGTAATTTCGAATGTAGATTCATTAGTGATTTTTCTTTAGTGAATATTTTATTATGTGTTTTAATTAATCCTAAGTTTAGATTTTCTCTAAATAAATTCATTCAAATTAGAAAGGATTTTAAGATTAATTAAGGTGAATTTCTATCACCAAATACACAATCATTTATTTCTTTCCAACAAGTGTATCATCCACATGAACAAATCCAAAGCATATCTACACATGCAATGTAAATATTTAGCACACCTTAATGGTGAATGCCAAGGGATGTTGTTTAGGAAAATTTGGATGTTTCATGATGCATGATTTTCTTAAGTAGAAAAGAAGGACTCTTTTATCCATTAATCAAATGCACATTTACATGTATGAAAGACATAAGTGAGTACGGTGCCATTATTTTTTACACCAGGGGTGTAAGGTACAAGACCTACTTGGGGCTACATAAAGCCTCGCAACCCCGAGATGTCCTGACTAATATACCACCTTTCTTAAATACATGTGCATGTACAAAAGCAAATGAATGGATGAAGAATCATGCAAAAGATTTTTGTTTGTTTATTTGTTTTGGTTTATATATATGCAATATGAAGATCCTTTTTAATTCATGTCATGGGAGTGCATAGGAATGAACTTAAGCAAGTGTTATGTTCTTTTCAAATGAACTATACACATTGCAAATCCTATACAAACCCATGTTAAGAGAAGAGAATATAACTACATAAAACACATTTCTATATGATAGCCACATGCAAGCTTATAAGTATTTATAAATAGCATACTTTCATTTATGATCTTTGATTTATAGATTTTAAAAATAATTTTTGATTTAATAGCAATAATAGCCATTCATATTCTTACTTTAGCCAAAGCATGCAATTTGACATAAAGGAAACATTTCATTTAATTTGATTTTTCAAAAGAAATGAATGCATGATTTTCTTATGGCACACAACATTTAACATGCTTGGAAAGAAATAAAATGATGTAAACATGTAACTTCATTCACCCTAATTAATTCCTAAAGATAATCCTATGAAATAAGGTTATTTAAAGTGAATCAAAATTATTTTAAAGAGATTTTTTTAATTGTGGATTTGATTTGATTTAGGAAATGTGAGAAGAGTTTACTAGTCCCAACCCATTTCCCCCATGTGTGAATTAGTTTAGTTTAATTTTTAGAACCATTAAGTTGATTTTATGTTTTGTTTAAGTTAAGGTGTAAATTAAATCCATTAATTACCCCTTACCTACACCACTTTAACATAATTATTCAAACAATTGTGAGCCAACATATGATATGCAACCACATGGAATTAAAATCAGCAATGCACCTAAGAAAGAAAAGGGCCTAAAGCAATTGGCTCATAATTAATGATTAATTATGCTAAAGGGTTTAATTAAGTACTTTCATAACCTTCCCACACATGTGAGTTGAGTATGATTTTCTTAAAAGCCACTTAGGTTATTGAACACCTAAAGATCTACCCAGAAGGAGATTGATTAAGTTTAGATTGATTTTAAAAATTGATTAAGCTAATTAAGTAGATTATTAGTGGATTAATCCTTAATTAAGTTTGGATTAAGGAAGAAACGGGTTTAGGGAATAACTTAAGTAAAATATCCCAAAATCATTCCATAAATATCCTAATTATTTAAACAATGTTTAATTATTTTAATTAAGTGATTATACCATTGTTCACATGCTTAATTACCCTTAATTATATTAAGAGGGTGATTAGGGATTCATTAATTAATTTTCCTAATTAACTCATTAATAAATTCCAAGAAAATTAGGGGAGGCAGAAGTCATTCCCCTAAATATGTCTAAGAAGTTCGGAATTAATTAATGAAATGATTAGGGAGTAATTAGAGTTATTAGATTTTTTTAATTAAATTCTAATTAAGGAAAATCTACTATTCAAAATCAACTAGAAATAATTTTATTAGATTCCCCTTTGAATTATCTTTAAAATTAGCTTTCATTTATATTTATTTGATTTTTCTACATTTAATTATCTATTTTTGAAGTTTTAGTGATTAAATAATAATTAAATACCCTAATTATATAACTAATCCCATTGGCACCACGTGGGTTGCTGATGCGGCATGCGCTATAAAAATGGCGTGACGGGATTGGTTAATTAAGTAGTCACATCCTATGTCGCATCAGCTTGCGGCGCTATGTGTTTTCTTCTTGGACCGTCTGATCAAAGATCAAACGGTTAAGATTAAACTTGTAATTTCAAAGGATGAAATCATTAGATCTAATGTGTTTTAATCAGGACCATCCATCCAAAACATACAAGATGGACGGTCCATGATTCATCCCTGCCCTCGTCTGTAGGAGACGAAGACCATCCATCCTCCATGGCTAATTCGAGCTCACTTGAGATTAGATTAGGCTAGGATTCAAGCCACACCATCTAGGAGCAATAAGAAAGACATCCAATGGTGTAATTTAATTGGGATTACACTTCCCTTCACAAAGGACCAAGGATTTTCTAAGTTAAGCTTGGTTTTGGTTCATACCTCACTGGAGGCTGTCACCGGTGCTTCCAACCATTGAGATTGCTTCGTCTAGTGGAGACGAATCTTTGTTGAAGGTTTGAGGTCTCAATTTGCAATGGATCTTCCAATTGACCAAAGGTTGCTTCAATGGTTTGTGGCTTTGGTATAACTCTCCCTTTCCATGGCTTGGTTGCTTGGAAAACACCTTGGGTGAGCTCGGCTTGGCTCCTTGATGGTGCTTACAAGAGCAGTTGGCCTTCAGTGGAGTGATGAGTGAGTTGGAATTTCTTCATAACTCACCTGTTTGGTCTTAAGAAAAATCGAGAAGGAGAAGTTTGAATAAGCTTGGGAAACCTTTGAGAAGCTTGGGGAAGCTCTATTTGGGTTCCTAGGACTCAATCAAATGCAAATGAAATGAATTGAATTGAGGGGGAGTATATCTCCCTCTACTTAGATCAGATGGTCGTGAGCCTCCTTACCATTTAATCAATTTGACTAACTCAGATCAATTTTTATACTCGTTTAAAAAAATTACATAGGTAGTAGATGGTGGAGTATCTCTAATCTATATCATGTCTTCTGGAAAAGCTATTGATCTTTGTGCTTTTAATTGCAGTACCATTATCAGATATAATTCATCGAGGCACCCTAAACCTATATACGATATGGTTCCTCAAAAACTAAAGCACATGGCGAGTTATGACTTCTCTGAGTGGGATGGATTCCGGCCACTTGAAAAAGTAGTCGATCGTAGCTAAGATGAATCGATGCCCCTTGGAAGAAGGAGGATTGATCGAACCTACAGTGTCGGTACCACAACACTCAAATGGCCATGAAGTCAATATAGGGTGAAGAATGTTGGGTGGTTGGTGGAGGACCACACCGTGCTCCTGACACTGATGGCATCTCCAAGTTACATCCTTGCAATATATTATCATAGAAGGCCATTAGTATCCAAGTCTTTTGATCTTTGTCTTCATCTTTAGACTAGATTGATGCACTCCACATAGACCTGAGTACCTCGATTATAATACCATGGGCTTCGTGTTTGTCCAAACAACATAACCACATTTGGTCAAAGGACCGTCGGTACAGGGTGCCATCAATAAGAGCATAAGAGAGAGCTCTCTATTTCACCTGATGGACTTGTGATTTCTCTTGAGGCAATTTATTGGTGTTCAAGTACTCTATGAACAGTTACCACCAATCCAGCTCCTTATCCATTTTTGCAACAACAACCTCCCCTTCAAGAGAAAGTCTCTCAATGAGTTTAACATCAATAAGGGATATGACCTGTCTATTTTGGACACTTATTGAAATGGACTCATCTTCCGGACATGCAAACTCTTTGGAAAGTTTGGCCAAGGAATCTACTAGTGTTCTTTACTTGGGGAACCTTGTAGATCATGACTTCAGGAATCTGGGCCAACAGCTTCATGGTATACTCGTAGTAATGACAAAGCTTTGGTTTGAAAACTTGGTAAGACCCAGCAATTTGGTTGATGACCAACTGAGAATCCCCAAAGATGTTGATGCACTTGACACTAATGGTGATGGCTAATTCCAGACTAACAATCAAAGCCTCATACTCAGCTTCATTGTTGGTGCAGGGGTTGGAAAGATAGTATGACAATCTCATCACATCATGATTTGGAGTTAGGAGAACTATTCATACCCCTGGCTTTCCTAGGAGAATAGATCATGGTGCTTTACCTTTAATAAAAGAAGTAGCACCATCAAAATACATCTCCCATCGGCAGTTGCTGGCCTCCCCTAAGTTTATGATTTGTTCATCGGGGAGATCATCACTAAGCGGAGAATCAACAGGAAGTGGATGTGCTGCTAAAAAATCTGCTAGTGTCTGTCCTTTTACTACACGGAGGGGTACAAATGTGATATCAAACTGCGAGAGTATCATGGACCAACTATTGGTGTTTTCTCTGTAATAGAGAAAAGAAATGACATCACATAAAGTTTAGAAATATTTTATTTAGATGACCAAATACAACATTAAAGAATAAACATATTATCTTGAAAGATAAACATGCTCTCTTGTAATGGATTTGATCATTTCAATAAAAGACTCCTAAGGCTAATGGGTCTTTTGTGTACCAGTGTATTTTCCCCTAAACTATATGGAAAAGTAGAACATGGTTTATTTTATCCTGGGATCATGGTTCCCTATAAAGGCAAGCATCTATAGTTAATTACATCTTAGGAAGGGTATCTTCCTATGAATACTCTCGATTAAAGAAATAAGTGGTTATTCCAAAAGACTACTAAGGTAGCTTTGAAAGGATCGATTTTGGAAAGTTCAATTAGGAGAGGTCCAAAGTGGAGAGAGTTATTTTTTAAGAGTCAAATGGAAAAGAGTAGGAAATGCCTATTAATACTGGGATATCCAGTAGACATTTCATCTATCCTATGATATATCTTGAAATTTTGGATTTAATTTTATATTTCAAGTTATCATTTTCTTAAAAATCTAGGGCTTAGATTCTAGCAATACAAGATTGCAGAAATGCCAAGGGTTGAAGACTTATTCCTATAAAGAATGCTTCAGAACCTAGACTACAGGTGCTTCTAACACATGTTAGATGTTCGACCTAATTTTATCCTTGGGAATCATTAGCCATTCTCCACACTTGAGGGGACTAACCTATCCCAGAATCTTCTAGACTTATAGCCTGCCTGGAGAAGGCTGCTAACACCACCTTAGCGTATTTTAAAATAATGAGGCTAAGTCATATGAATGCAAGATGGTTGGGTTGTTTCAGTTTTAGGAAAGAAATCTATGAACTTAGACTTACTCCCTAATCCCTAAGATTATGTAGGGTATGAAGATGTAACTAAATAATGCATATTTTTTAGATTTTTATAATTTTTGACTCATGATTCATTTAAATCATAGAAATAAAATTTATGCCAAATGCATGTAATTAGAAAAAGATTATGGGCCAAATCCGAATAGAAGAAGGTGTACTTCCATCATAGGCTCTCAAAGGTCAAGCCCAGGTTCTCTGGCAAGGATGAAAGTCCTTCATTAATCAAGAGTAAAATAATATGATTTGTGCATGATATTAAAACATCTGCCTATGGGGTTGCTACATATTTTATCTTGCTTTAATGGCCTAGGCTTATATATGAAGATTATGAGTTATATTTATTTTTATGTTTCAATTGATTTAGTTATGTAAAAAATTTAGTTTATCCTATGAGCCTACCTCCAGGCATTCATTACAGCACAAACATAGCATAGAAAGAAACCTGAAAAGCACCCAAAATAAATCAAGTCAAATTAAATTATATAAGAAAAAAGCCAATGCAACTGGGTACTGCTGTACATACCAGAAGAAAGAAAAATGTACAGCCGAGTTCTGCCCTTATACAACCTGGCCTAGAACTATAAGTTTAGATCTATGGGTCTTCTTTCTAGGAAAGTCTCCTTTTTTAGGGGCATCCATCAGACTCTACAGGGGACCACCAGACCATCTCCTAGTTGGGCCAGCTCCTGCTAATCTTAGACCCTATAGATCCTAACCTAATTCTAAGCTCAAATTTACATTTAAAATTTGAAAAAAGAAATCCTAAGCTCTGCAAAATATATGTTAGGAAATACACACAACACACAAAGCAGTTTATATTTCACAAACATACAGGCTTAGCATTAGTTTCTTGCCAAGCCCACTTGTTCTATGGACTATGTTAAGGATTTTCAACACCTGCAAGCAAAACATCAATTTTATGATTTATTTATTACAGCGATTCCTTTAACACAATCCTCTGTAGAAAATAGTATTAAATCTAGAAAGAAGGCCTAACATCCAGTCTAATGAACAAACATGCCTAGGTATCCAGTCTAAAGTAATACACCACACAGACATGTGAAGCACAACACAGTATATTATAGGAGATTTAAAAGAAAATCACAAAATGATCTAATCCTAGATCTAGAGTCTGTGACCTAAGTAATCTAGTGTGTAAAAGAGGGGTTTGTGTGAAAGGCTTTGCTAGGCTCCTTTAAGTTCAAGTTTAAATTGGAAGTTTGAATTTGTTTAATTTTTACCATTGGTTGGTTTCAATTCAAATGGTTTAGTGATTTAATTTCCATTCTTTTTATATTCAATTTTATTTTATTAAAGTTGTATAGGTTTTCAAGAATGAAAAATATAATGAATTTCATTTTTAGGTGAAACTCACTTTATTCCAAATCCTAAATCCTAATGAAATTTACAAAAGTCTAACTAAGATCCTTAAGTATTTTAATTAATCCTTTTGATATTATTTATGTTTGGATTAGTTTTTTGTTATTTCATTTGTTTAAATTACTTTATTTGATTTAATTTGTTTGATTTATTTTATTTTGAACTAAACTATCTGGGTTTCATTTGATTTAGCTTGTGTTAATTTAAAAAGTTTCATTTTATTCAACTTAACTTAAATTATTAAATTATAAATTTGTAAGCTTAAGGTTTAAGTTCATTTAGTACCTTAGGTTTGTTCATGTACTTAGGTTAATTACTTGATCTGATTTAATTAATCTTAGATTTTAGATTCATTATTTAAATTTATTAGATATGAGTAGTTTCATTAAATTTTATTAATTCAAAGGTTAAAGTTCAAGTTAATTAATAATTTTATTAACCAAGGTTTTATTTCATTAACCTAAGATTGAATTTGAGCACTTTAATTGACTTAGGATATTTATAAAAGTTTTTGAATAGTTTTCTAATGTTTGATGGAGATTAGTTTGAATTACGATTTTATTTAATAGGTTAATTAATTTTCTTAACCCAATATTTGATTAACATTGACCTAGAGATTTAGAAATTTAAATACTCTTAATCTAGAGATCATTTGGACTTGAAATATTTCTGCCAAGTAGGGTAACATGCCAATTTTATATCCCTAAAGTTTTAGCTTGATTAGAGATATAATTAGGGTATAATTAAGGTTTTAATTATTTCATTAAAACATACATTAAGCCTAATTTATTAAGATTCATTAAGGGATTTTATTTTTCACTTATTCTTCACTGAAATTCTTGTCCAATAAGGGTTTATTCATAATTGTTGGTTAAGTGGTTGATTTATTATGATTTAATTAAGTTCAGGTCATTTAATTGAATTATTTAATTCTTTTAATTACCTAATTGAGTTAATTAATGACTTATTAGATTCATATAAGTTTAATTAGTGTTCTAATGTTCATTAATGTTTATTATATTGATTTAAGGTTGTTTGATCAATATTTCTTAATTATTCCATTAAAGGTTAATTAATTTAATTAATTAAAATGTTAAGCATATGAAATTTCAATTTCCCTTGAATTTAGAGAATTAAATCCCAAAAATTCTCCTAAGGTGTATTTTATGCTTAATTTCATTTTTCCAAAGTTTCAAATTAATTGGATTATTAATTTGAGAGTAATTAAGGTTTATGGTTATTTAATTAAACCCAAATTATGGGAAATTACCCAATAAAAATTAGAGATTTTAGTTTCTATGGATTCCTCTCATTAAGACAAATCCATAAAGATTTTATTTATAATTTTATGATTTTCTTTACTTTTATATTATTTTTTTGAAGTTTTTTGCATTTTTTTAATTAATTAAACCGTTATTTAACAGTTTTTAAGTGAGGGGTCCCACGCGCGGATCATGTGCTGTGATATGTCCCGCGTGGCACGACGGGTTGATCCGTGGCACCACCGCCACTTCACAGAAGTTCAAAATGCGATCGGAGAAAACCGTCCGATCAAAGATCGGACGGTCCAGAGCGATCTCGCAGTTCCAACAGGGTGAAATTGTTCTCACGGTCTGCCTAGATCTGGGCCGTTCGATCCAAATACACAGATTGGATGACGTAGAGATCATCTCCTTCAATTCCAGCGGGAATCGAGGTTCGTTGATAGTATTTTGCTAATATCTTTTAATATAGGTATCAAAATCACACGATTTCAAGTGCTACGCGGTCGTGGAAAGAAATCCTATGATTCTATATGGTTGGATCAACTTGAAGATCATGTTTCCTATTAAACTATATATAACTGAATTTTTGAAGAAAAAGCTTAAGGTCAACAATGGCATACCTCAATTCCTAGGACGATTGTCCTTGCAATTGATCCTAGAGCTTCAATGCTTGCAACAAACTTGCTTACCAAAGGAATTAGGTTAATTCCTTGAGATTGCTCCCTAGGCCAACCCTTGATTGCCCTTTTTGGTTTTGATGGTTTGTAGTGATTAAGGACTCTTGGGAGGAGGGGAAAATTTTATTTTGGTTTGGTTTTGATATGTGAAGGTGTGTGTGTGTGTTCAATTTTTCTTGGGGAAGTCTCTCTATGGGTTTTTCTATATGGACTAAAGCTAAATTGCTCTCTCCTAGCTATTCCTTGGTCAATTTCTCTAATGAAAGACCTTGGAATCTAGCTAGTGCACTCCTTCTGCATCCCACAACTATCCTATGTGAAGAGATGAGAAGAATGGAGAAGGAATTTGACTTCTCCAATTCTTTTGCTTATATTAGTTTTCCTTATTTGGATTTTATGCAATAATGCAAAAGAAGTCTAAGTAGCTTGATTAGGGATGTAAATCTTCATTAGAAGGGTTTAAGGAAGTGTTACCCCCATCCCATGTGATTTGGTTGGAAGTTGTTTGATATTTCCTTATTTCTTTTGTCTTGCTTAACTCACTTTACCCAAATTGGGTTAAGTGAATTAAACATAACTTTTTATGGGTCAAATGTCCCATTTGACCCAACTACACCCAATAGGGAGTTAGGTTTTGTCCCATCACCATCCCCATATGGTTTACAATGATGAATTTAAAGTTATTTTGATTTTTCTTAAATTTGAGTTCAATGTGACTTTTTTAGGTTATATTAATTTAAGAGATTTAATTTACCTAATCTAGGCCTTCATGGACTCAAATTCTTTTGTTATTGTGATCATGCATATTCATTTGATTATTTAAAATTTTTTTGATGATTTAATTTAGTCAAATTTAGTGGGTTGACTTTTTGACCAAGTGGGTCCACTTAAGTTAACTCTAGGTTGACTAGAGTTGACTTTATGTTTGACTTTAAATTTTCATTTTTTTGCATTAATTCACTTGATTTAATTTTTGTTGGATGTTTGATTTGGTTTTGCATCAAACCAAGTAAATTGGATTTAGCTCAAAAATGTATTTCCTAAGTTGCTAAGCATAGTGACTTTGAATTTTGAAGTAGGAAATCCCTATTTGAACTTGATATCATTTTATTACTAAAATGACCTCTTCTAAAAATGATGTTAACAAATGGACCCCCAATATGTGTAGTGGATTCTTCAGAATACACTGCACATATTGGTGTTGACTAGATTGATCAACATGCAAGTATAAACTTAGGGTTACAATTCATGATTTTTTTTATTTTTATTTTAAAATTTTGCTTTGATTTTGATTATGAAAGATAAGTATATGTATGCCTATCTTTGCTTTGAAGGTGTGATTCATTCTTAGAAACTTAACTTCATTAAGTCTAGGATGAAGAGGAATGTTATTAGGAGTGGACCCAAAGAATGGCCTAACCCTAATGCATTTACTATGCTCAAGGAAGATGCCTTCAGGGGACTTACTCTTACTTGAGAATAGTGGTGCTCCATGTATTAGCTAATAAGATGGGGCTATTAAGGGCATGATCCATCCCAGTTAGCTAAAAAGAGGATAAGGATCTTTAAAGACATGATCCTATCCTCAAAAGCTATGCTGGGGAGAAGAGGCTTGAAATGCTTGATCCTAATCCACAACACTTTGACTACTAAATAAGGGTTATATGAACTTGATCCTATTTGAGTAGTTTAAGGAAATGGAGCCTTCAATGGCTTGATTCCATTTCTTAGAAATTTGAATAGGAAGCCAACTAGGGGACTTACTCCTGTGTAGGATGCCGACTAGAGGACTTACTCTTAGATGATTAGAAAGAATGCCAATTAGGGGGCTAATATCTTTCTGGCTATTAGATAGTGGTCAAAATGACTTAATCCAATCTAACTCACCTATGTAACATGAAAGGGGCCTTGATGGCTTGATCCAATCATATATACAAAAGTAGGATACCGACTAGGGACTTACTCCTAGATGATTAGAAAGAATACTAATTGGGGACTTATATCTTTCTGGCAATTAGAAAGGGGTTATAAAGACTTGATCCAATCTAAATTGCCTATGTAATATGAAAGGAGCCTTGATGGCTTGATCCAATCATGTACACAAAAGTAGGATGCCGACTAGGGACTTACTCCTAGATGATTAGAAAGAATGTCGACTGGGGACTTATATCTTTCTAGCTATTAGAAATGGGTCATAAAGACTTGATCCAATCTAAATTTCCTGTGTAACATGAAAGGGGCCTTGATGGCTTGATCCAATCATGTACACAAAAGTAGGATGCCAACTGGGGACTTACTTCTAGATGATTAGAAAGAATGCTGATTAGGGACTTATATCTTTCTGTCTATTAGAAAAGGGTCATAAAGACTTGATCCAATATAAATTTTTCGTGTAACATGAAAGGGGCCTTGATGGCTTGATCCAATCATGTACATAAAAGTAGGATGCCGACTGGGGACTTACTTCTAGATGATTAGAAAGAATGCGGACTGGGACTTATATCTTTTTGGCTATTAGAAAGGGGTCATAAAGACATGATCCAATCTAAATTTCCTGTGTAACATGAAAGGGGCCTTGATGACTTGATCCAATCATGTACAAAAAAGTAGGAATGGTGCGACGAAGGGTTACTCCAAACCTAGAAAAATATGAGAAAGGTGCAAGAGAGGGCTCGTTCCTATCTCAAGTCATGTATAGGAAAGGTGCCACAAAGGGATTGCTGCTAATCTATAGGTGATATGAATGAGGAAAAGGGGGTCAAAGTGACGTAATCCTATTCCTCAAAAGTTTTAACTAATAATAAAGAGTCTCATGGACAAATTCAATTTTTAAGTACATTTACAAATGAGTTTCTAGCATTTCAGATAAATGATACAAGTTGAAGCAAAAGCAATAAAAAGAAATAAGATTTTATTTTATTGATCTTTATTTGGCAACAAGTTACAAGTTACACATGATATTTCTTTAGGTAATGTCCATTAATAGGTGGTATTGGACGTTCACCATCACAAGTAATAAGTTGGTAAGAACCTCCTTCATAAGCTTTTTTCACTACAAATGGTCCTTCCCAAGTTGGCTTGAATTTGTTGTCGATTCTTCGATGAGCTAGGATTGGTCGTCTAAGAACCAAGACCAAACCTCCTACTTTGAAAGATCTAGGATGAACCAATCTATCATGTGCCTGAACCATACGTGATTTGTATAGTTGAGATCTTGTTGAGCTTTCAATTATTTTCCTTCAAGATTATCTAGTTCTTCCAAGCGAATCTTATGATTTTGATCTACCGTAACATTATTATTAACATCTATTCTTAATGAAGGTAGTTGCACTTCTAATGGAAGAACCTCTTTAGTCCCAAAAATTAAAGCATATGGTGAAGACTGAGTTGGTGCCCTATATGTGATCCGATAGGCCCATAAGGCTTCAACCAATATTTCATGCTATTGGTGCTTATTTTCATCAAGTATCTTTTTTAGAATTCTTATCAATGTTTTATTAAATGCCTCAACCAATCCATTCGCTCTAGGGTAATAGATGGTCAAGTATCTCCAATCAATTTTATGTCAAGCCACAAAGTGATTTATTTTCGTGGACCTAAAGGATGGACCATTATCGGATATGATTCGAAGAGGAATGCAAAATCGATATACGACATTTTCTTTAAAGAATTTCAACACATTATATGATTTAACCTCTTTCAGTGGTGCCGCTTCAGCCCATTTGGAAAAATAATTCATTGCAGCTAAAATAAAATAATGTTTTTTTGAAGAAAGAAGATCAATAGGCCCTATGATGTCGGCACCCCAACTCTCAAATGGCCTGGAGGCAACTGTAGGGTGTAATACATTGGGTGGTTGATGTAATACCACACCATGTACTTGCACTAATGACAACGACGTGCAACCTCCATGTAGACATTTAATATGGATGGCCAATAATACCCAAGCCTCTTGATTTTTAATTTCATTTTGGGCCCAGATTGATGTGCTCCACATAATCCAGAGTGTATCTCAGTCACAACCTTATGGGCTTCTGATTTGTCTAAACAATGGAGCCACATTTGGTTGAATGACCTACGATATAAAGCATTATTAATTAATATATAAGATAAAGCATGCTTCTTTATTTGATTTGCTAATGATTTATTTTAAGGAAGCCTCCCTTTACTTAAATAGTCAATAAATGGTTGCCTCCAATCACATTCTATTTGACCTTCAGTAAGAGTGGCTATCCTTGGCATTTCTTCTTGCTTATTAATGTAGTCTAAATCTATAGGAGACAAAAATTGTTGATTTTGAACTTCTATAGAAATTAATTCTTTTTCTAAGCATATGATTTCTTTGGCTAATTTAGCCAAAGAATTTGCTATTGTATTCTCTTGGCGAGATATTTTACATAGCATTATATATGGAATCTTTTCAAGTAATTTCATTGTATATTGATGATAATTAAAGAACTTTGAATGCATAACCTTATAGATTTCTCTTACTTGGTTTATAACTAGTTGGGAATCCCCAAAAAATTTTATATTTTAATTTCCATAAAGATTTCCAACTCTAAACCAATAATAAGAGCTTCATATTCAGCTTCATTATTTGTACAAGGCTCAGCCAAATGATATGAATATCTCATCATTCATCTCTCTAGGGTTATAAAGATTAACCCAATTCTTGCCTTCCCTGGGATAGATGAATTTGATTCTTTATGTCTTCCTGATGATGATGCAACATCAAAGTACAATTTCTAGGTGGCACTAGGTTTACCTTCTAATGTTATGATCTATTCATCTAGGAGATCATCATTTAAAGGAGACCCTTCAAACATAGGGTGTGCTAATAAGAAATCTGCTACTATTTATCATTTTACAGCACGAAGAGGAATATAAGTGATCTTAAATTGTAATAAAATCATTGACCATCATGCTAAATGCCTAGACAGTGTTGGGCGGGCCATGAGATATTGCAAAGGATTCACCCTTGAAATCAGGTTGACCTAATGAGAAAGCATATAATGCCTCAGCTTCTGAGCAGCAAAGACCAAGGATAAACAATGTTTCTCAATAGGAGGATAATTTATTTCCATTGGGATAAGGCTACAACCTAGATAATAAAGGGAATTTTCCTTCCCTTCTTCATTTGTTTGGGCTAATAAAGCCCCAAAAGATTCATCCATAGCCACAATATAGAGGATTAATGCCTTTCCTGGAATCAGGGAAGCCAAAATAGGATGATTCATTAAATATTGCTTTAGGTTTTTGAAGGCACCTGACATTTTTCATCCCAAATAAATTTGGAATCTTTCTTCAATAATGTTGCAAAGGGTTGATAAATTCTAGATAAATTTGATATGAATCTCCTTAGGTATGCAAGCATTCCCTAGAATGATCTTAATTGTGTAAGACTTCTAGGTGGTGGCATTTCTCAAATAGCTTTTATCTTTTCTGGGCCTATTTCTATCCCACAATGTCGCACTACGAACCCTAAGAATTTCCCTGAAGTCACTCCAAAGGCACACTCGGGAGGACTCATCTTTAAGTTATAGTGGGGCAATCGCTGAAAAATGACCCGTAAATCATAAAATTGATCATGTCTTATTTTGCTTTTAATGATTAAATCATCAATATAGTATTCAACTTGATTATGAATCAAGTCAATGAATATTCTAGTCATAGCTCTTTGATACGTAGCTCCAGTATTTTTTAGATCGAATGACATAATCGTGTAACATAAAATCTTTATTAGAGTTCTGAACACCGTATACTTTTCATCTTTTAGGACATCTTAGTTTGATTATAACTAGATGATCTATCCATAAATGAAAAGATCTCATGCAAGGAAGCTATGTCAACCATGAGTTCGGGTATAGGCAGAGGGAACTCATCTTTAGGACAAGCTTTATTTAAGTCTCTAAAGCAATGCATATGTGTATTGGACCATTCTTCTTTTTCACTGGAACTATGTTGGCTACCCAATCAGGGTATTGTTCTTCTCGTAGAAAGCTAGCTTCAATTAGTTTCTTTATTTCAATGATCACTTGTTCTACTTCTAGGCGCATCCGCCTAGAAGCCTACTTTACTAAGATAGCATCAGGTTTACTTCCTAGTTTGTGTACAACCACATCCTAGGATAAACCTGGCATTTCAACATAACTCCAGACAAAGCAATTTTTATACTCAAAGAGTAAAGTGATTAACTCTTCAAAATATTTTGGACCCAGCAAAGAGCTAATAAAAGTCAATTTTGGGTTCTCAGGAGTTCCTAGGTTAACCTCCTTTAATTCATCCATAGTAGATTCTATCTCTTCCTCATATTCATAAGGTGCATTCTGAAGTGAGTCATCTTTGGATTCCTCCATATTTTTTATGAATGAGTCTCCTAGAAGAGTAGAAGAGACTTCAAAGAGTTGATCTATTTGACGATTATTAATCATTAAATAATGCTCTGTATTGTTAAATGATTCAACAGTACCAAACCTAATGCCAGCTTTGGAGTGAAAATTTCTATGTTTTTGATTCCATAAGCTTTCCATGCATTGGGTTTTATCTTTGGGCCAAACATTTATGATAAAACCATGTTTCACAGAATTCTTTACACAAGTTGAATACCAGTTAAAAGGAAGTTCTATTATTTCATTGAAAGATGGTTTTTCAAGCTTTACACCTCCTTCTGAGCTTGAAGGGTCGATTAATGAATAAAATTTTGCTGACCTTTGCACTTCTCCTAATAAGTTAGGGGATAATTTGACCTCTTATTGAGATATTTTATTTTGATTTAGAGGAGTCAAAGTTAAAGTATCCACATATTTTTTTTAATTTTTCATATGTGGATAGCTCAGGCTCTTCCTTTACCTTAAATTACACTACTTTTTGAACCCCGATCATAATCAATTATTATAAGGTCATGCCTTTCGGCCTTAAAAATACCGGTGCTACATACCAACGGGCCATGACTCAGATCTTCAATGAACTCATTCATCATCAGGTTGAGTGCTATGTTGATGATCTAGTAGTCAAAAGCAAAGAAAAGGAAGACAATCGCTTTGACTTGAGAGTAGTTTTTGAATGATTAAGATAATATAACCTCAAAATGAATCCTCCGAAGTGTGCATTCGTAGTAGCTTCAGGGAAGTTCCTTGGGTTTGTTGTTTGACACCAAGGAATAGAGATAGATTTAAAAAAGATCAAAGCTATCTTAGAAATACCACCAGATCTTTCCAAGGGCGGTTGGCATATTTAAGATGCTTTATCTCCAACCTATCGGAAAGATGCAAGACATTTTTAGCACTTGTCAAAAAGAATGCTAAGTTCAAGTGGGATGACAAGTATCAGCATGCCTTTGAAGATTGTTGACCTCACTTTTGGAGTGAGTTCTTAACATCCTCTTAGACTTAAGGATCTTCTAGACACTAAGATTTCCTTAGTCATAAGACACATCTATTGATTAAGTGAACACCTAACCTAAGCCTAGAGACTTAGAAGTGTTAATCATAAGATTAGGCTATGCCTTAGGGTTTAAGGAAATTACATATCCCATAGCCTAAACATAATCTAGATACACTTTCTCAAATCAAACCTGACTCTCAAACTAAATTCAAATTCAAATTCAAATTAATCTAATTTCAAAATTTGACTCCAAATGATTGAAACCCAAAATCAAATTCAAATCTAAAACCCTTCCTAAGCCATATGAACCATATTCATAAGTTTAGCCCTCTTTCCTTAAATCAAATCAAACTCAATTGATCTTTTATAAATGAATTATTCCTTCATTTATATTCACAAATATAAATGGAATCCAAATTCAAATGACCAAAACCATATTGAAAATCAAATCCAAACTCAATTTAAACCCTTTAAGCCAATTCTTTGGACTTAGCCAAATTCTATCCATATCAAGTCAAAACCAACGAATTTTCTCTTGAATCAATCATTTATTCAATTATTTACCCAAATATAAATGAAACCTACAATTATCAAATCAAATCAAAACTAAACCAATTGACCCACTTAGGTGCACTTGACCTAAAGTGACCTAAAGGACCCATTTGAGCCAACTTCTAATCCAACCCAAATTGGATTGAACCAAGCTTACCAAAATCTTCCACCATGATTTTTGATCACCCTAGGATGATCAATTGCAATCAATTGGGCCAAACTGCCCCAATATTTGATCCAAACTGACCCAAATTGACCTAAAGAACCAAATCAGGCCAAATCATGATCTAACCCAAATTGATTGCAACCAATGGCTCAAGTTTATTCCAAATCGATTATTGAACTTAACCAAAGCAATAATTGAACTCAATTTGATCAATCGAGCCCAATCAGTCAACTTGACCCAACTTAGCCCAAATTGGCCTAAACGGTCAATTTGGCCTAAATCAAAATTAAATCCAAATTAATTCAAACCAAAGACTATTCATCTTCAATTAGTCAATTGAACATGAATCAATCCATAAACCAAGTTAATTTGGTTTTGGTCAAATGGGTCAATTTGGCCCAAAATGACCCATATGACCTAAATTGGGCCAAATCCCTTGAAACCAAGCCAAAGCCCATTAGGGGCTGATCAAATCTGACCCAAACTCATTTGGGATCAGCCCAAAATAAACCCAACCCATTTTAAATCCCTCATGAACCAACCCCCACATAGGATTCCACCTAACCTCATTTAATTCCCCCATCACATGCACTTAACCCCTCATCACATGGCACCAATATTTCCAATTAAACAAATCTCATCATGTGAAGAGAGGACTTTGGAGCAAAAATCCAAAGTCCTCAATCAATCTAGATCTAGCCCTAACCACCCCAACAAGATGGCATTCAATTTGGAGCCAAAATGATTCAAAAAAAATTTTATTTTTCATCCTTTATAAAAGGAGAGGGAAATGAGACTTGAGCTCTCTTGCTCCCATCATCACTCAGCCCCTCAAAGCTCTCCAAAGCCAAAAGTAACCCATTCCCCACTTCGCTTAGCCATTAAGCTCAAATCATAAAAGAATTTGCTCTTCAAGTGGGTAAACATCGAAAAGGAGTATGCTCAAGAGAAGAAGTAAAGATTACTCTGAAGCTTCCTCACACACATAGAAGCTCCCTCGGATCTTCACCGCCGCCGGAAATCATCCCCGGTGAGGTAACTTTCGTCAAACCGTAGTCGGCCCTAGGATTTTGCATATTTTGTATTAAATTTCCCGTGATTCTAGGAGTTTCCTTTAGAAAATCCAGCACTTTTATTTTAAATCATCCCAAATAGGAAATAGAATTTTTTTGGTGCGAATCGTCCATTTGGATAAGTTTTGGCTTAGAAACTTTATTTTTCCAAAATACCTCGAAAACACTGTTCACGCGGCTACCGTCCGATCAGCCATGGGATCGGACGGCGGATCAGCGTGGATCGCGCGATCATGTGCGCGACGGACCGTCCGATCAGGGTCGCGGATCGGACGGCTCGTGATCGCGCGGATCGAGCTTCGAAAGCTAGCCGAAACGGAAATGATCTCCCGTCCGACGTGGTTTGCGCGACGGACGCTCGATCGCGCGATCGCGATCCTCCTCGGATCGCGCGACGATCTAGACCGTCTGTGGATCGACGTCAGAAAGGCGCTGGTCGCTGCCTCCAAACCGCGAAAAAAAAAAAAAAATATATAATAATAATAATAATAATAATAATAATAATAATTAACTCATATGAAACTTCAAAAATCATAAAAATAAAATACTTAACCAAAAATTGTAAACAAGGGCTCGTTGGATTCGTCTGTTCGAGAGAAATCCAAAAAAGCCAAAATATTCAAAATTTAAGTAGTATTCAGAGCGTAATTTAAGTTTTAGTAAAAATAATATTTTATTAATTAAGCCAAAACTATGGGTTCTATTAAATTGAAATTTTAAGATATTGAAATTAATGTTATAATACACTTACAGTAAAAATTTCAAGTTAAGATAACTTCTGTATTGGTAGATATTAAAATTTTAAATTCAGATTATTAATTTTGATAAAATAAATTAAATAAAAATTCAGAAATTTACAAAATCTTCAAGATAACCTAAATCACTTTAATTGACATCTAGGACTCTTAAAAAAAAATGATTTGATCTTCTTAATCTTAAGAAACCCAAATAAACATTAGAGTTTAAATAACTAAAAAGTTAATATAATCTAAAAATAACTCAAATATTAAATAAAAGATAAAATAAAATAAAATGATCAGAAATTGAATAGAATTCATTAAATCATTAATCAAACTTTAAATCAGAAAAATATCATCTTTAAAGGAGATTAAATTAAATATGATTAAATCTATTTAAGTTAATAAAACTCAATTAAATGATTGAATCTTAAATCAAACTCAAAATCCAACAAACTTAGAAAACTTTAATAATTTGATACTAATTGAATTAAACTAAATAAAATTAAAGTAAACTTAATTAAATCACATCCATTTGGAATGAGATAATTAAATAATCATTGAATATTTAAACTTAACTAAATTGATCATGTTAATGAAATAAAACAAACATAATAAATCAAATCAAGTAAAACCCTAATCATAAATAATCAAACTCAATTAGTCAAACATTTAATTAATGAAAATTCAATAAATTAATCCATCATCTTAATTAATCAAATTAATTTAAAGTCACATTAAAGCTAACTCTAAAATTAAACTTAAATCAAACATAATTAAATTTAATAATCCCACCCTCTAATTAAACTAATTAAGTTAAACTAAACTTGTCAAACATAATGAAGATGCAATTAAACATTAATCAAAACATAAATTAAACCTAAATTATTAAGTCATCAATCTTTTAATTAAAATAAACTTTTAATTAATCTAATTACCTTAATCAAAACTTAATTGGTCGAACATTTAAGTGTAAAATTTATTAAGATAATTAATTTAAATAAGTGACATTAAAGCTAATTCTAAAATTAAGCTTAAATCAAACCCATAATTAAATAATCATACCCTTAAATAAATTAATTGTTAATTAAATTAATCATATGAAACCCAAACTTAATTGAACATAATTAAGATGTTTAAACACTAATTAAAACTAAATTAAACCTAAATCATTAAGTCATTAATCTCTAATTAAATAAACCTTTAATTAATCTAATAATTTTAATTATTAATCAAATTTAATTAACCAAACATCTAATTAATGCAAACTTAATAAATTAATCCATTATTTTAATAAACCAAATTTAACTTTATAAATCGATTAAAGTTAATTAAAATTAAATCTTAACTAATCTACTAGTTAATTTAATCACATTTATTAAATAAATTAAATAAAATAAATTACATTAATCATATTAAACTTAAGCTTAATCAAACATAAAAATATAATTAAATGATAATCAAACCCTAATTTAAACTTCAATCATTAATTCATCAATTACATCATTAATTCAAATAAACATGAAATTAAATCAAAAGTTAAACAAATCTTTATTTAATTTAATCATACCTCTTAAACAAACTAATTAAGTTAATCGAATTAATTACATTAAACTTAATTAATCAAAACATAAATCAAACCAAAACCATTAAGTCATCAATTACATCATTTGTCTAAACAAATATGAAACAAAAAAAAAAAAAAAAATTAAACAAACCTTTATAATTAACATAAATACACTTATTAACTAAATAAATCACATAATCACATTGAACCTAAGCAAATCCATAAGACCAAATAAAGCTAAATCAAATTGAATCAAATTAAGTTAAATCAAGAAAGATTCTCATCAATTTAATATAGAATCAAATAAAATCTCATTCAACCTACTTAAATAAAATGAACTAATTAACTATCCAATATGAAATCAAAAATGCAAACCAAACTTGATGAACATGACAAATGGATGTATTAAAAATATGATCTAATTACAAAGAATCAAACCCAATTAGAATCAAAATAAAATCTTAATCTAATATCAAACTACAAATAAATGAACCACAATCGAATTAAATAAACATAAAGTTAAATCACATAATCATGATCAAAGAAAAGAATTAAATATTTAAAAGGATATTGAATTATCAAGATTCAATTAAATCAAAACACCTAATCTAAAATTAATCAACTAAAAAAAACACATGAACTTAAACAAACTTAAACTCCTTTAGACATTAAGGATATTGAATTATTAAGATGCAATTAAACTAAAACATCTAAAAAAAAAAAAATCAATTAATCAAATACTTAAATAAACTCAAATTTTAAACTCTAAATCGAATGAATTACACAAATTCAAATGGGCTAATCAAGATACTTAAGGATTTTAGTTAGATTCTTAGAATTAGATGTAGAATAGGGTGAATCTACAAGATGGAATTCATCCTACTCTTCATTCTTGAGAACCTAAATATCATTTAACCAAATAAAACTGAAATAAAAATGAAAATCAAATCATTAAATCATTTAAAATCACCCAAAGGTAAAATTTAAATTCAAACTTCAAATTGAACTTAAACTAAAGAAGACTAGTAAAGTCTTGCTACACAAGCCTTAAGCACACACATTAGAAGTCACTACTTAGTGCTAAGTTAGTTGTATGTATGATGTTGTGTTTTGTTTTGTGATGTAATGTTTTAGACCTGGATGTTAGGGTGTATGTTTAGATGAGATGTTAGATTAGCTAATCATATTTTCAGGGGGGTTATGCTTAAAGGTAATAAAAAAAAAATATATACATGCTTTTGTAGGTTGCTTAGCCTTAAGTGTAACCCATAGGACTTGGACTTGGTTACCCATGTGTGTGCTAAGTCCAAATTATTCATATAATGCTTGGATTGTATGGTATGTTTAGCTAATATTTGTTTTGCGTGTGTATTAGATTTACTTTTCCTATTTTGATGTAATTTTGCATTAGAATTGGGTTAGTGCTATGGGGATTAGGATGAGCTTTAAGGCTTAGTCCTGTCTGTGGATGCCTTTGAGTAAATCAAATCAAAAGAAAGAAAAGAATGAAGAAATGAAGAAAAGAAGATCTAGCAAGATATATTATTTTTTGTAATGGTTGTATAAGGGTAGAGCTGCCACCTATCTTTTCTTTTCTTGGTGTACCGGAACCCACCAAGCCTTTATTCTTTTAGGTAGTCTATAAAATTGTTTGATGTTGTGTTTATATGATTAGAACAACATGCTTTTCATAGTTTCTTTATGATTGATGTTTGAATGTGTCTGGATGCGGTAGGCTCTTAAGATAAAATTAATTTTCTACCCCAAGTAACAACTCATAACTAAAATTTTAAAACAACTCATAACCTCACATAAAAGCCTAGATTAAATCAAGATAATAAAATTTTAGTAACCCCTTAGGGATGGATGAATGTATAATATCATGCATATTCTTTTCACTCTTGTTAAGAGAGCTTCCATCTTGCAGAATCAAGGCTTAACCTATGAGAGCCTTTGGTGGAAGACACCCCTTTCTCTCTTGATTTGGCCCATAATCAAATTCTCATGCATTTAGGATACAAAATCCCATATGTGTCAAAAAAAAGTCCAAAAGAATCAAATAAATTTGATAAAATTTGCATTAGATTAAGTCATGGATTCATACCACTCATGCTCTAGTCTCTTAGGGAGTGAGTCTAAGGACTTAGTTTTCTTTCTAAATGAACAAACCCTAGCCATCTTGCAAAAGCATAAGACTTGCCTACATGGATTTAAAGCGGAGGAGTTAGTCGCCACTGTGCGTAATAAGTCCAAAGGTGGTTTATTCTCTCTGTGGAGGTAAACCATATACCCTTTTCACCTTAGATTTAGGTTATGCCTTTGTTTTGTACCAAGGCTCCTTAGTAGGGAATCCAGGTAGTCGCTTTCCTTTGGGCTACAAGCATAAATCCTCACCTTAGGCATTTCCACAATCTTATGTTATGGAATTATAAGCTAGCAATCTAATAAAATGTCAACTCAAATAATTAACTCTTCAATTTCAAAAATATAAAGCCCAACCATATAGGTAGATTGGAATGCTCACTAGGCTAAGTATCATGAGTATTTCCTACTTTCTCCTTTTAGATTCCAAAAATAAGTCTTCTCCTTGATCTATCCCATTAGATTTTTCTAAAATAGCCAATCCTAAGATAGTCTTAACCTTGAAATCTTTGGAGACCCTAATTATCTACTTTAATCCAGAGTATTCTTAAGAAATTCTCATTTCTTAGATGTAATTAACTATGGGGCTTGCCCATAGGGAACTTAACGAACCCAAACTTAAAATAAACCTACTTTACTTTTCCATATAAAGTGGGGGAAAGATCTCTAGTATATTCACATCATGAGAGTCCTTATTGGTGATTAGTCCATTATAGGGTGGTGATTCCTATCTTTGAGAGATAGTACATCATTCCTTGATGTCGTACCCAATCATTTTAATAAGTACCCCTAAGATCTGGTGTCCCACACCCCAAAAAATAAACACCAAAGATATCAAGTGGTAAGCCATTTTAGTCTATCTTAAAAGCCACTCATCCTCTAAGCTACATTGGATGACTCTCTCAATGCTTTGTTGGCCCAAGCCAATGATGAAGGGAAGGAGAGTGCCTTTACTACCTGTCATCTAATTCTCATTAACTCCCACAAAGAAACATTGCTCTTTTAATCTTTGCATCCCAAAATTTGACGATATGCTTTTCATAAGGTGAACTTGATTCAAAACCAATCCACTAGTATCTGACATAGCCAATGCTATCTATGTTTTGAAATGATTCTCTCTAGCTTTGATGTCATATTCGCACCAAAGGAAAGGATGCACTAATTTCTTAAGACACCCATTGCATGCTGATTCCTCACTTAGTGATGATCTCCTTGATGAATAAATCATGAACTTAGGGGAGGTTGACAATCACTATCGTGAGATGTATTTTGATGGTGCGGCTTCCTTTTACAAAGGAGAAGAACCACAATCTACTCTTTCATAAAAGGCAGGGGTAGGAATATTCCTCTTAACTCCAAACCATAATGTGATGAGATTCTCATACTATCCCTCCAATCCCTGCACCAACTATAAAGTTGAGTATGAGGCTTTGATTGTCGGTCTAGAGTTAGCCATTACAGTGTGTGTGTCAAAAGCATCAACATCTATGGGAATTCTCAGTTGGTCATCAACCAGATTGTTGGGTCCTACAAGGTTCTAAAACCTAAGCTTCGTCACTACCATGAGTATACCATGAAGCTATTAGCTCAAATCCCTAAGGTCACCATCTACAAGGTCCCTCGAGGAGAGAACACAGTAGCATATGCTTTGGACAAACTTTCCAAAGAATTGGCATGTCAACAATGAGTTCATTCCAATAAGGGTCCAAAATTGGCAAGTCCTATCTCTTATTGGCACTGAACTCATCGAGAGACTTTCTCTTGAAGAGGAGGTTTTTGTTGCCAACAAAGATGAGGAGCTGGATTGGAGGAAAATGTTCATAGATTACTTGAACACCGATGTTGACCTCATTTTAAGAAGGAGCTCTCAACCTCTCCGTCTTAGACATAGGATTTTTCTTAGACACTAAGAGCTTAATTGTATTAAGACACTTCTAGTGATTATGTGAACAATCAACCCAACCCTAGAGACTTAGAAGAGTTAGCCATAGGAATAGGTCATGCCTTAGGGGTGTTAGGAAAATTTGCCTGCCCTTTAACTTGAATGAAATTCCTCACATCCTTCTTCCAAGTCAAAACTCCAAACTCAAATCAATTCTAACTTAATTGATTGACTCCAAATTCATATCAACTTCAACTCTGAATCAAACCTTGAACCAATTTCAATGGATTTTCAAATCAAATAAATTCCAAATTGAAACCCATGATTGAAATACATAACCAAATTTAAATTCAAAAATATTTCCTAAGTTTTGATTTTATTTTAAATTAGCTCAAATCAAATCCAAATCAATTCAAATTCAAGAAATTTTCTCATAACCCATTTATATTCTCATTTATATTCACAAATATAAATTCAAATATCAAAAACCAAATTCAAAACTCAAACTCAAATTCAACCAAAATCCAACTAAGCCTTTTAAGTCAAACTCTTAAACTTATCCAAATCAAACTCAAATCAAGCCAAACCCTTGAGTTTTCTTCATGATTCAATCAATCCTTCAATCATGAATCCAAATATAAACACAAATTTCAATCATCAAATCAAAATCAAGCTAACCCAAGTCAAACACATATTCACCCTTTTGACTTCAAATTGTCAAATGAATTAAAACCTATTTGACTCAAAATCACTTACAAATGGATTTATATTTCCATCACAAGTCCATATTTTAGTTTGACCAAACTTGAATCAAGCCTTGATCAAGGCAACTAAACCTAATTGGCTTACTTGACCCAAAGTGGCCAATTTGATCTACATGAACCAAAATCCAATCCAGTCCAAATCAAAGTGAACTAAGCCAATCCAAATGTCATTTCATATTTGTTGATCATCATAGGTTAATAAATTGTCAAGAATTGGGTCAAACCAAGTCAACCTAGCATGTTGACCAAGTCAACCTAGCCTGTTGATCAAGTCAACCCTTTAACCCATATGAACCCAAACTAGCCAAATTGCAACCTAAATCAAATTGATTGCAACCAATGGCTCAAGTTCACTCCAAATTGATTATTGAATTTGACAAAAGACTCAATTAAATCCAATTTGACCAATTGGTCAACTAGACCCAACTTAGCCCAATTAACCATGAACCCAACTTGACCTAAAAGGTCAAATCAAGCCAAAATCAAACCAAACCAAAATTGAATGAAATAAAAGCTTACAACATATTCCAAATGATCAATAAAACTAAAACTAAGCTGTGATTTAAGCCAATTTGGTCAATTGGGTCAAATTGGTCAACTTAGCCTAAATTGGCCTAAAGGATCAAATTAGCCAAAATCCAAATTAAATCAAATTGATTGAAACCAATTAAACCAATACAAACCAAGTGGTCATTTGAACATGACCCAACTCTTAGTTTGACCCAATTTGACCAATCGGTCAACCTAATCCATTTTGACCTAATTTGACTCAAATGGGTCAAATTGACCCAAATTAAACCAAATGAATTTCAAATAACATGAAATTTGGTCCAACTTACTTTTGACCCATTTCAAATCTACTCAAATCAAATTCAATACCAAATGACAACTTTGCTTTTGGGTCATGGGCATCCCATGAGAACTTGCCTGGTCTCTTTCTGCCACTTAACACTCATCCATTGATCCACATGGCACCAAGGACATGATTGACCCAAGGGTGGTTGAGTAAATGACTCATGGGGAGGTGAAATCACCTCACCTCTCCCATTGGAACACTTGGCATGATGGGCTCTCACCTCCCCTTAGCTAGGACACAAATTTGTCCATCATGGCAGCCACTTTCCATGCCTTAACCAACTAAAGTGAGCCACCTATGATAATTATCTTCCATTCCCAACCACCTTAAGTCAAATGACATGAGTTTGGAACCAAAAATTCAAAGTAAAGTGTGATTTTCGTTCACCTTTTATTCCAAGGCATTAGAGGCCGAAGCATTCACCCATTCCTCTTATTCTCTCTCTACTAGAGCTCCCAAACCCATTCTCAATCACCCCCACTTCATTTTAAAGAGAAATACTCCAAAACTAAGTGGATTTCGGTGAGGAAATGGTGATCATCAGTGATAACTTCATTTTGATGAGAAGGAGAAGATCCAAGCTCATTCTAAGGTCTCTTCTCTTGCTCAACAGTGTGCTCGAGTCATCATCACTGTCGAAAATCATCCCCGGTGAGGTAACTTTCAAAAAAATCATAGTCGGCCTTAGGATCCTTCATTTATGATGGTTTTTTGTGCAATTTTTAAAAATTTATCCTAGATAATCCTGCATTTTTACTTTAAATTACCCCAATTAGAAAATAGAAAATTTTGGTGCAAATCAACGTGAAAATGAGTCCATTTGGACAAGTTTTCACTTAGAATCTCTCATTTTTTCCAAATTGCCACTGATTTAATTGTTCACCATTAGTAGTCCATATCCATGGTTTGGATGGATGGCTATCACGTGGATTCCATTCTTCATTGCTTTATGCAATTTGGATTGTCCATTCCAGTGGTTCGTGCTCAGATCATGCATCAATCAGGCAATCCTGGCCTCTGGATCGTGTGATTTGATTTGAATCATTCGATAAAATCATCTAGATCAAACTGCATGTCACTATGTTAATTTTACAAAGACGCCAATCAGACATGTCTGACATGCATCATCGCACATCATACATAAGGGACGTTAAAATGACCTTTGGATTAAAAGATATTGAATTTTTAGTTTCAAATGATTTATTTTAATAAAATAAATTAACAGAATTCATAAAAATCACTTAAATCAACTGAAACTTCCTAAATTCATAACTAATTATAGATCAATCCAAAACATACAAACTCAAGTTCATTTTAAAGATAATTCATAGGAGATTCCAAAAGAATTATTTCTAATTGAATTTGAATAGTAGATTTTTCATAATTAGGATTTATTTAAAAACTTAATAATCCTAATTACTCCCTAATGACTTTAATAATTATTTTCAAACTTCTCAGGCATGTTTAGTGGGATGACTTATGCCTCCTCTAATTTTCTTGAAATTTATTAATCAATTAATCAGAGAAATTAATTAATGAACCCTTAATCACTCTCTTAATGTAATTAAGCTGAATTAAGCATATGAATAGTGGTTTAATTCCTTGATTAAGTTAATTAGACTTTGTTTAAGTGAAGAGGAGTTTTATGGAAAGAGTTTTGGGTATTTTTTCCAAGTCATTCCCTAAACCCCTTTCCTTCATTAATCTAAATTTAATTAAGGGCTAATCCACTAATGACCTACTTAATTAACTTGATAAAATTTTCAAAATATTCAACTAATATTTGGGTATATTCTTATTGTTCAATAACCTAAGTAGCTTAAGGAAATCATACATAATCCACATGTGTGAAGGGTTATGAAAGTACTTAAATTAAACCCTTTAGCTTAATTAATCAATTATGAGCTAATTATTGACTCTTTTTTCCTAAGATGCATTGATTTAAATTGTGATTTTATGTCATACAACATATATTTGATTAAATATGTTATGATATGTAAGGTAATTAATGAACTTAATCTAAACCTTAACCTAACCAAAGCATAAAATTGATCTAATCACCTAAAAATTAAACTAAAATAATACACATATGTGGAAATGGGTTAGGACCAGTAAACCTTTTCACACTTTCCTATTTCAAATCAAACTCAAAATAAAATCAAACTTTCCTAAATCAATTTTGATTAACTTTAAATAATCTTAATGCATAAGATTGTCTTTAGGAATTAATTAGAGTGAATGAAATTACATGCTTGCATCACTTTATTTCTTTCCTAGCATGCTAAATGTGTATGCCATATCAAAATCATGCATTCATATCTTTTAAAAAATCAAAAAAAAAAAAAAAAATTTGAAATGTTTCTTTTATGTCAAATTGCATGTTTTGGCTAAAGTAAGATATGAATGGCTATTATCATGACTAAATCCAAAACTATTTTCAAAACTTATAAACCAAACATTACAAATGAAAAGTATGCTATCTATAAGTACTTATGAGCTTTCATGTGAATAGTATAAAATTTGTTATGTGACTTTTTCTTCTCTTTCTTAACAAAGGTATGTGTAGGGTTTGCAAAGTATATAGTCCACTTTAGAAGGACATAACACTTGATTGAAATCCATTCCTATACACTCCTATGCCATGACTCAAGGAGGAATTCCACATCACATATATAAAATAAACAACCAAGTTAAACAAACAAACATAAATGTTTTGCATGATTCTCTTTCCATGCATTTCTTTTTCTACACGCACATGTATTTAAGAAAAGTGGTATCTTAGTTTGGACAACCCTGGGGCTACGAGGCTTTAAGAAGCCTTAAGTAGGTCTTGAACCTGCTGACCTCATTTTTAGAATGAGCTCTCAACTCCTCCATCTTAGGCTTAGGACTTCTCTTAGACTTTAAGAGTTCCTTAGTCTTAAGACACATCCAATGATTAGGTGGACACTCAACCTAGCCCTAGAAGACTTAGAAGAGTTACCCATAAGAATAGATCATGCCTTAGGAGTGTTAGGAAAATTTTCTACCCTGTAGCTTAACCATTCCTCACTTTCCTTCATTCAAGTCAAACTCCAAATCAATTCTATTTTATTTTCTCCAAACCCAAATCAATTTTATTTGACTTTTTTCGAACCCAAATCAATTCTATTTTATTTTCTCCAAACTCAAATCAATTCCATGATTAAAATATATGATTGAAATCTATGAATGAAACCCATGATCAAAATCCATCAAAATTCCTTGTCCTTTGAAGTAATCTTCTCTAAGGACTTAACCAAAATCATGATCTAAACTAATTCAAAATTTTGAGATTTTCTCATAACTAATTTATATTATCATTTATATTCACATATATAAATGAAATATAAATACAAACCCATCAAATCAAACTTAAAATTCCAAATCAATTCATGGAATTTTCTTATGTTCTTTAAGTTCTCCTTTAAAGACTTAGCCTCATCATGATCTAAATCAATTCAAATCCTTGGGATTTTCTCAAAACTCATTTATATTCAAATATATAAATGAAATATAAATATCAATCAATCAAATTAAATGCAAAAAATTAAATTCTCAATTCATGAAATTTTCTTAAGTCCCTTAATTTTTAATTAGTGGACTTAGCATAAACCTTGGTCAAACCATTTCAAACTCATGGAATTTTCTCAAAACTCATTTATATTCTCATTTATATTCACATATATAAATGAAATTTAATATAAATCAATCAAATCAAAGGTAAAAATTAAATTCTAATTCATGAAATCTCCTTAAGTCATTAATTTTTCATCAATGAACTTAGCCTAAACCATCATCAAATCAAGTTAAAGTCATAGGATTTTCTCCGAATTCTTTTATATTCTCATTTATATTCACATATATATAAATGAAATATAAATTTAAATCAATCAAACCAAATTCAAAATTCAAATTCAAACAAAATTTTAAAGTCCCTTAAATCCTTCTTAATGGACTTAACCCAAATCATGATTAAACCACTTCAAATCCTTGAAATTTTCTCATGATCATTTATATTCTCATTTATATTCACATATATAAATGAAATATAAATTCAAACAATCAAAACCAATTCCAAAAAATCAAACTCAAATTAACTCAAAATCCAATCTAAGCCTTTCAAGTCAAAATCTTGAACTTAGCCAAATCAATTTCAAATCAAGCCAAACTCTTGATTTTCTCTCATGATTCAATCAAACCTACAATCATGAGCTCATATATAAATCCAAACTTCAATCAAACAATCAAAACCTAGTTCAAAAATCAAAGCCAAAACCCTTTTATATTTTTTTCTTTGAATATCAAATTTTTAAATGGATCAAAACCCATTTGACTTCAAATCACTTGTAAATGGATTTATATTTCAATCATAAGTCCATATACAAGATCAACCAACTTCAAATCAAGCTTTGACCAAGCCACTTGACCCACTTAAGTTCACTTGACCCAAAGTGACCTAAAGTACCATTATGAGCCAAATTCTAATCCTAACCAAATTGGATTGAACCAAACTCATTTATCCCTCTCATCATGATCAACAATCATCATGGATGATCAATCAATCAAATTGGTCAAACCAAGTCAAACCTAAGGGTTGAGCTCAACACTTAACCAAAAAATGAAACCTAACATAGCCAAATTCCACTAAGGCAAATTGATTGAAACCATTGATCTAAGTTCACTCATATTGTTTGAACTTGACCAAGCCAACATTTGAGCCTTCCTAGCCCAATTGACTTGACCCATTTTGACCTAAAGGGTCAAAATGTGTCAAAACTTGATTTAAGCCAAATTGATTAAAACCAATGGGTCAAGTCCATTCCAAATCACTTGTGGAACTTGACCAAAACCTCAATTGGCCAATTAGATCCAACCTAGCCCAATTGACTTTAGACCCAACATGACATAAAGAGGTCATGTTGAACCAAATTTGAACTTAACCAAAATTGATTGGAAAAAAAGAAACTAATCCACTCCATATGACTAACCTAACCTAAACCTACCTTGACCTACCTCAAATAGGTCAAATGGGTCAAATAGGTCAAATAGGTCAACTTGACCCATTTGACCTAAATGAAGTCATATGAGCCAAATTCAAAACTATACCAAATTGAATCAAACCAAAGCCACCAAAATATTTCAAATGGTCATATGAACTTGACCCAACCCTTGGTTTGACCCAATTTGACCAATTGGTCAACTTGACCGAAGTCGACCAATTTTGACTTAGATGGGTCAACATGAGCCAAACCCTATCAAATGAATTCTAAATCTCATGAAACTTGGCCAGACTTAGTTTCTCCACATACCCAACATATTCAAAGTAAAAAAATCAATAAAATGACCATTCTACCCCTAGGCCATAGAACAAATTTTGGCTTAATCCATGGGTAATTTGGTCATACCCTCTTCACATTCACTTAAGACTTTCCTAAAAGCTCAAAGGGACCTAGTGAAGAGTTGTGCACCCAACCCAATGTGTTTGCGTCAGCCCAATTGGTCCCTAGACCAAAACCCAACCCAATGGGTCAAAATTGCAAATTCAAAATCCCTCTCCCACTCAAATTCAAGCAAATAGGAGGTTGGAAATCCACTCCTTGGCTCAAATCGACCATGTGCACACTCTTAACTGATCAAACAATCCATTGCCTATGATCAATTGGATCAAAATGGCACACAAGCTTACGGTAGTCCGATCCTTCAAGGGGAGATATACTCCCATAATTTAGTTTGAATTTAGCATTCCTTAATTTGATTGAGTACTAGAGAGACTTAGGAGCCATCAGAGAGTGATCCTAGCCTTCTAGAGCTCTTATCATTTCCCCATTTCTCAATTTTTGAATAGTCAAAATAGGGGAGCTCAATCCATTTTTGAACTTTCTGACACTCAAACTCCACTCAATTTCCTCTTCAAGCTTCATCAGAGGACTAAGTCGAGTGCTCCCAAGATCTTTTCCAAGTTCTTGAAGTAAGAGGAGATCCAATTCAATCAAAATCGAGCTCAAGTTAAGGAGGAGGTGACCTATAGGAAAATCCACTCAACCTCAAGTGCTCAAAACTTCAACACAGCTTCGTCTCAACCAAACGAAGCTTCTCCAGGGGAATCAAGCATCGGTGATCATCTCCGATGAGGTATGGGATTTTCTGACCATTAAACTCAATGTGGTCTGGAGCTTTGTGAAAGAAATTTTAATCCCATGGATTTTTGACCATTGGATTTGCCGCTCTTTAGCTTTAGATGGTGTGGGTTGAATTTGGTTTGAATCCGAGCTAGATCGAGCTTGGATCTTCCCCTTGATCATGGACGATCTCTGGTGATCAAGGGGAAGAACATGGGAGATCTTAGCTATCCATCCACGCATTTTGGATGGAGGGCAAAATTATGCACGTTTAGATTTCATATTTATTTTAAACTGATCTCATCATCGACCTAATCAAACAAGATATCAACCGCACTATCAGCCGCCATTTGGGATTTGATATTTAAGTAAACCCCTCACAATGCGACGTGTGTAAAGCACGCTGACCACCACTGCCATGCGTCGCGCTATGAGCTAGGGGATTAGTTAAATGCCTTAATTAATTTGTAATTAACTTAAGGATTTTCTAAAATTCATAAACCTTTCTAAAAAATTTAGAAAAATGTGAAGTAAAATCTTATGGAAAGATAATTAAACCTAGAATATTTTAAATTTAATTTCAATGGGTTTTACAATATGATTTTCTCTTAATTTAAGTTTTATTAGAAAGTTTATTTTGCTAATTACTTTTCAATTAAGCCTCTGATTAATCCTAAATTACTTGAGTGTATTTTAGGGGATGACTTCTGCCTCCCCAAATTTTCTTGGGATTTATTGATGACTTTATTAGAAGAATTGCATATAAATTTCTTAATTACCCTTTTTATGTAATTTAGGATAATTAGGGTATGATTAGTGATTTTAATCTATGATTAGGGTTGATTAAGGTCAGATCCAGTAAGTAGGAGGTTTATAAAATAATTTTGGGGCATTTCCTCTAAGCTATTCCCTAAACCCCCTCTTCTCTTCTTAATCTCCTCTTAATTAAGTGTTAATTCATTAATTATCCCTTAATTGATTTCTAAAAATTCTAAAAAAGTTCCAGAACTTAATTAATCTATATTGGGTAGATGCTTAAGGTGTTTAATAGCCTAAGTTAAATTAAGGAAATCAAAACCCAATTCATATGTTTGAAAGGGTGTTTTGAAATTACTTAAGCTAAACCCCTTAGCTTAATTAACTTTTAATAATGAGCCAAATTGCATTAGGCCTCTTTCTTATTTGGTGCATTGCAAATTTAAATTCCTTGTGGGTTTTATGTCATCTCATTGGCTCATAATTATTTGGTTAATTAATTATTCTAAGGTGGTGTTGGTAAGGTTTAATTAAGTTACTTAATTCATACCTTAACCTAATTAATACATAAAAATGGATCTAATTATCTAAAATTAAAAAAAAATATATCAAACACATGTGGGAATGGGTTAGGAATAGCAAACTCATCTCACCTCTTCAAAATTAAATCAAACTTCAAACCAAACAAAAAATCACTTTGAATTCACTTTGATTTATTTTAAACTTGCTTATTATATAAGAATGTCTTTAGGATTTAAGTGAAGTGAACTTGTTTACATGCTTCCATTGCTTTGAATCTTTCCCTAACATGTTAAATTTGTATGTCATGTGGTTTCATGCATTCGTATTTTTCAAATTCAAATTTAAAAATGAAATTGTTTACTTTATGTCAAATTTGCATGTGTTGGCTAAAGTAGAAATATGAATGGCTATTATCACTACTAAATCCAAATTATTTTCAAAACATATAAATCAAATACCAAATCTGAAAGTATGCTACTTATACTTTAATTATAAGCTTGCATGTGAAAGAATATAAAGGTATGCTTAGCATAGGTTTCCTTTATTTCTTATGTTGGTATAGTTTTGAATAGAATTTGGTGGTATATGGTTCATTTGAAAAGAACCTAACACTCACTTAATTCATATCCTATTCATCCCTAATCACTTAAGAAGGGTTACCTATATTTGCATATAAATTGCATAAATAAAAATGAATCCATTAATACAACTTTTGCATTCTCCTTTTCTATTTCATTTCTTTTATACATATTTGTATTTAAGGAAAGTGGTATATTAGTCCGACAACCCAGGTTATGAGGCTTTAAGTAGCCCTAAGTAGGTCTTGTACCTTACACCTTGGTTAACAATGATGTGTACTCACTTATGCCTTTCTTACTTTCATGTGTGTAAAATTTGGATAAGAAACCCTTTCTACTTAAGAAAAATCATGCATATTCAACTTCTAAATTTCCTTAAATGGATTACTTAGAATGCATCATAAAGTGTGTTAAATACTCTCATTTGTATGTATAGATATGCTTAGGTCCATCCATATGCATGTTATATATGTTGGGAAAGAAATGAAGTAAAGTGTGTTATGTGAATTTTGATTCATTTTATTTAATCTTAAAATGCCTTTCTTTTGAATAGTTTGTTTAGAGTGTATCTAAACATAGAATTAATTAAAAGATTTAATCAAAATATTCATCTAAGCAAAACTAAAATGTGAATCTATTTTAGAAATTACTTAGTTTAGGGAAAGAAAGAGAGGTCCCTCTCTTCATTACTTAGTAATTAATTGTAGGATCCACTTAAACCAAATCAAAACATGAAATAAAATCAACCTAAAATAATTAAACAACTTAAATGAAACCCCCCTCTAAGTTGAACATGTTCTTCACACTTATAAAAATTGAACCTAAAGTGATAGTTAAGCATACCACACAAGCCTTCAAAGCACACATTAGCCTAAGTCACCACTTCTAGCCTTAGGTTAAGTCGGTGCATGGTTTGATGTTTGTTTTATTTTGTGATATATATTTTATACTGGATGTTAGGGTATATGCTCATGGAATGAATGGTAGGATGCTCTTAGTCTAACTATTCTTTTTGTAGGGGATTGTGCTTAAGGGGCGCTATCATAAATAAAATATAATTGATTTTGCTTGCAGGTGCTTTATACCCTTAAGCATAATCCAATATGATAGGTGGACTTAGTCACCCATGTGTGGGGTGATGAGTCTAATATTCATGCTTAGGATTTTTTTGGCTTGTTTTAACTAATCGTTGTTTTGTATGTGCTAGATAGATTTTTCACTTTTCCTTTTCATGTAAATTTGTGCAATTAGGATTTTGGAATGATTATTATGGGGATTAGGATGAACATTGGTCATAAGATTCTATCTTATGCACCATGTGAAGTCTTGGAGCATCTACCTTTCAACCATCCAAAAGAAGGAACCAAAGAAGAAAGAAGAAAAGAAGAAGAAAAAAGACAAGAAGAAAGAAGAAATGAAGCTTGAAGACCCACATAACAATAAATTCCTTGCTTAATTATAATTTAATTTATTTGTAATTGTTGTATAAGGTATAACTACCCACATTTGATATTTGGTTTGTGGTGGTGGTGCCACCACAAAGGCCTTTATTCTTTTATTAGATTTATAAATTGGTTGATGATTTGTTTAGCTTTTGCATTAAGTGGAATGCTTTTCCTAATTTCTTCTTTGCTTTATGTATGGCCTGGATGTGGATTAAGCTCTTTAGGGAAAAAATAAATCCTTAACCCAACTTAATAAATCAAAATAAAAATTAAACAACTCATAATCTCATCTAAAGCTTATGTTTAAAATCAAGATAAAAGAATTAGCAATCTCTTAGCTGGATGAGCATTTCTTTTATAATATCATGCACAAATGCATCTTATTTCACTCTTGATTGGAGGGCTTCCACCTTATCTAGAGAAACTTAGCTTGACCTTTGACAGCCATGGTGGAAACTCACCTTCTCCCTTCTCACTGATCTAATAACTCTATTTCTCATGCATTAGTCTTATGAATCCTATTAGCCTTAGTCAAAATAATTATACAAAATGAAAGTAAAATGAAATTTGAAATTGCATTAGATTTAGGTCATTTGAAGCATGCCATTTAAATGATTTAGTCTCTTTAGGTAGTGAGTTTAAGGACTTAGTATTTTTTAAACAAATAACAGCCTAGCTATCTTATATAAGCATAAAGACTTGCCTACATGTATTTAAAATTGTAGGAAGAGTTAGTTGGCCACCCAGCTTGTAAGTCCAAGTTGTCGTGGTTTGTCCTCTCTTGTGAGGCAAACCAATTATCCATTTTCACCTTAGATTGTGTTAGGCCCTCGAAGCTCCCTATTTAGATTAGGTTACTTTTCCCTTTGTGGGTCATAAGCATAATTCCTCACCTCTTAGGCATTTCTTAATCTTGTGTTAAGAAATCTTAAATCCTAAATTTCTAGTAAAAAATGCAACTCAAACAAACTAAATCAATTTCAAAAATATAAAGCCCAACTATAGGATAGTTTGAGATGCTCACTAGACTTCCTAGCATCGTGGGCATCTATTACTTATCTTCCATTTTGGCTTTAATAATAACTCCCTCTTTTGATCAGTCCCATTTGATCTTTCAAAAAAAAAAAAAAAACTAATTGATTGATAGTATTTCCTATTGAAATCTTCAAAGACAATGATCATTTACCTTAATCGAGAGTTTTCCTAAGGAATCCCCATTCCTTATGATGTAATTAGATATAAGGGCTTGCCCCTGTAAGGAACTTAATGAACCCAGTTTAAAATAAACCCTGCTTTATTTTTCCATATAAAGTAAGGAAAGAATCTCTAGTACATATGCAGGCCCATCATCCTTAGGAGCCCTTATTAAGGTGATTATGTCCATTAAAGGGTAGTAACATTTGCCTTTTGAGATAATACACTATTTTCTTGATGATGTACCTGATCACTTGAATAAGTACATCTGTAGATCTGCATGACATCCTTAAAAGATGAATTTCTATAGGTCGCCTCTTTCTTTTCTCACCATAGATTTGAAAGGCGACCCCTTATAGGAATTTTTCTACAAACAGATTTTTCTAGCGACTCTATTGGGGATGGTTCCTCTCTCCATCTTTGATAAATGATCGTTGTCTTTAAGTATTAATAGTGGGTTTGTGCTTTGGTATAAATCCAAGACTATCCTTCTTTCCATTGGCAATTAGCTCATTTCATTCTTGAGTTGAGTTAGCCAACATCTTTAGGTTTTAGGACTGCATTCCTTGTTGGTCTTAAAACCCCCGTTGGGTTCTCCAATGGGTAAAATGAAAAGATCTAAATAAAAAGGAAGAATCTTAAGAACTTCCTCCTTATGAATTTCATGATAAGGAAAGGTTCATTCTAAAATAATAAAGACAAAAATAAATTTTTCATAAGAATTTTGCTTTTCAAAAAACACCTTTTCAAAAATGCACTTAATAAAATATCCTCCACAAAATTTTATCACCCACATTTAACAAATCCCATATTTGTTACATGTAGGGATTTTCAAAAATAAAATTAATACATTTTACAAAAGCACGAATGAACATCTTTTCACTTTGGTGAACATTTCATTTTCAAAATAAATGAACAATCATCTTTTCCAAAACTCACAATCATAGTCATGAAGTTTTCAAAAAGCACACATGAATCTTTCTATTCAATACACTCACACCTATTGAATGGAAGTTTCATTTGTAAAAAAAATTAAACTTTTCAAAAAGCACATATGAATGTTCATTTAATATACTCAAATTTATTAAATGAAGATTTCATTCCCAACTAAAAATAAATAAAAGTATCATTTCGGAAATCCCACTTGAACATACCTCACATATGTTTTAAGTTGGAATTCCTCTCTTTCAAAAAAAATAAATAAATAATAAGCAACAATCACACACAAAATAAAATTTTCATATTTCAAAAATAAGATTAATCTCCATTCTGCATACCTAAATTTGTTGAAAGGAAGTACTCTCTTTCAAAAATTAAAACTTAAACAATCATACTTTCAAAATTCTAAAACACATTTGGAACTTCACTTAGAAACCCAAATTTGTTAAGTGAAGTCTCCAAAACAAAAATTCAAAATTTTCAAACACATTTTGAACCTCACTTAATATACCCAAATTTGTTAAGTGAAGTCTCCAAATTCCAAATTCAAAAATTTTCAAACACAATTGGAACTTCATTTAACATACCCAAATTTGTTAAGTGAAGTCTCCAATTTCAAAATTCAAAACACATTTTGGAACTTCATTTAGCATACCCAAAATTGTTAAGTGAAGTCTCCAAATTCAAAATCTAAAACTTTTCTAAACACATTTTGGAACTTCACTTAACATACCCAAATTTGTTAAGTGAGGTCTCCAAATCCAAAACCAAAATTCAAAATTTTAAAACACATTTGGAATTTCATTTAACATACCCAAATTTGGTAAGTGAAGTTTCCAATTCAAAATCCAAAACTTTTCAAAACACATTTGGAATTTCACTTAACATACCAAAATTGGTTAAGTGAAGTCTCAAAATTCAAAATCCAACAAAAATTTTCAAACATACATTTGGAACTTCATTTAGCATAATCTAATTTATCTAAAATCAAAAACCAACAATCATACTTTAAAATTTTTAAAACACATTTGGAATTTCACTTAACATACCCAAATTTGTTAAGTAAAATCTCCAAATTCAAATTCCAAAATTTTTCTAAATAAACTTTGGAACTTCATTTAGCATACTCAAATTTGTTAAGTGAAGTTTCCAAATACAAAATTAAAATTTTTAAACACCTTTGGAACTTCTTTCCTTAACATACCAAATTTTCTAAGGAGAAGTTTCCAATTTTCAAAACTAAAATAAATCAAAAATTTTGAACACATCCTTTGGAGATTCATTTAGCATACCCAAGTTTGCTAAGTGAAATTTTTATTTCACAAAATTAAGTGAGACTTCATATTTAGCATACCAAATTTACTAAAGTAAAGTCTCCAATTTCAATCACATCAAAACAAAACAAAACACCTTAGGATTCCCTTAGCATACCAATTTTTCTAAGTATCCTACCTTTTGAAAAATCAAAACATCAAAACAAAAATGAAACACTTAGGATTTCTTAGCATACCTAAATTTGTTAAGGATCCTATTTTCGAAAATTAAACAAGACACACTTGAATTCTTCACTTAGCATACATAAATTTGCTAAGTGATAAATCCAAGTTTTCCAAAATCAAAACAAATTCACAAAAAAGAAACAATCGCTTTTTCAAACACTTCACTTAGCATACCTAAATTTGCTAAGTAAAATTCCAAAATAATCAAACAAAACTAAAATAAATTTGACCCTCACTTTAACATACCCACATTTGTTAAAGGAAAGGGTCCTCAAATCAAAAATTCAAATTCAAAACAAAACATGAACCTATGGAAGCATCCTTATCAAAAAATTTTGAATCCATTTTTCAACATACCTAAATTTGTTAAAGTTGGATTCATATTCAAATTCCTCTTTTAATCAATCTTCTCAAATCCATTTGAACCCCACTTAACACTTCCAAGTTGTTAGATGTGGGTTCAAATTTTCAAAATTCAAAATTCAAAAAAAATCTATGGAGACAGAAATTTGATACAAGTTCATTTCTCATTGCAGATCTTTACAGTCAATACAGTACAATTTAGTTTCAGTATACTACAGTCGTGGAAATGCCCGATTCTCAAAAATTTGTCTTTGCCTTCCCCCACGGTATGGATATAGCTTTAGATTAGGTTGACTTCCCCTGTATGGACCATACCCACCTGATTTACTTTGGTCTAGATTTGAGGGAGCCAGGATCACATGTGAGGGCATTCCCCACTCGCCAAGAAGACCAAGGTGACCGCGTAAATCAGGGATAGACCTCTAATTATGATGCCTCTTCACTAAAGAGGAAAGCTATGGAAGTACCACATACTTCACTATTATAGTGCATACCGGCAAGATGAGCTTCACCAGTAGTTCATCCCCAGTTGCTCATGTAGTGAGCTAGTACCCTCGCCATCTCCTCCAAGGGTAAGGCTCCCTCTCTCAAGGCTCCCCCCCTACTTTGAGTATGGGTCTAGCTGCCTCCTCATCCTACCCGCACTCCAAAGATAAGAACAAGAACCATGATTAACCCAGCCACACCTGGATAGCTAGAGCTAGAGGTCATGACGATGAATGAGTCTCCCATTATCATTTCACCACTGGCTACAAAAAAACAACAATCTATTTGTCACCTCCAATGGTGTGTTTCATCACCTACAATTTTGGGGAGTAAGGTCACGCCGCCTCCTCGATCTATCTTATGCCGTAGGCAACATGTGGACCGTGAGTCCAACACTTAGTTTGATCTTCAATCTATTATCCCCCACATCATAGGGAGGCAGATTCATTAGGAGAGGGCTTGTGAGGCCCATACAACACATGTTACTAACAGGGAGCAATGAAGGTTCAAGCCTCCGCTCGCTTTGATTGATTTTCCAACTGATGCTGCGTACAATGATACTAATAGTATTCTTTTCACTGGGACCAGCCACCACAGGAGGGCAGTTCCTGTGCATAGAGAGTCGGTGGTGTCTCCACCCCACCACCCCTCATCTACCATTGCTAGTATAGGCTACATCATCTCCCATTCCATCTAAGTCCATGAAGGCCTCATTCGGGGAAAAGCACACCCCGTTGGTGATCCGGCTACGGCCAAGAGATCCTACCCCTTCTACACCACCCATTATGGTAGGGTCGAGCTCTCCTGCTCGACCTTCTGCCCTAGTGGTGGTGCGAAGGAGTGGCGACCCCAAAGCATCGTGGTCATCCTTTCACCAACTCCATACTCGATGTGAGATGGTGATAATTATTTATATTCTAGATTATAGTTTAGTTGCACCAAAGGTAGGATTGTTACCCCTCTTATAGCTAGCAAATCAAGAGTGTCATTCATCCAAAGGAGTACACCATACAGATTGACTCTCCAATGATGGATTGACTCTCGCTTGCGACAATGATATGATCACCTAAATTGTCTGTACTTGCTAAGTTAAATCATTCCTTAGATGAGATAGTTGCACATTATTTCATCGAGAAGAAGGAGATCTTAGGGTACGCTTGGTTTGATGAAGAGAGAGTTAGTTTCGATCACAATGAAGATGACTTGATGGGGGATTCAGCTGAGTATGTATGGTTGACACTAGAGGATCTCTTCTTAGGGAATAATAAGTTCTAGAAGGGGATGAGGTTGATCAAGAAAACACCATAGAATTAGCCCAACACCTATCATAATAGTTTAGGTGGAAAGATGAGCAGATTAATAGGATGGCACAACAATTACATGACTTATTAAGCAGGTCGATAAGCCCCTTTAGTTCATCCTACAAAGTCAATCAACCCGAAGTTAGCATGTCTTGGACCCAATCATGACTCTTCCCCATTGAGAGCAAGGTAGCACATGTAGGAAGGTAGTGGAAAGTATCTCCATACAAGAAAAAGATATAAAATCCATGGTTGAGCAGCAAGTGAAGGAAGCTTTGGCATAAGCCCGGGGTGGATCATTAGTTCCAAAGGGTAGACTCTACCTAAAGGAATTCAATGTTATCCAGTATCCCAAAGGTTTCATGCCTCCTTCATTTAAAAGTTTTGAAGATAGTGGAACCCTGAGGCAACACATAGCACATTTCATGGCCAATTGTTGCAATGTAGGTGGCAGAGATGCTTTGTTCGTTCATCTTTTTTTTAGCAGCCTAACGAGTATTGCTTTTGATTGGCATGTTGAACTGCCCAACAGTTCAATAAAGACATTTGCTGAGTTAGAGCACCTCTTCATCAAGAGATTTGAGCTCAAAGGGTCGTAGGTGATCTCATTAAACAACAAAGACCCCGAGTCACTTATTGATTATATTCTCCGATGGCATAACCTGAGTATGAAGTGTGAACTGTAGCTATCTAAATAGCAAACCATTGAGATTCTCTTGAAGAATATCCATGGCCCAGTCGCCTTCATGCTTAAGGGTTTCACTGTCAAGACATTTGAGAAGTTAATCAACAATGCAACTAGTCTATAAGAAGAGGCCAAATAGTTTCCTTTTAAGATCACCTAAGAAAAGTTAATGAAGAAGTGGGGTAGTAGCAGTGATTAATAAGGGGAAGCAGCTAGCTAGAGATCATTCTGAGAGATAATGACCTCAGCAGCCACCACCTTCTTTGCCACCACCGAGGCAACCCTCAGCCTCCATCAGCCTCCATGACCAAAGATCACGCCCATACCACTAGTAGCAGTGGCATGCACATCCGTTACCAGGTAGCTATAGTCCACCTACTCTTTTAGATAAGTTAAACAAACCTTATTCTTTTAAGAGTGAGGTAATCAGAATAATTTTTAAGAATCTCTTTAAAAAGCCTAATTTTCAACTATACGAGCCTGGGAGACCGAAAGAAGTAGGCAAAAGTCACGATCCAAACTTTTTCCCTTACCACCATATGCTAGGCCACCTTTTGGAGGATTGCTTCACATTCAAGGACTAGCTTGAACATAGTTTCCAGACAGGTGTTGCAGTTATCCCAAAGGAATACCTTGTGGAACAACCTTCTAGTTCGATTAGGGTAATCCTTGGGGATATAAGTGATCCTACCAAAATCAAAGAAGGTTGGGACATTTCTTTCTCTAAAACCTCTAAGAAAATTATTTATAAGATCAAGAAGCTTTCCTTGCAGGAGCTTGAGTCAGTTCAAACCTCCAACACCAAGAAAGGTTTGCAAGTTGTCAGTCCAACTCTAGGAAAGTGGGAGCTTAGTAGTAGTAGCAAAGAGCATGTGTGTCGCCAAGATAGCCCTTAGAATAAGGTCATGTCCACTCAGTCTTCCACCAACTTCTTCCATTTCAGCTAGCTCTTATGTTTCTTCTACTAGTAGAACTCTTATGTCTATGGATAAGGGCATTAAATCCCTCCACTCACTCTACTTGACTTCAACTTTGTACATCCAAATGATTTCAAGAAATTGAAGAATAAAGCTAGTTTGAATTACATCTATGTCACTTCTGATGGATTATCTTCTTTTATTCCTAAAAATAACTCTTCAAGTCTAAATAATTATAACATTTCTGATCTTCCCATTTCTAATTTAGAGTTGGATTTTCCAACTCTGAATACTATGGGTTCACCTATTAAGATAGACTTGGAATCATCCTGAGTCCTAGAGAGAAGTACAGAGTGCAGAACCTTCCAAGAGATCATGTCAACCTCCATAGTGGAAAGGTTCTACCTCTTAAGGCAGCACCTCTAGATAGACGAAAACAAGTCATTGGTATTGAAGATAGAGAAGCCCTTCCACAAGATCCTTACCCTTGGATATGCTTGTAGAAGATCAGCCCAAGGAGGACTACAATGTCCTTTCTCATCTAAGAAAGTTGTTATCTAAGCTAAGAATATATGATGCCATTATCTTATCCAAAGAGATGAGGGAATCACTAATCAAGGCCCTCCTTGATCTTGAAATATGCTTAGCTCAGCTGATCTCTATAGGTGAGGAGGCACATTATGCAAAAGAATCCAAAGAGATCACCTTCACAGATGAAGACCTTCTTCTGGAAGACTTGGAGCACAATCGCCCCTCTACATTACAGTCGATATAGATAGGTTCAAACTCACCAAGGTTCTCATGGATTCAAATGCATAGGTGAACATTATGAGTCTAAATGCCCTTGCCTATTTGAAGATTGACATCTCTACACTCCAAGGAGATAGGATGATGTTGAGAGGATCCAATGATCAAAGCAAGTGGGCTTTAGGTTTCGTAGTGTTACCTTCGGAGATAGGTGACTGTAAGACTGAAGTCAAGTTCTACAGAATCTTTTATTATAGGGTCATGCCTTTCGACCTTAAAAATGTTGGTGCTACATACCAACGTTGATGATCTAGTAGTCAAAATCATAGAATAGGAAGACCATCTCTTTGACTTGAGAGCAGTTTTCAAACTGTTACGATAATATAACCTCAAAATGAATCCCCTGAAGTGTGCATTCAGAGTCACTTCAGGAAAATTTCTTGGGTTTGTTGTTCGATAATGGGGAATAGAGATAGATCCTGAAAAATATTAATGATATCTTAGAAATTCTACCTTCTAAGAGTTTAACTCAACTCAGATCCTTTCAAAGATGGTTGGTGTATCTAAGATGCTTTATCTTTAATCTATCAGGGAGATGCAAACCATTCTCAGCACTTTTCAAAAAGGATGCCAAGTTCAAGTGGGATGATAAGTGCTAGCATGCCTTTAAAGACATCTAAGCTTGGTATTTCTAGAAATTCTTATCCCAAGCACATCCTCATCACAGATTGGATGACTCCTCGCTCTATTGGCCCAAGCCAACAATGAAGGGAAGGAAAGTGCACTCTACTACCTCAGCTATCATTTGATCCCTGCTGAAGCAAACTTCTCACCTATTGAGAAATATTGCATAGCTTTGATCTTTGCATCTCAAAAGGTATGGCACTACATGATTTCTCATAAGGTGAACTTGATCTCTCGAACCAATCCAATGCAGTATCTCATGATACAACCAATGCTTTTTGGATGTTTGGCTCATTGGTCCATGATATCTTGCAGTTCGATATCACATTCTGCATCTCCGTGGTAAAGGCAGCACTAGTGGATTTCAGAAAAGACACCCACCCCCTGATTATCCGCTGATGATCTCCGATGATGGCTCGCGCCAGCCTTTGTTGATGGCTCCCTGTATTGTCAGACCTTTGGCCAAATGTGCTTACATTGTTTAGACAAACATGATGCTCATGGCATTATAACTAAGGTACATTCAGGTCTATGTGCAGCACATCAATCCAGTCCAAAGATAAAGATGTAGATTAAAATACTTGGATACTACTGGCCTTTGATGATCACAGATTGCATGGATGTAATTAGGAGGTGCCATCAGTGTCAGGTACACGGTGTGGTCCTCCACCAACCACCCAACATTCGCCCCTACATTAGCTTCATGGCCATTTGAGTGTTGGGGTATCAACACGGTATAGATTGGTGATATTCCACCATCTACTACCCCAAAGTAAATGGCTTAGTAGAAGCATTCAATAAAACTCTCATCCAGATACTGAAGAATTCTCTTGATGATAACAAACAACAGTGGAACGAGCAGTTGGTTGAAGCTTTATGGGCCTACCGCACTACATACCGAACTCCAACTCAGTCTACCCTAATTTCTTTAGTGTATGGGTCTAAAGCCATTCCTCCCTTAGAAGTTCAACTTCCATCATTAATGATAGCATTGGTAACAAGATCACTACAAAGCATAATGCAAAGTTATGATTAGAAGAGCTTGAAGGTTTGGAGGAGAGTCACCTACGGGCGTGCCAAAACCTCGAGTTGCACAAGGCCAAAATGATTCAAGCTCACAACAAGCTGGTCCACCCTAGGTCTTTCTGAGCAGGAGAACTTATGTTAGTCCTAAGGAGACAAATTATTGCCCATTGAAAAGATGGGAGGCAAGTTTGAACCCACTTAGGAAGGCCCCTATGTCATAGAGAAGGCCTACTAAGGAGGATCTTATCAGCTTATTGATTGTAAAGGGGAACACTCGATGCTTTCAATTAATGGCCTCTATCTAAAGATATATTACCCATGAAATAAAATATGTTTGAAGACAATCATTAATAAAAAGAAGAAAATCTGATTCCATTCATACATCCTCTCTTCTTTCTAAGTGTTGCTTGCTTGTCTTGCGAATTCATCGTAACGTGTCTAGGGTAGGTGTAAGGGTCCCCCAGTGGCATCCTATCCCTCTTTCACAACACAAACACAATCTCACGATGATTCCATTATGTTGAATCTTTCCCTAACATGTTAAATTTGTATGTCATGTGGTTTCATGAATTCATATTTTTCAAATTCAATTTAAAAATGAAATTATTTATTTTATGTCAAATTTGTATGTGTTGGCTAAAGTAGAAATATGAGTGTCTATTATCACACTAAATCCAAATTATTTTCAAAACATATAAATCAAATACGAAATATGAAAGTATGCAACTTATACTTTAATTATAAGCTTGCATGTGAAAGAATATAAAGGTATGCTTAGTATAGGTTTCCTTTCTTTCTTTTGTTGCTATAAATTTGAATAGGAATTTGGTGAGTTATATGGTTCATTTGAAAAGAACCTAACACTCACTTAATTCCATATATGATTCATCTCTATGCTACCACTTAAGAAGGGTAATATTTGCATGTTGCATAAATAAAAATGAACCCATTAATACAACTTTTGCATTCTCCTTTTCTATTTCATTTCTTTTATATACATGTTTGTATTTAAGAAAAGTGGCATATTAGTCTAGACAATCTCGAGATTGCGAGGCTTTAAGTAGCCCTAAGTAGGTCTTGTACTTTACACCACTCATTAATAAAGGCATTGTACTCACTTATGCCTTTCTTACTTTCATGTGTGTATGTGAAACATTGGATAAGGAAACCCCTTTCTACATAAGAAAAACCATGCATATTCAACTTCCAATAGTACCTTACACTCCTGGTGCTAACAATGGCACTGTACTCACTTTTGTCTTTTATACTTGTAAATGTGCATATGAAAAATGGATAGAAGAATCACCCTCTTCTACTTAACAAAATCATGCATACATGAAACATTCCAAATTTCCTTAAGCAACCTCTCTTAGCATTCTCTTTCCATGCATTTCATTTTGTACACGCACATGTATTTAAGAAAAGTGGTATATTAGTCTGGACAATTTCAAGATTGCGAGGCTTTAAGTAGCCCTAAGTTGGTCTTATATCGTACACCCCTAGTGCTAACAATGGCATCGTACTCACTTATGTCTTTTATACTTGTACATATGAAAAATGGATAAAAGAATCACTCTCTTCTACTTAACAAAATCATGCATACATGAAACATTCCAAAAAATTTTAAGAAACCTCTCTTAGCATTCATTATTAAGGTGTGCTAAATACTTGCATCGGATGTATAGATATTCTTAGGATTCATTCATGTGCATGATACACATGTTGGAAAGAAATAAAATATTGTGTGTTTTGTGATAGTAATTCACTTTACTAAATCTTAAAATGTCTTTCTTTTTAAATAGGTTTGTTTAGGAAAAATCTAAACTTAGAAAAAATTAAAACACATAAGAAAACATTCTCTAAATAAAAAAATCATTAATGAATCTACCTTAGAAATCACTTAAGGTAGAGAGGAAAGAAAAGTTCTCTTATCTTTTCCTCTCTTTACAACACTTAGTAATTAAGAAGATTCATTCAACCCAAATCAAATCATCAAATAAAATTAACCCAAATCAACTAAACAACTTAAATTGAAACCATCCTCTAAGTTGAACATTTTCATACTTAGAAAATCTAAATCTTAAAGCCTAGCTAAGCACACCACATAAACCTTTTAAAACACACATTAGCCTAAGTCACCACTTCTAGTCTTATGTTAGGGCGGTGCATGGTTTAATGTTTGCTTTTATTTTATGATGTGATATTTTAGTTTGGATGTTAGGGTGTATGTGTGCAGAATGAATGGTAAGATGATTTAGTATAATCATTATCTTCTGTAAGAGATAGTGCTTAAGGGGGCCTGTAATAAAAATATAAATTCTCTTATTGTCCAGGTTGCTTATACCCCTAAGCATAATCCAAAATAAGCTGGGTGGACTTAATTACCCATGTTGGGTGCGAAGTCCAATATATGCTTATACATGCTTAGGATTTGTGTGGTTTGTTTAGCTAATCTCTATTTTACAGTTTTTAGTTAAATTTACTTTTTTCCCTTTTCATGTACTTTTGTAATGAGGATTTTAAAATAATTGTTATGGGGGATTAGGATGAGCATTAGTTATAAGATCATATTTTATGTACCATGTGAAGCCTTTGGAATATCCACATTCCAACCATCTAAAGAAGGAACCAAAAGAAGAAAGAACAAAAGAAGAATGAAGAAATGAAGAATGAAGACCCCATAAAATGAATTCCTTGCTTAATTGTAATTATTTAATTTTTACACTGGGTTGTATAAGGGCGGAGCTCAACTACCCAATTTATTATTGAGTTTGTGCAGTGGTGCAAGACCACACTTGAGCTCTTACTCTTTTGTGCTAGCTTTATAAAATGTTTGATGTTTGTTTAGCTTGTGCATTATGAATGGTATCCAAGTTTCTTCCTTACTTTGATGTATAGCCTAGATGATGATTAAAATCTTAGACAAAAATAAATCTTCTACCAAATTAAATACATCCCATCTTGTTGATTTTGGCCCATAATCTAATTTCTCATGGCTTAGACTTAAAAAAATCTTGAAGCTTGTGTCAAATGAATTGTCTGGAAATGAAAATAAAATATATGAAAAATTTGCATTAGAGTTAAGTCATTAATCATGCCCTACATGATCTAGTCTCTTAGGGAGTGTGTTTAGGGACTCAGTCTATTTCTAAATAAATAATAACCTAGCCATCTTGCATAATGCATAAGACTTGCCTACATGTATTTAAAATTATAGGAGGAGTTAGTTGGCGGACACCCTAAGGCGGTTGTAAGTCCAACAGTCGAGTGATTTATCCTCTCTTGTGGAGGTAAACCATATGCCCATTTTCACCTTAGATTTAGGTCGTGCATTAGCCCTTGCCAAAGCTCTATAGATTTAGGTTATGAGGTTCTTATTTCCTTTTAGGCTGTGAATATAAAACCTCACCTCTTAGGCATTTCCAAGACCTTGCATCATGGAATTATAAGCCCTAAATTTCTAATAAAAATTCAACTCAAACAAATAAATCCTTTTCAAATTTTAAAAATGTAAAGCCCAACCATTGGATAGTTTGAGATGCTCGTTAGGTTTCTTAGCATCATGAGCATCACCTACTTATCTTCCTTTAGCTTCGATAATAACTCTCTCCCTTTGATCATCCCATTTGATCTTCCAAAATAAACTAATTTATTTTTTGTCTAACCTTCAAAATCTTTGGAGATAATGATCATTTACCTTAATCGAGAGTATTCTTAAGGAATATCATTCCTTAAGATGTAATTAACTATAGGGGCTTACCTCCATAGGAAACTTAACGAACCCAATTTAAAATAAACCCTACTTTACTTTTCTATGTGAAGTAGGGGAAGAATCTCTGGTACATATGCATACCCATTGTCCTTAGGAGTCCTTATTGAGGTGGTTGGGTCTATTGTAGGGTGGTGACTTTTGTCTTTTGAGATAGTACACCTCTCCTCAATGTCACACTCGATCACCCTAATAGGAACATCTACAGATCTATGTGGTGTCCCAACTAAAAGTGTATATGTATGTTTTCATTTATCCTCTTCAAAAGGATAGATGAAGGCAGAAATATTTCACCATAATCAAAAAACTATCTCAAGAAAAATCACAAGCCCATTAGATGAAGCAGAGAGCTCTCTCCTATGCTCTCGTGGGTGGCACCTTGTACCGATGGTCTTTTCATCAAATGTGGTTATGCTGTTTGGACAAATAAGAAGCCCATAAGATTATTATCGAGGTACATATAGGTCTATGCGGAGCGCATCAATACGGTTAGTAGATGAAAGCAAAGATCAAGGAACTAGAATACCACTTGCCTTTGATGATTACATACTACATGAATGTTGCTAGGAGATGCCATCAGTGTCACGTACACAGTGTGGTCCTACATCAACCACCCAACATTCTACATCCTACATTGGCCTCATGGCCATTTGAGTGATTGGGTACCAACATAGTGGGTCCTATCAATCCTCCTTCTTCTAAGGGTCATCGATTCATCTTAGCTGCCACTAACTACTTTTCCTTGTGGGTGGAAGAAATCCCACTCAAAGAGGTCATAACTCAACATGTGCTCCAATTCTTCAGGATCATATTGTATATAGGTTCAGGGTGCCTCGATTAATTATATCCAATAATGGTACTGCATTCAAGAGCACTAAGATCAACAACTTCTCCAGGAGACATAGTATAGATTGGAGATACTCCACCATCTACTATCTTAGGGAAAATGACTTAGTAGAAGCATTCAACAAAACTCTCATCCAAATACTAGCGAAAATACTTGACAACAAGCGATAGTTGCATGAGCAGTTGGTTGAAGCCTTGTGGGCCTACCACACCACATACAGAACTCCAACACAATCTACCCCATTCCCCTTAGTGTATGGGTCCTAAGCCATTCTACCCTTAGAAGTTCAGCTCTTATCACTAAGAATAGCAATGGATAGTAAAATCACTACAGAGCAGAATGCAAAGTTATGGTTAGAAAAGCTCGAAGGTTTGGAGGAGAGACGCCTACGGGGGTGCCAGAACCTCAAGTTGCAAAACCAAAATGATTCAAGCTCACAACAAGCTGGCCCACCCTAGAACTTTTCAAGTAGGAGAGCTTGTCCTAGTTCTAACAAAATCAATTATTGCCCATCAAAAGATGGGAGGCAAGTTTGAACCCACTTGGGAAGGCCCTTTTGTCATAGAAAAGGCCTACGAAGGAGGATCTTATCAACTAATTGATTGTAAAGGGGAACACCCGATGGTTCAAATTAATGGGCTCTATTTTAAGAAATATTACCCATAAAAATATGTTTGAAAATAATTATTATTAAAAGAACAAAAATTTTATTCCAATTCATCAAAATCTTCTCTTCCTTCGAAGTGTTGTTTGCTTGTCTTGCGAATCCGCCACGACGTGTTTAGGGTAGGTGTAAGATAACCCTAGCACAAACACAATTAAACACAACACCCCAGTGCTACTAAAATAGGTGTGAGAGAACCTAAGAGGCATCCTTTTTTGACTAGCACAACTAAGTTAGGTGTGAGAGAACCCAAGAGGCATCCTTTCTTAGTGGGATCACAACAGCCATTCGTGGCACCATTTCATCAATTCCCCAATATGTTTTAAGATAGGTGTAAGAGAACCTAAGAGGCATCATATTCCTTCTCACACAAACATAAACACAAATCTTTTATCTCAGGCTATTTTGATGTGGAAGCAAACCCAATGTGACACTCACTCATTAGCTGCTCTAGGTCGGGTTGACATGCCATCTTGCTAGTATGTTACCCTAATGGTTACTTATTTTGGAGGATGTGAGTCCATGTGCTTTCTTCCTGACTTGACCATTGCAAACCAATGAGCGCCTTATTAGTTTGGTAGGCTTCACTGCCTAGCCAGTAAGCTTCCACATGTTGATTTTATCTAAGAAGATGTGAGTCCCCACACTTTCTTCTTGAACTAACGATCATGCACTGACTAGGTCGAGTATATTTAAAGTTTAGGGTAAGTCCCCCAGAGGCTCCTTTCCTCTCAACTACTTTTGAGTTGATATAAGTCCCCCAATGGCATTCACTAGTCACCTTAGGTCGGATAGCGCCTATCAAGCCGAAGATAGACTATCCCAACAATTAGATCCGCTATAGCAGGATGTCACTCCCCGATGCTTTCTTCTTAGGCTGAATGTTGCAAACCAATGGGCACCTTAGGTTGGTTGATGTTTGTTATACTGTCAATGACTCACCCGGTGGATACACCACTCTTGGTAGATGTGACTCCCCATGCTTTCTCATTGAGTTAGCCACCAAATACCTATAGATATTTTTTCTTCTCACTTAGTATGATCCCTCACAAACCAACAGGGTACATGATAAACAAAATAAACAAACAAATTAATTTGCTTGTGGATTAGTAATTCAAGCTGCTAGCAGCCCCTTTCCAATGCATCCAATCTGGGTAATGTTAACTCCCTATAGAACTGACCATGCTTGAGTTGAGATAGTCCTGTGGTCGGCAGACTCTCTCTCAGTCGCCTTTTATTAGGTTCAATCTATTTTTCCACAAGCAAGTTACCTCGACATCCATTTCGCTTTGGAAGATATAAGTCTATTATGCATTCGTTCTAGTATAGTTGTCACAAATGATCTCGGGGTTGACATGTTACCGCCAATGTGTCACCCCGGGTCTTTATTCAGAAAGATGTGAGTCCCCTAGCTTTCTTCCCTAAATTAACCATTGCAAACTGAAAGGCACCCCTTTGGTTGGATAGTTCTCCCCTCGATCAAGAAGCTACTCCCTTTAGATTGGTAAATCTGAAGTAGACCAAGGCCAACAAAGCCCCTACTCAATGCAATCCATCCCAAACTAAGGGGATCCATCAAAAAATAATTAAAAATGGACTTAATCTTGATAATTTTGAATTGATGTAAGTCCCCCAGTGGTATTCACTCAATAGTTAGCCTTATGTCGGGTTTGATTTATTGCACAAGCAACCGATCACCCCAGTGGTTCCTTATTGGAAGATGTGAGTCCCTGCGCTTTCTTCTCAACTTGACCATTGCAAACTAAAAGGAAATCACTTTGGTTGGATAGTCCTACTATGTGGTTGGTAGACTACCCCTTTGGATTAAAAAATCTGAAGTAGACTAAGGCCAACATAACCCCTACTCAGTGCATTCCATTGTAAATTGATAGGATCCATAAAAAATAACTAAAAATAAAATTAATCTTGAATATTTTTGAGCTTATTTAAGTCCCCCAGTGACATTCACTCAATAGTCAGCCTAAGGTTGGGTTCAATTCATTTCCTTGTCAACTGATCACCCCAGCAACTGATCTCTACTTTGAGATGTAAGTCTACTATGCTTTCTTCATAGTATAGCTGCTGCACACAGAAACGCACCCCTTTGGTTGGATAGCCCTACCATGTGGTTGGTATACTACCCCTTTGGATTGGTAAATTTGAGCTAGGCCTAGGACAACATGGCCCCTACTCAGTGTGATCCATCACAAACCAATAGGGTCCATCTCAAAATCCAAAATTAAAAAAAAAACTAAAACAAATTCAACCCTCCTCCCTCGGTGGAGTCAAACTGAACAAACAAAATAAATACATTCAACCTCCCCCACTATAGTCAAATCAAATAATCAAATAATCAAATCAATCAAATCAACTTGCCTCTCCTCTATGAGATGCAAATCTTTTCATCCCCAGCGGATCCCAAATTCTAATCCTCTAGTGGATTTCACAACTCTTCTCCCTAGTGGATGACTTGAACTTGCTACGCTAATGGAGAGTTCACTTTTTCATCCTTGGTGGAGCACCAAATTATAAATCAACAAATCATCAATTTCTCTCTAGCGAGACTCAAATTAAATCAAACCTCTCATCCCCCAGTGGATGACTTGAGCCTCTTCTCCTAGTGGAAGGTTCACATGCTTAATCCCTGGTGGATTCCTCCTTCACTCTCTATTAACCTCATTTTTAAGATGAGCTCTCAACCCCTCCATCTTAGACATAGGACTTCTCTTAGACTTTATGAGATCCTTAGTCTTAAGACACATCTAGGGATTAGGTAGACAGTTAACCTAGCCCTAGAAACTTAAAAGAGTTAGCCATAGGAATAGGTCATGCCTTAGGGGTGTTAGGAAAATTTGCCTACCCTATAGCTTAAACCAATTTCCTCACTTCCTTCCTTCAAGTCAAGCTTAAATAAATTCCAACTTAATTGATTTCCTCCAAACTCAAATCAATTCCAAAGATTGAAATCCATGACCAATTCTAAATGATTGAAGCTTATGATTGAAATTCTAAGCTCAAAATATTTCATAAGTCCTTTGATTCCCTCTCATGGACTTAGCCTAAATCAAATATAAATCAATTCAAATTCAAGAAATTATTTCACAACCCATTCATATTCTCTTTTATATTCACACAACAACAATAACAACAACAACAATAACAACAAGCCTTTATCCCGCTAAGTGGGGTCGGCTACATGAATCCTTTGTCTCCATTGTGTCCTATTATGTGTCAAATTCTCATTTAATTCAAGTATACTTAAGTCATTTTTATACATCTTAACCAAGTATTTTTAGATCTACCTCTACCCTTCTTAACATAAGGCAAATCTAATGCATCAACTCTCCTAATCGGGTCATCAGATGGTTGACGCTTTATGTGGCCAAACCATCTAAGGTGACTCTCTCTAATCTTATCTGCCATTGGAGCTACTCCAATTTTTTCCCGAACATACTCATTTTGCATTTTATCTCTAAGAGTAAAGCCACTCATCCACCTGAGCATCCTCATCTCTGTAACACTTAACTTAGTCTTATGCTTCTCTTTTATTGGCCAACATAATACACCATAAGTCATTGCGTGCCTTACCACCATCTTATAAAATTTTCCTTTAAGTTTAAGTGGAACTTTTCTACACAATAGATGCATTCCTTCACTTCAACCATCCAACTTGAATTCTACTAATAACATCTCCATCTATTTCACCATCATTTTGAACAATAGAACCTAAATATCTGAATCACTCACTCTTATTAATGACTTGTTCACCTAATGCACAACACTAGCACTAGAGCTTCTACAACTAAAATTACACTCCATATATTCAGTTTTAGATCTACTTAAACAAAAACCTTATACTCTAATGTTGACCTCATAATTCAAGTTTCTCTTGGACTCCCTCTCTAGCCTTATCAATAAGAAGAATGTCATCAGTAAAAAGTATACACCAAGGTACATCTTCCTGTAAATGCCTAATAAGAATATCCATAACTAAAGCAAAAAAGATAAGGGCTTAAAGTTGATTCTTGATATAATCCAACTGAAATAGGAAAATATTTTGTCAATCCTCCTTGTGTTTGGACACAAGTAATAGCTCTAGTATACATATCCTTAATTACTTGAATATAACCAATATTAACTCCTTCGTCTAGAACTCTCCAAAGAACATCTCTTGAAACTTTATCATAAGCTTTCTCTAAATCAATAAATATCATATGTAGATCCTCCTTATTGTCTCCATACTTCCCATCAAGCCTCTTAACAAATGTATAGCATTCATAGTAGATCTACCTGGCATGAAACCAAACAGATTGTGAGAAACTTTTGTATCACATCGTAACCTATGCTCAATTCCCATAATTTTAATGTATGACACATTAACTTAATTCCTCTATAATTTGTACACTCTTGTGCATCCCATTTATTCTTAAATATAAGAACCAACAAACTCTTTCTCCACTCATCTGGCATCTTTTTAGTTTTTAAAATAGCATTAAAATGATTTGTAAGCCAAGAAATTTTTTGATCCCCTAAACATTTCCACACTTCTATTGGAATATCATCAGGTCCTACTACTTTTCCATATTTCATTTTCTTTAAAGCTTCTCTAAGTTCAGACTTACTAATACGACGATAAAAATAAAATTCTCTATTTTTATTTAGGGTATTAAAGTTTCTAAAATCAATTGTACTTTTAGATCCTTCATTAAAAAGTTTATCAAAATACCTCATCCACCTATTTTCAATATCTTTTTCTAAGGAAAGCACTTTATTATTTTCATCCTTAATACACCTCACTTGAACTAGGTCTTTACTTCTCCTATCTCTTTAGTTGGCTAACTTTGCATACATCTTTCACCTTCTTTGGTATCTAATCTATTGTATAAATCACTAAAAGTTAAATTTTTTGCATCATATATTGTTTTCTTAGAATCTCTATAGGCCACTTTATATATTTTCCAATTCTCCAAGTTTTTACATCTAAACCAAGTTTTATAAAAATGCTTCTTATTTCTTATCTTTGTTTGCACACTCTGACTCCACCACCAACTAATTTTATTAAATGAAGTTTTTTCTTTTGATTCTCCAAGCACATTTTTAGCAACTTGCTTAATTTAGCTTGCTACTTTTCCTACATAACATTAGCTTCCTTATGAACATCCCAAATATTAAGCTCTTGTAGCTTGCTCTTAAAAATATTTTATTTGTGTTCTTTAAGTGTCCCCATCTAATCCTAGGATAATAATTTGATTTATTTTTCCTCTTATAATATTTCATCTTAAAATCTAAAACTAATAATCGATGTTGGGTACTTAAACTTTCACTTGGAATGACCTTACAATCTTTACAATCTAAACGATCTATTTTTCTTACAGAAAATAATCAATTTGTGTTTTATTATATCCATTTTTATAAGTAATAATATGTTCATCTCTTTTCTTGAATAAAGTATTAGCAACTACAAAATCATAAGCTAAAGCAAAATCTAATATAGTCCTACCTTCTTCAATAGTCACTCCAAATCCATAACCACCATGAATACTTTTAAAATCTTCTACCACTCTACCAACATGTCCATTTAAATCTCCTCCAATAAATACTTTTTCTTCAAGAGGTATCTTTTGTATTAGTCCCTCTAATTCATTCCAAAATTTTTCTTTTGAGCTTACATCCAAACCTACTTGAGGAGCATAAACACTTATAACATTGATAATCTTAGTATCAACAATAATCTTTAAAGCTATAATTCTATCTTCACATCTATTAATATTTATAACATTATCTTTCAAACTTTTATCTATAATCACACCTACACCATTTCTAATTCGACTTCTACCTAAATACCAATGTTTAAAATATAAACTATCAATCTCCTTGGCCTTCTCTCCAACCCATTTAGTTTCTTGAACACATAAAATATTTATCTTTCTATGAACCATAATATCTATTAATTCCATTAATTTATTGTAAGAGTACATATATTCCAAGATCCTAACCTAATTCTAATTTCTAACTTCTTTTGCCCACATCCATCCATAATGGGAACCCTTGCTTATTTAACACCGCACTGCACCGATGCAGAACCTAGCACATTTTTTCACTATATTCAACATGGCCGCTCTGTGGGACGCCAAGATAATTAACAAAGATTTAAAGGATTCATGTCATGATTATTTTAACAAGTTTTAACCTAGCTATCGACTACCTAACACAACCCTCCACATTTCACATCCGAACTTGGGATCGACTGTCGACTACCTAATGCAACCCTCCATTTATATTATCATTTATATTCACACATATAAAGGAAATATAAATTTAAATCAATCAAACTAAACCCAAAGTCAAATCCAAATCAAAAATTCCTAAGTCACTTTGATTTCCTCTTAAGAACTTAGCCTAAATCAAGTTCAAATTACTTCAAATTCATAAAATTTTCTTATAACCCATTTATATTCTCATTTATATTCACATATATAAATGAAGTATAAATTCAAACAACCAAAACCAACTCCGAAAATTAAACTCAAATTCAACCAAAATCCAACCTAAGCCTTTCAAGTCAAAATCTTGAACTTAGTCAAATCAATATCAAATCAAGCCAAACTCTTGATTTTTCTTCCTAATTCAATCAACCCTACAACCATGAATCCAAATATAAACACAAACTTCAATCACTAAACCAAAACTAAACCCAAAAATCAAACCCAAGTCAAACTCATGTTCACCCTTTTGAACTTGAAATTGTCAAATGAATCAAAACCCATTTGACTTCAAACCACTTGCAATTGGATTTATATTTCAATTATAAGTCCATATGTGAGTTCAATCAAACTTAAATCAAGCTTTGACCAAGCCATTTGGCCTACTTAGGCTCACTTGACCCAAAGTGATCTAAAGTACCCTTATGAGCCAAATTCTAATCCTAATCAAATTGGATTGAACTATGCCCACCTAAACCTCTCATCATGATCAACAATCATCATAAGATGATCAATCACTAAAATTTGGTCAAACCAAGTCAAACCTAAGGGTTGACCAAGTCAACACTTAGCCAAAATGAAACCCAACTTAGCCAAAACCCACCATAGGCCAAATTGATTGAAACCATTGATCTAAGTTCATTCATGGCCAATGTTTGAACTTGACCAAGTCAACATTTGAGCCTAACCTTGCCCAATTGGCCACTTGACCCAACTTGACCCAACTTGACATAAAAGGTCAAAATGTGTCAAAACTTGATCTAAGCCAAATTGATTAAAACCAATAGTCTAGTTCATTCCAAAATGATTGTTGAACTTGGCCAAAGCTCCAATTGGCCAACTAGACCTAACCTAGCCCAATTGACCTTGAACCCAACTTCGCCTAAAGGGTCATATTGAGCCAAAATAAAATTAACCAAAATTGATTGGAAGTAAAGATACTAATCCATTTCATATGACCAATGAAACCTAAGCCAACCCATGACCTAACCCAAATAGGTCAAATGGGACAAATTGGTCAACTTGACTCATTTGACCTAAATGAACTCAATCAAACCAAAACCAAATATAAATCAAGTTGAACCAAATGAAAACTACCAACACATTTCAAATGGTCATATGAACCTGACCCAACCATTGGTTTGACCTACTTTGACCAATTGGTCAAATTGACCCAAGTTGACCCATTTTGACCTAAATGGGTCAACATGAGCCAAATCATATCAAATCAACTAGAAATCTATTAAACTTGGCCCAACTCATTTTTCAATCATACTAAACATATTCAAATTGAAACCCAAGCTAATTGACCATTTTACCCCTAGGCCATAGAGTAAATTTTGCTAAATTCACTTGGAATTTGATCAAATCTTCTTCATGACCACTTGGCAGCCTCTTAGTGGACCAAGTGGATATTAGTGGGTGTGTTGCACCTAACCCAATGAGTTTGGGTTAGCCTAACCCAACCTAAGGCTAAAACTGACCACCTCACTTAAAATTAAGCACATGTAATCTCTCCTCAACTTAATTAAGGCACATGGGAGCTCCACTACTCCACTCTACACTCCAAACCGAATGCAAGGACACTCCTAACAACCTAACAAACCCATGGAATGAGGTCAATTGGATCAAAATGGCAAGATCTTTCTCGATCATCTGATTGCTCTAGGGGGATATATACTCCCCCTAATTCCAATTCATTTCATCGTTCTCCAATTCGATTGAGCTTAGGAAAGTCAGAGCAAGCCATTGCAAGCCTCCTCAAGCTTTCTAAAGTGAGTTTGAATTTCCATTTTCTCAGTTTTCATAGACTAAAAATAGGGGAGCTCCACTTGAATTCCATCTCATTCAATACTCCAAGCCAACCCAGTTCTTCCTTTGAGCACCCTCAGAGGATCAAATCGAACTAACTCTAAGCTTCACACAAGTTCTCCAAGCAAGGGAGGAGTGCCTTTGACCAAGATCGAGCTCAAGTGAAGGTGAACTTGGCCTATATGAAGATCCATCCAATTTCAACACCTCAAAACTTCAACAAGGCTTCATCTCCATTAGACGAAGCTACTTCAAGGGAATCGAGCACTGGTGATAGCCTTCAGCGAGGTATGTCATTAAACTGACATTAGATTAGCCATGGTTTGGTCCTTTGTGAGTGAAGTTTCATCCCATGAGAAACTAGCCATTGGATGTGATCTCCTTTGCATGGTGATGGTGTGGGTAGAATTTTTTTTCAATCCAAGCTCAATCGAGCTCAGATCATCCCTTAGAAAATGGATGACGACCATCACCCATAAGGAAGATTAGGGGTGAATCATGGGCCATCCATCCGCATGTTTTGGAGGACGGCTATTAAAACATGTAGGATCCAAGGATTATCCCTTAAGAACCACGATTTAATCTCAGTCGTCCGATCCTTGTTCAGACGAATAGGGAGAAAGCGTGTAGTGCCGCTGCTAATGCGACGCTATGATATGAATACTTAAATAGCCACTCTTGTCACGCCACATGGAAAGTGCACATCGTGTCAGCCTCCACATGGCGCCGACAGGATTAACGATATAATTAAGGGATTAAATTACCTAATTAATCAAGAAAAATTTAAATATTCATATCTAAGTGTAGAAAAATTAGAAAAATGTAAAATAAATTGCATATGAAAGATAATTGAATGTAGAATATTATAAAATTAATTTTGATGGATTTTGAATAGTGTTATTTTTTAAATTTGGGTTTTATTGAAAATATAATTAGGCTAATTACCGTCTGATTATTCTATTAATTAATCTCAAACTTCTCATGTGTATTTAGTGGGATAACTTCTGCCTCCCCTAATCTTCTTGAGATTTATTAATGGTTTAATTAGGGTAATTGTTGGATTCATTCCTAATTATTCTCCTAATGTAATTAAGCATAATTAAGTGTGTAATTAGTGGTTTAATCCCTTGATTGAGTTAATTAAAGTTTGTTTAAGTGAATAGGAGGTTTAGAGAATAATTTTGGGATATTTTCCTTAAGCTATTCCTTAAACCCCCTCTTTCTTCCTTAATCCAAACTTAATTAAGGAATAATCCACTAATTACCTACCTAATTAATTTGATAAAATTTTAAAACCTTCCATAACTTAACTAATTCACTTTGGGTGGATACTTAGGTGTTTAATAACCTAAGTACATTAAGGAAATCAAAATCCAACTCACATGTGTGAGAAGGATTATAAAATTACTTAACTTAAACTTTTTAGCTTAATTAATCATTAATCATGAGCCAAATGCATTAGGCCCTTTTTTCTTAGGTGCATTGATGATTAAAATTCCTTGTGTGATTTTATGTGATATCATTGGCTGATAATTATTTGATTAAATATGTTAAGGTGGTATAAGTAAGGGGTAATTAACACACTTAATTCTCACCTTAACCTAATCAAAGCATAAAAATCATCTAATCATCTAAAGATTAAACTAAAATACCATACACATGGGGGAAATGGTTTAGGATTAGCAAACATTCTTTCACATTTCCTAAATCAAACATAAAGCAAATTCCAAACAAAAAAATTACATTGAACAAACTTTGATTCATTTTAAACTTTCTTATTCCATAGGATTGTCTTTAGAATTAATTAGGGTGAATGAATTTATATTACTTTCATCACTTTATTTCTTTCCAAGCATGCTAAAATGTGTATGTCATATGAAATTCATGCATTCATATCTTTTAAAATCAAAATTAAAATGAAATATTTTCTTTATATCAAATTGCATGTTTTGGCTAAAGTAGAAAAATGAATGGCTATTATCACCATTAAATTCAAAACTATTTTTTAAAACTTATATATCAAATATCAAAATTGAAAGGTATATTACTTGAACTTTATTTATAAGCTTGCATGTGAATATAAAAATATGTCTTATGTTTGATTCCTTTCTTTCTTCTTAACATGGATTTGAATGAGATTTGCAAAGTGCATAGTTCTTTTAAAAGAACATAATAATTATTTAAAATCTACTCTTATCCTCTTCCATGTTATAACTTAAGAAGGATCTTTACATATACACATATAAATTGCATAAACAAACTAAAAATTAAATAAACATAAACTTTGCATCTTTCTTTCTCCATTTATTTCTTTTGCACATGTATATGTATTTAAGGAAAGTGGTATATTAGTCTGGACAACCCTGAGGTTGTGAGACTTTAAGTATCCCTAAGTAGGTCTTATACCTTACAACCATGGTGCTAACAATGGCATCGTACTCACTTATGTCTTTCATACATACACATGTGCATATGAATAAAGGTTAAAATAATACTTTTTTTTCTACTTAATGAAAAGCATGCATCATAAAGCATCCAAAATTTCTTAAGTAACATTTCTTTGCATTCATTATAAAGTGTGCCAAATATTTCTATTTTTATGTATAGATATGCTTAGGATTCATCCATATGCATGTTATACATGTCGGGAAAGAAATGAAGTGATGTGTGTTTTGTGATATTAATTCACCATACTTAATCTTAAAATGCCTTTCTTTTGAATAGGTTCGTTTAGAGAAGATCTAAACTTAGGATTAATTAAAATACATAATAGAACATTCACTAAATAAAATTAAACACGAACCTACTTTAGAAATTACTTAAGGTAAGGAAGGAAAGAGAAGTTCTCTTCTCTTTTCCCTCTCCTTACAACTTAGTAATTAATTGTAGGATTCATTCAAATCTAATCAAAATACAAAAATAAAAATAACCCAAAATAACTAAACAACTTAAATTGAAACCATCCCCTAAGTTGAACAGTTTCATACTTATAAAATCTAAACCTTAAACCAATAGTTAAGCATACCACACAAACCTTTTAAAGCACACACATTAGACTAAGTCAACATTTCTAGCTTTAGGTTAGGGCGGTGCATAGTGTGATGTCTACTTTTATTTTGTGATGTACTATTTCTAGTCTGGATGTTAGGGTGAATGTACGTAGAGTGAATGGTAGGATGATTTAATCTAATCATACTCATTTATAAGGGATTGTGCTTAAGGGGCGCTGTAATAAAAATATAAATGCTTTTGTTGTGCAGGTGCTTATACCTTTAAGCATAATCCAATAGACCAGGTGCACATAGTTACCCATGTGTGGGGTGTTAAGTCTAATATACAAGCTTGGAAATGGTATGGTTTGCTTAGCTAATCTCTGTTTTGCAGGTGTTAGCTAGATTTACTTTTTTTTCATGTACTTTTGTAATTAGGATTTTGGAATGATTGTTATGGGAGATTAGGATGAACATTGTTCATAAGATCTTATCTTATGTACCATGTGAAGCCTTTGGAGAAATCATATTCCAACCATCTAAAAGAAGGAATAAAAAGAAGAAAGAAGAAGAGAAGAAAGAAGAAATGAAGACCCACATAACATGAATTTCTTGCATAATTGTAATTAATTCATTTGTAATCTGGGTTGTATAAGGATAGATCTCAGCTACCCAATTTATTTTTGAGTTTGTGTGGTGGTGCCTAACCACAAATGGCCTTTTAATTCTTTTGTGTTAGCTTTATAAAATGTCTGATATTCTGTTTAGCTTGTGCATTAAGATGACATCATTTTCTTAGTTTCTTCCTTGCTTTATGTATGGCATGGATGATGATTAGGTTCTTAGGAAAAATTTAATATTTTATCAAATTAATTAACTCAAAATTAAAAATAAACAAATCATAACCTCACTTAAAGCTTAAGTTAAAATCAAGATAAAAGAATTAGCAATCCCTTAGTTGGATGTGTACTTTCTTTTCCAGCATCATGCATAAAAGCATATTATTTCACTTTTGAACTTGAGGACTTCCACCTTTGCCAGAGAATTTGGCTTGACCTGTGAGAGCCATGGTGGAAATACATCTCCTTATCTCACTGATTTTTGCCTATAATCTTATTTCTCATGCATTAGGCATATGAATCCTATAGCCTGAGTCAAATGATTGTCCAAAATAAAAATAAAATATGTGGAAATTTTTCATTAGATTTAAGTCATTTGAAACATGTACTTACATGATCTAGTCTCTTTAGGGAGTGTGTTTAAGAACTTAGTCTCTTTCTAAATAAATAACAAACTTGCTATCTTGCATAAACAGAAAACTTGCCTACATGAATTTAAAATCATAGGAGGACTTAGTTGGTGGTCACCCTTAGGCGATATAAGTCCAACAGTCGGGTGATTTATCCTCTCTTATGGAGGTAAAACAAATATCCATTTTTCACTTTAGATTTAGGTCATGCTTTTGGCCCTCACCAAAGCTCCCTAAATTTAGGTTCTGAGGTTGCTTCTCCCCTTTATGGGCTATAAGTATAAATCCTCACCTCTTAGACATTTCATAGCCTTGTACTGTGGAATTGTAAGCCCTAGCATTCTAATTAAAATTCAACTCAAATACATTAATTCAATTTCAAAAATGTAAAGCCCAAGCATAGGGTAGTTTGGGATGCTTATTAGGCTTCCTAGTATCTTAAGCATCCCATACTTATTTTCATTTGGCTTCGATAGGAACTCCTTCCTCTTGATTGATCCCACTTGACCTTCTAGAAATAAACCAATCAATTTATAGTCCTACCATTTCAAAATCTTTGGAGACAATGATCATTTACTTTAATCAAGAGTATTCCTAAGGAATCTTATTTCTTAGGATGTAATTAACTGTAGTGGCTTGCCTCCATAAGTAACTTAATGAACCTAATTTAAAATAAACCCTACTTTACTTTTCCATGTAAAGTAGGGGAAGAATCTTTGGTACAGATTCAGACCCATTGTCCTTAGGAGTTTTTATTGAGGTGATTAGGTTCATTGTAGGTTGGTGACTTCTATCTTTTGAGATAGTACACCTCTCCTCAATGTCATACCCGATCACCTTAATAAAAACATCGGCATATCAACGCAGTGTCCAAATGCAAAGAGCATTGTTCTATCTTCATTTTATCCACATAGATTGAAGATGGAAGTATACATTCTTAAAAAAAAAGGAAAATTTAACTTTTTCACCACAAATTTTTCTAGCGACTCCACTGGGCATGGTTCCTCACTCCATCTTTGGTAAATGATTGTTGCCTCCAAGTATTAATTGTGGATTTATACTCTTGTGTAAATCCAAGACTATCTTTCTTTCCATTGTCACTTAGCTTATTTCATCCTTAAGTTAAGCTAGCCAATATCTTTAGGTTTTAAGACCTCACCCCGTGTTAGTCTTAAAACCCCATTGGGTTCTCCACTGGGTGAAAATAAAAATTGAATAAAAAGAAAATGAATAAAGACTTCCTCCTTACCATTTTTTTATGGTAAGGAGAGGTTCATTCCAAAAATAAAGATAAAATAAATCCTTCATAAAAGTCTTGCTTTTCAAAAGCTCCTTTTTTAAAATACACTTAGTAAACTATTTTCACTACATCTAACAATTTTCACAATTGTTATATGTAGAAACTTTTCAAAAAATAAAACCAACACTCATTATTTTCTAAAAAGCACAAATGAACTCTCTCACTCATTTCATTTTTGATGAAGACTTCCTTTTTAAAATTAAAATTCCAATAATCAAACTTTCAAAAAGTACAAAATTTGAAGATGGGCCTTTCCATTCAACAAATCCAAATGTGTTGGATGGATATTACATCTACAAGCAAAATCACAACTTTAAAATTCCACTCAACACATTTCACATGTGTTAGGTTGGAATTTTTCACATTTTAAAAAAAAAGGACATATGAACCTCTCCATCCAATATACCCACATTTATTGAATGGGGGTTTCATTTCCAATCAAAATCAAAAATAAACTTTCAAAAAGCACATATGAAACCTCTCCATTCAATAAATCCATATTTATTAAATTAAGGTTTCATTTCCAATCAAAATCAAAAATAAACTTTCAAAAAGCACATATGAAACCTCTTCATTCAATTTACCCACATTTATTGAATGGAAGTTTTATTTTCAATCAAAATCAAAAATAAATTTTTAAAAAGCACATATGAATATCTCCATTCAATATACCTAAATTTATTGAACAAAAATTTCATTACCAAATAAAATAATATTATTTTGAAATGCCACTTAACATATTCCATATATGATTAGGTTGGAATTTCCTATTTTAAAAGCAATAATCACACAAGAAAATACATCTTTGAAAATGAAACATAATTGATTCCCATCTTACATAACCAAATTTGTTAATTGGAAATCTCTCTTTTCAAAATCAACAAAAATAAAATTTTTCAAAATATATTTGAAACTTCATTCTAGCATGTCCCATTTGCTAAAGTGAAGTCTCCCTTTTCAAAACATAAAAATTTAAAACACATTTTTAGAGTTTCATTTAGCATACTCAAATTAGCTAAGTGAAATGTCCATTTCACAAAATCTAGAGCACATTGGAACTTCATTTTTAGCATACCATATTTTCTAAAGTGAAGTCTCCATTTTTCAACAAAGATCCAAAACAAAAGGAACACATTAGCATTTCCTTAGCATACCAAAATTTGCTAAGGAGCCTATTTTTCAAAATAAAAATCTCTAAAAAAACAAAAGAAACACATTAGGATTTTCTTAGCACACTCAAATTTGCTAAGAGTCTAATTTTTAAAAATTTCTAAAAACAAAACACACATGTATTTTCCCATTTAGCATTCCCAAATTTGCTAAATGAGAATTCCATTTTAAAATCACAAATGATTCACAAAATAAAGAAAACAAAGAAAAAGAAGAAATTATTTTCAAACCCCCCACTTAGCATATCCAAATTTGCTAAGTGAGTAGATTCCAAAAATCTCAATTCAAAAATCAAATTGACCATTTACTTTGACATACCCAAATTTATTAAATAAAGGGTCCTCAAAATCAAAATTTAAATTTAAATATGAACTTATGGAGCATCTCTTCAAAAATATTTGAACCCATTTTCAACATATCCAGATTTATTAAAAGTGGATTCTACATCCAAAAATTCCTCTTTTCAATCAATTATCAAAATCTATTCTAAATAATTTGAGCTCGACTTAACACTTTCAAGTTGTTGAGTATGGGTTCAAATTCTAAATTCAAAATCCAAAATCAATAAGAATCTGATCCAAGTTTATTTTCAACATTACAGACTTTTGTTCAGCATTAGTTTTAGTTATAGTTTAGTTCCAATTTTAGTTGATAATAATGGCTGCATAGAGATATGTGTTTACCTTTCCCCACGAGATGGATCTGGCCCTGGATCAGGCCAGCCTTTCCCACTCTAACTATGCCCACCTCATTCACTTTGGACAATGCTTTGATGGTGCTCGGATTACATGTGAGGGCACTCCCCTCATGACTGTTAGCAAAAGCATAGTGGTCGGGCAAAAGCCAGTCATTCGGGTTGACATGCCGGTAAATTTCGATATTCCCTCACTGAAGTGGAAGGAAATGGTGATTCCCACTACAGTATTGTTAGTGACAGTGCCTATGCACCCGATGGTTCCCCGTGTTATGCCAGTTTGGGCTAGTACCCACTCATTAGCACCTTCCAAGGGGAAGCCTCCCCTGATCCTTGTCTCCCCTACTTTTGAGGTTGGGTCTAGTTCTTACTCTTCTCTCCCCACTAAGACCCAAAGGAGGAACAAGAATCTCATGATAAAGTAATACCATACTCACATCACCAGGGAGATGGAGGCAGCTAGCCGATCTATTATTAAGGAGTTGCCCATTTTGGTTTCCCCACTAGTTATAACAAACCCATTCCATCCTTTCTCTAGGTCTAATAGAGAGGATTCCAGGAGGATCTCTACTTCACCTCCACCAGCGATTTAGTTTCATCCACCAGTCAGTTAGAGTGGAGCCTATGGACGATCTGAGTCCAGGGATCAGTTTGATTTGAGATCTATTATCCCCCGCAGAATGGGGAAGCATCTTCGACTAGAGAGGGCCAGGGAGGCCCATACCTCAGTTCATATCACCAATCGAGAGAGGCAGAGGTTTATTCAGTAGTCAGGGGCCTCTGCACTCATTAATTTTCCTGATTGATGCACTACCTGTGTCGATCATACCAACAGAATTCTGCTCACGGGGACTACCCAACAAGGAGGAGAGCTCCTGTTCTCGGAGAGTCTGTGGTGCCTCCACCACACTTCTCAACCCCCATCCACTGTCTCTTGTCCATGTTCCAGCATCTCCAATTCCACCAAAGGCCATGAAGGCCACATCGGGGAAGAAGAGGACCCCATTGGTGATCTGATTATGACCGATAGATCCCATCCTATCTACATTGCCTACTATGGCAAGGTCAAGCTCTCCTGCTCGACCTTCTGCCCCAGTAGTGGTGAAGAAGGAATGGCGACCTTGAAGCATAGTGCTCGTCCCTTCACCCCCACCATTGTAGTGGGACATAGAGATGATTGTAGCAGTCGCCTAGGAAGAGGGTGACAGCTTAGTTGCACATATGATAATATAGCCTCCTAGGAGTGTCACCCCATGTAGATTCAGTGGCACCCCCTCACATGTAATCCAGGCCACCTCATTCACTTTGGATGAGTCTTTGAGGGGGCCCGGATTACATGTGAGGGCACTCCCCTCACGATTGTTAGTAGGAGCACAGTGGTCGGGCAGAAGCCAATCATTCGGGTTGACATGCTTGAAGATTTCAATATTCCCTCACTGAAGAGGAAGGCAATAATGGTTCCCACTACAGTAGTGTTAGTGATAGCGCATGTGTGACATGTGATTCCCCATGCTGCCCTAGTTAGGGCTAGCACCCACTCATTAGCATCTTCCAAGAGGAAGGCTCCCCTAATCCTAGAGACTCTCTCCCCTGCTTTTGAGGTTGGCTGTAGTTCTTACTCTGCTCACCCTACCAAGAGCCAAAGGAGGAACAAGAATCGCATGATAAAGTGATTCCAAACTCGCATCGTCACGGAGATGGAGGCAATTACCTGATCTTTTGTTGAGGAGTTGCCCACTTTAGTTTCTCTGTTGGTTACAGCGAACCCTTTCCATCCTCTCTATGGGTCTGACAAAGAAGATGCCAGGAGGATCTCTGCTTCACCTCCACCAACGGTTTAGTTTCAGCCACCAATCAGTCAGAGTAGGAGGTGTCCAACTCAAGGAGAAGGTTCGGGGACTCACATCTGCCAAGAGTAGTGTATCCATCGGGTGAGTACTGTCAGCATAGCGAACATCAACCAACCTAAGGTGCCCGTTGGTTTGCAATAATCAGCCTAGGAAGAAAGCTCGATGACTCACATTCTCCTATAATGGAGCTGATTGCTAGGATAGTCTATCTTCGGCTCGACAGGTGCTATCCGACCTAGGGCGACTACTGAGTGAATGCCACTATGAGACTTATATCGACTCAAACATAGTCAAGAGGAAAGGGGCCTCTGGGGGACTTATCCTAGACATCAAATTTAATGGACCTAGTTAGATTATGATGATTAGTTCAAGAAGAAAGCACAGGGACTCACATCTTCTTAAATAAAATCAATATGAAGTAGCTTAATGGTTGGACAGTGAAGTCTACCATACTAATAAGGCACTTGTTGGTTTGCAATGGTCAAGTTAGGAAGTAAACACAGTGACACACATCCTCCAAATAAGTGACCACTGGGGTGACATACTAGTAAGGTAGCATGTAGACCCGACCTAGAGCAGCTAATGAGTGAGTGTCATAGGGGGCTTGTTCCCACATCAAAATAGCTTGAGATAAAAGATTTGTGTTTATTTTTGTGCATGCATTAAAAGAGAATAGTACACCTCTGGGGGACTCTTACACCTACCTTAAACACACTTGGAGATTTTGATGAAATGGTGCCACAGATGGAAACCGAGATTCCCACTAAGAAAGCGTGTCACTCGGGTTCTCTCACACCTAACTTAGTTGTGCAAATCAAAAAAGGATGTCTCTAAGGTTCGCTTACACTTATTCAAATAGCACTGAGAGATTGTGTTTATGTTGTGAAAGAGGGATAAGTTACCACTGGGGGACTCGTACACCTACCCTAAACACGTTACAATGGATTCACAAGACAAGCAAACAATGCTTTAAAAGAAGAGAAGATTTTGATAAAATGGAATCAGATTTTTATTGATTGATAGAATTGTTTTCAAACATGATTTATTTCATGGGTAATATTTCTTTAGATAAATTAATTGGAAGCATCAGGTGTTCCCTTTTACAATCAATGAGCTGATAAGATCCTCCTTAGTAGGCCTTTTCAATGACATAGGAGCCTTCCCAAGTGAGTTCAAACTTGCCTCCCATCTTTTGACAGGCAACAATTGGTCTCCTTAGGACTAACACAAGTTCTCTTACTCGAAAAGACCTAGAGACCGCCATTGTGAGATTGAATCATTTTGGCCTTATACAACTCAAGGTTCTAGCACGCCCGTAGGCGACTCTCTTTCAAACCTTCGAGCTCTTCTAATCGCAACTTTGCTTTTTCTCTGTGGTAATCTTGCTACCCAATGCTATCCTTAGTGATGGGAGTTGAACTTCTAAAGGTAGAATGACTTCGGATCCATACACTAAGAAAAATTGGGTAGACTGAGTTGGAGTTTGGTATGTGGTGTGGTAGGCCCAAAAGGCTTCAACCAACTGCTCATTCCACTACCACTTGTTGTCATCAAGAGTCTTCTTTATTATTTGGATGAGAGTTTTATTGAATGCTTCTGCTAATCCACTTGCTCTGGGTAGTAGATGGTGGAGCATCTCCAATCTATACGTTTGGCAAAGCCGTCGATCTTGGTGCTTTTGAATGCAGTATCATTATCAGATATAATTAAAATTGAGGCAGTTCGAACCTATATACAATATGGTTCTTGAAAAATTGGAGCATATATTGAGCTATGACCTCTCTGAGTGGGATTGCCTCTGCCCACTTGGAAAAGCAGTCAGTGGCAGCTAAGATGAATCGATGCCCCCTTGAAGAAAGAGGATCGATTGGACCCATAATGTTGGTACCCCAACACTCAAATGGACACAAGGCTAATGTTGGGTGTAGAATGTTGGGTGATTGATGTAGAAGCACAACATGTACTTAACACTGATGGCATCTCTTAGCTACATCCATGCAATCTGTAATCATCGAAGGCCAGTAATATTCTAGTCTCTTGATCTTTGTCTTCATCTTTGGACCCGATTGATGTGCTCCGCATAGACCTAAATGTACATCGATTATAATGCCATGGGATTCATGTTTGTCTAAACAACATAACCACATATGGTTAAAGGACCGGTGGTACAGGGTGCCATCAATGAGAGCATAGGAGATAGCTCTCTATTTTACCTGATGGGCTTGTGACTTTTCTTGAGGTAGTTTGTCAGTGTTCAAATAGTCTATGAATGGTTGTCTCCAATCCAGCTCCTTGTCCTTATAGGAAATCCCCTTCAAGGGAAAGCCTCTCAATGAGTTCAGCATCAGTAAGACATAGGACTTGTCTATTTTGGACCCTTATTGAAATGGACACATCTTTCAGACATGCCAATTCTTTTCCAAGTTTGGCCAACGCATCTACTGCTGCGTTCTCTACTCGAGAAACCTTATAGATGGTGACTTCAGGAATATGGGCAAATAGCTTCATGGTGTACTCACGGTAATGACGAAGCTTGGGTTTGAGAACCTTGTAGGACCTGACAATCTAGTTGATGACCAACTGAGAATCCCCAAAGATATTGATGCTCTTAACACTGATAGTGATGGCTAACTCTAGACCGGCAATCAAAGCCTCATAATCGACTTCGTTGTTGGTGCAGGCATTGTAAAGATAGTATGAGAATCTCATCACATCGTGGTCTGGAGTTAGGAGAACTATTCCTATCTCTACTTTTCCTAGAAGAGTAGATCGTGGTACTTCCCTTTTATGAGAAGAAGCTGCACCATCAAAATACATCTCCCATTGATGGTCATTAAGCTCCCTTAAGTTCATGATTTGTTCATCAGGGAGATCATCACAAAGTAGAGAATCAACAGGAAGTGGGTGTGCTGTGGTTGTCCTTTTATGGCATGGAGGGGTACGAATGTGATATCAAACAATGACAGAATCATGGACCATCATGCCAAACATTCGGATAGCATTGGTCATGTCATGAGATACTACAGTTGATTAATTTTAGAGATCTTTTCACTTTATGAGAAAGCATGTATTGTAGCTTTAGAGAGGCAAAGATAAAAGCTAGGCAATGTTTCTCAATAGGTGGATGGTTTGCTTCAGCAAGAATAAGACAATGACTAAGGTAGACTAAGGTAGTAGAGAGCATTCTCCTTTCCTTGATCATTGGCTTAGGCCAACAGAGCGTCAGAGAGTCATCTAATGCAGCAGTGTAGAGGATGAGTGGCTTACCCTAGATATAGGCTGCAAGAACTGGCAGCTTCACCAAATAATGATTGATGTCCTCAAAGGCATGCTAACACTTATCATCCCACTTGAACTCGGCATCCTTTTTAACAAGTGTTGAGAATGGTTTGCTTCTCCTTGATAGGTTAGAAATAAAGCATCTTAGATATGCCAGCTATTCTTGGAAGGATCTGAGTTGAGTTAAACTTTTATGATGTGGAATTTCTAAGATAGCTTTGATCTTTTATTGATCTATTTCTATTCCCCGGTGTCGAACAAAAAATCTAATGAATTTTTTTGAAGCTACCCAGAATGCACACTTTAGGAGATTCATTTTGAGGTTGTATTATCTTAACCATTTGAAAACTACTCTCAAGTCAAAGAGATGGTCTTCCTTTTCTCTGCTCTTGATTACTAGATCATCAACGTAGCACTTAGCCTGATGATGGATGAGTTCATTAAAGATCTGAGTCATGGCCCGTTAGAATGTAGCACTAGCATTTTTAAGGCCGAAAGGCATGACCCTATAACAGTAGATTTTGATTGGGGTTTGAAAAGTAGTGTTTCTTTCATCTTTAGGAGACATCTTGATTTGGTTGTAGCCAAATAACCCATGCATGAAAGAGAAAATTGCATGAGATGAGGCGATGTCCACCATTAGTTTTGGTATAGGAAGAGGAAACTCATCCTTAGGACATGCCCTATTTAAGTCCCTGAAATTGACACATATGCAAATTTGATCATTCTTCTTCTTAACTGGGATGACATTGGCTAACTAGGTAGGATATTTTTCTTTCCTAATAAAACCAGCATCGATCAATTTCTTAACTTTAGAAATGACTTATTGTTCAATTTTTAATCGCATGCATCTAGGAGCTTGCTTGATAGAGGAAGCGTTAGGATCTATTGCTAGCTTATGGACTACTACATCAGAAGATAATTCAGGCATCTCTACATAACTCCATGCAAAGCAGTCTTTAAACTCAATTAATAGCCTAACTAAGTCATTGAATTCTTCTTCATTCAGCAATGAACTGATGTACATCGTGGGTTTTCTTCTGTCTGAGGTTAATTTCTTTAAGCTTATCGATTATTGAATGGATCTTCTCTTCAAATTATGGCAGTGCATCCTTGATTTGGAGATCATTTGGATCATCTAAAGTTTCTAAACACACATTCTCACAAGAGTTGGTGTTGTGTGAAAAGAACCTATCAAACTCCAAATGATTAGTAATAACCAAGCAGTAATCATCATCATCGACTGGACCCACTGTACCAAATCCTAGTCCTGCTCTTGATTGTGCTTCCCTGCTTGTATTGTTCCATAGCTTTTCAAAGTACTCTGACCTATGTCTGGCCCATGTACGAGGAACTAAACCTTTTATATGAGATTATGAACACAAGGCGAGTAAAAGTCAAGTGGTAATCCCATCAATTCTTTAAATGTATCATCCTCAAGTTCTACATCAACTTCAGGACTTGAGGATGATGACCCCAAAAAGAATCTCTTCGACTTCATATCACTAGAAGACTTAGGGCTTCCTTAACTACTAAACCTTAAATATTTTTAGATGAAAGTGAGGTTAGAGCTAAGGTTCTCAACTGCTGCCTAATAGTCTCACATAAACCTAATTTGAATACTTTGCTTTGTCCTGGAGGCCTAGTCTTCATATTTGTCTGGGTTGAAAGTCACCTCTAATGGAACCCACTAAGAGAGGTTGGTTGGTATACTAATCACATTAGACTTATCCTCCGAGCTGGATTCCAAGTCTATATGAATAGTAGGGGTACTCCTATGAACTGGAACATAACCTCTGTTGGCTGATGACCAACTAGGGGGTCTTCCACCTTTGGAACTACCTCTATTTCTATCTCTGCCTCTACTTGGTGGAGGCTGAGTCATCCTACTCATATGTCCATATGATGGAATGAACTATGGGTGGAATGTGATATGTGGGCCTATTTCTTCTTTAATTCCCCTTTCTTATTCACTTGATTTTCATTTTTCTTTTCTTTTTCTTTTGCCTTTTCTTTTTCTTCATTTTCTTCTTCTTTTAATTTTAGTTTTGTCTAAGTTCATGTGAGAGGGTGTTTTGAGGAAGATAGTAGGTGCTATCCTCATAAATCTCAACCTCTCTAACTAAAAATGGTTTTTCATCTCCATTGACATGGTATTCAATCCCATCCTTTTTGAACTTGATGCAATGATGGAGGAAGGATAGAATTATCTTGTTCTGATGTATCTAAGGCCAACTGAGCAAAGCAATGAATAAAGTATTTGAATCAATGATGTAAAACTTGGCTTTAGTCTTCCAGTCACCTATCTCCAAAAGTAACACTATAGAACCTAAAGCTCGCTCACCTTATTCATTGAATCCTCTCATCATCATCTGATCTCCTTGGAGTGTGGAGAAGTTGATCCTCAGATAGGGAAGGGTCTTTAGAATCATAATGTTCACCAATGTGCCTGGATCAACAAGGACTCTAGCGAGTCTGAATCTGCCCATGTCAACTGAGATGTATACGGGACGGTTGTGCTCCAAGTCCCTTAAAAGAAGGTCTTCATTTGTGAAAGTGATCCCCTGAGCTTCTTTTGTATAATGTGGCACCTCACCTATAGTGGTCAGCTAAGCTAAGCATATCTCAGGATCAAGGAAAGCCTTGATTAATGATTCCCTCATCTCATTGGATAAGACAAGGGCATTATATATGCTTAGCTTAGATGCCAACTTTCTTATATGAGAGAGGAAATTGTAGTCCACCTTGGGCTGATCCTCCATAAGCATATCCAAGGGTGGAGCATCTTGTGGAGGGGCTTCTCAATCTTCTATATCAATGACTTATTTCCCTCTATCTTGAGGTGCTGCCCTAGGAGGTAGAACCTGCCACTACGGAGGTTGACTTTGGTGATCTCTTATGGCAAGGTAATGGAAGGTTCTACCTACAAATCTGGCTCACCTATAGCTTCTCCTATAAGACCCTCAAAATTGAATGATTCCAAGTCAATCTCAAGAGGTGAACTCATAGTATTCAAAGTAGAAAAGTCTAACTCTGAATCAGAAAGAGGAAGATCAGAATTATTATAGTTATTTTGATTTGAAGAGTTATCATTAAGAGTAGAAGTAAACAATCCATCAGAAGCGACACAGATGTACTTTAAGCTAGCTTTATTCTTCAATTTCTTGGATTTGATAGGTGGTACAAAGTAGAAATCAAGCAAAATAAGTGGGGTCAGGAATTTGATGCCCTTATCTACCAATACAAGAGTTCTACAAGTAAACAAAGAAGAACTAGCTGAAGTAGAGGAAGTCATTGATGTGGTAGCTACAATGATAAACTGGAGGCTGGACTCGATCGATGGTTGCACTAGTGGCTATCTCGGGCTGGCACATTCTTCTATTGTTGCTGCTACTGCTACTGAGCTCCCCCTTTCCTTGAGTTGGTATTGGTAACTTGCAAACCTTCCTTGATGTTGAAGGTTTGAGCTGACTCAGACACCTGCAAGGAAAGTTTCTTGATCTTATGAATGAGTTTTTTAGAGGTTTTGGATAAAGAGATATCCCAACCTTCTTTGGTTTTGGAAGGATAACAAGTCTCCCCGAGGATTTCCCTAATGGAACTGGATGGTTGTTCCATAACATATTCCTTTGAGATAACTATAGCACCGACCTTGAAGCTATATTCAAGCTAGCCCTTAAATATGAAGCAATCCTCTAAAACATAACCTAACATAAGGGGCAAAAGTTAGGATCATGGCTTTTGCCTACTTCCTCCGATCTCCTAGGCTCGCGTAGCCGAAAATCAAGCTTCATTAAGAGAATCTTAAAGATCTCCCAGATTACTTCCCTCTTAAATGAATAAGATTTATTAAGCTTATCTAAAAGAGTAGGTGGATTATAGCTACCTAGCGATGGGTATATGTGCCGCTACTGCTAATGATATGGTTGAGGAGGTGGTGGTGCTAGCCATCGAGGCTACTGTGGAGGCCGGTAGGGCTGCCTCGATGATGGTAGAGATGGTGGAAGTGAAGGCTACTATGGTCATGGTCTCTTGAATTGATCTCTAGCTAGTTGCTTCCCCTTAACCACTGATGTCACTGCCCCGGGCTTCTTCTTATAGACCTTCTACGAGTTTGCTTTGGCCAACTGGTCTTGAAAAGGCAACTGTTTGGCCTCTCCTTATAGACTAGCTGCCTTATTTATTAGCTTCTAAAATATTTTGATAGTGAAGCCCTTAAGCATGAAGGCGATAGGGCCATGGATATTCTTTAGAATAATCTCAATGGCATGCTGCTTAGATAGCTGCAGCTCACATTTTATAGTCAGGTTATACCATCTAAGAATATAGTCAACAAGGGACTCACCTGGGTGTTGTTTTGCTACAATGAGATTGCAAACAGTAACCCTTTGCTGAGCTCCAACAAACCTCCTGATAAAGAGTTGCTCCAACTTAGAAAATATCTTTACTGAACTATTAAGAAGTTCAACATACCAATCAAAAGCTATCCTTGCTAGGCTACTGACAAAGAGGTGGAATAACAAAGCATCACTGTCACCAGCATTGCAACAACTGGCCCTAAAGTATGCAATATGCTACCTCGAGTTTCCACTGCCATAAAACTCTTGAAGGAAGGTGGCACGAAACCCATGGGATATTAGATTACGTTAAATTCCTCTGGGTAGGGTCTACCCTTTCGAACTGATGATCCTCCATGGGCTTGAGCCAACGCTTCCTTCACCTACTGCTCAATCTTAAATCTGATGTCTTTCTCTTGTATGGAGGTATTTTCCACTACCTTCTTATACATGCTAGTGCAAACTTGCTCGACAAGAGGTAAGGTCTTGGCTGGGTCCAAGACATGCACTAACTCTGGCTGACTAATCTCAGCTGTAGTAGGATGAACTGTTGGGGCTTATTTCTAAAGTAACAAGTCCTTAAGTCGCCTCACCATCCTCTATTTGTTCATCTTTCCGCTTTAATTGACTGAGGTGTCATTTCTCAACCTCATCACCTTCCATAGCTGCTACTTTGAGGAGGAATGTATCTACCATGCTTGAGTTTTCAAATCATCTTCGGATCAAGTTGATCTTCTCCTCATCACCAATGATCCTAAGATCTCCCTCTTTTTCATGAAATTTGAGCTACTATGTCATCTAATGACTAATCTATCGAAATTGGTACAAATGCTTTTGACTAACCAGTGATGGGATCCACACCATGAATTGTGAGGCATCGGACCTCCCTTGCTGCTGGTGAATCAATTCTATGAGTAATGTACTCACTAGAAGAAATGCACTCCTGGTTGTCACTGACTCTAAAATGGGTGACACTTCTAGGAGGCTCTACTATCATGGGTGCAACTTGGCTATCATCTCATCCCTCTATAATTACTGCCACTAACGACCACTATGCTTCAGGGTCACCATTCCCTCCGTACCACAACTAGGGAAGAAGGTCGAGCAAGAGAGCTCGACCTCGCCACAGTAGGTGGTGTAGATGGAATAGGATCCTTTGGTCATAGCCGAATCACCAACAGGGTTCTCTTCTCCCTAGATGTGGCCTTCATGACTTTCGGGGGAACTTGAGATGTACACGTGAATGGGTGATGGTGGACAGGGGGTAGAGCAGTGTGGTGGAGACACCACCGACTCTCTCTGGATAGGGACCCTCTTCCTATGATGGGTAGTCCCTATAAGAAAAATATTATTTGTGTGATCGACATGGGTAGCACGCCGATCAAGAAAATCAATGTGTGAGGCGCTAATTGCTGACCAAACCTCTGCCTCTCTCGGTTAGTGTTCTGTACTGAAGTGCGGGTCTCCCTAGCCCTCTCCTGCTATAGATATTTTCCCACACTGTGGGGGATAACAGATCTCAAATTGAGCTCCGCACTCAGGCGTAAGCTCTACCAACTGGTAGAATCAACGAGGTCGACATCCTCCAGCTAATGCGATGGTGTTGGTTCTCTTTTCTCACTGGAATAGAGAAAATAAATGACACCACATAGAGTTTAGGAATATTTTATTTAGATGATCAAATATGACATTAAAGAATAAACATATTATCTCAAAAGATAAACATGCTCTCCTGTAATGGATTCAATCATTTCAATAAAAGACTCCTAAGGCAAATGAGTCTTTCATGTACCAGAGTATTTTCCCCTGAACTACATGGAAAAGTTGAACAGGGTAAATTTTATCTTGGGATCATGGTTCCCTATAAAGGCAAGCCTCTATAGTTAATTACATCTTAGGAAAGGTCTCTTCCTAAGAATACTCTTGATTAAAGAAATAAGTGGTTATTCCTAAAGACTACTAAGGTAGCTTTTAAAGGAATAATTTTTGAGAAATTTAATTGGGAGAGGTCCAAATTGGAGAGAGAGTTATTTTTAAGAGTCAAATGGAAAAGTGTAGGAAATGTCTATTGATACTGAGATGCCTAGTAGACATTTTAACTATCCTATGATTAGGCTTTAAATTTGGGATTTAATTTTAGAATTCAAGTTATCCTTTTCTTAGAAATCTAGGACTTGGATTATAGCAGCACAAGACTGTAGAAATGCCTAGGGTTGAAGACTTATTCCTAAAAGGATGCTTCAGAACCTAGTCTACAAATGCTTCTAACACATGTTAGATGCTCGAACTAGTTCAATTCTTGGGAATCATTGGCCATTCTCTTCACTTAAAGGAACTAACCTATCTCTGATTCTAGACTTACAACCTACCTAGAGAAGGCTGCCAGCTAACACCACCTAAGCACATTTTAAAACCATAAGGCTAAGTCATATGAATGCAAGATGATTGGGATGTTGCAGTTTTAGAAAATAAATCTATGAACCTAGACTTACTCCCTAACCCCTAAGATTATGTAGGGTATGAAAATGTACCTAACTAATGCGTATTTTTCAAATTTTTATAATTTTTGACTCAGGATTCATTTTAGGCCATAGGAATACAATTTATGTCTAATGCATGTTATTAGAAAAAGATTATGGGCCAAATCATAATAAAGAAGGTGTACTTCCACTATAGGCTCTCAAAGGTCAAGCCCAGGTTCTCTAGCAAGGATGGAAGTCCTTCATTAATCAAGAGTGAAACAATATGATTATGCATGATATTAAAACATCCAGCTAAGGGGTTGCTACATATTTTATCTTGCTTTAATGGCCTAGGCTTTTATATGAATATTATGAGTTATATTTATTTTTATATTTCAATTTATTTAGTTGGGTAGAAAATTTTGTTTATCCTATGAGCCTACGTCCAGGCATACATCACAGCATAAACATAGCATAGAAAGAAACCTAAGAAAAGTATGTTATTTCTATTGCGCACCCAAAATAAATTAAGTCAAATTAAATTATATAAGAAAAAGGCCAATGCAGTCGGGTACTGCTATACACCCTGGAAGAAAGAAAATTAGGCAGCTGAGTTCTGCCTTTATACAACCCGACATAGAACTACAAGTTCAGATCTATGGGTCTTCTTTCCAAGAAAGTCTCCTTCTTCAGGGACATCCATTGGGTTCCACAGGGGACCGCCGCACCATCTCCTGGTTGGGTCAGCTCCTGCTAATCCTAGACCCCATAGATCCTAACATAATTCTAAGCTCAAGTTTACATTTAAAATTCAAAAGAAGCCCTGCAAAATAGATGTTAGGAAATGCACACAGCACACAAAGCAGTTTATACTTCACAAACATATGGGCTTAGCATTAGTTGTTTGCCAAGCCCACCTATCCTATGGACTATGTTAAGAGATTTTTAGCACCTGCAAGCAAACAACAATTTTATGATTTATTTATTACAACGATCCTTTAACACAGTCTCCTAAAATAATGTTAAATCTAGAAAGAACGCCCTAACATCCAGTCTAATGAACAAACAAGCCTAGGCATCCAGTCTAAAGCAATACACCACACAGACATGTGAAGCATAACACAACATATCACAGGTGATTAAAAGAAAATCACAAAATGATCTAACCTAGATCTAGAGTTTGTGACCTAAGTAATCTAGTGTGTTTAGAAGCGGGGATTATGTGGTAAGTCTTTGCTAAGCCTTTGAGTTTAAGTTTGAAGTTTGAAATTTGAATTGGTTTAATTTTTACAATTGGTTGGTTTCAATTCAATTGACTTAATGATTTAATTCCCTTTTTTATGTTCATTTGATTTGGTTAAAGTTGTATAGGTTTTTAAGAATGAAGAATGGAATGATTCCATTTTTGGATGGAGCTCTTTCCATTCAACATCCTAAATCCTAATGAAGTTTCCAAAAGGCTAACTAAAATCCTTAAGTATTTTAACTAATCCCTTTGATTTCATTTATGTTTGGATTTGATTTATGTTATTTCATTTGTTTGAATCGATTTAATTTGTTTAATTTATTTCATTTTGAATTAAGTTATATGGATTTCATTTGATTTGGTTTATGTTATTTTAAAGAGTTTGATTTAAGTTTGATTTCATTCAATTTAACTAAGATATTAAATTATGAATTTGTAAGCTTAAGTTTTAAGTCCATTAATATGAATTAATGTCTTAGGTTAGTTCATAGATTTTTCATAACCTAAAGTACTTAGGTTAATTACTTGATCTGATTTGATTAATCTAGGTTTTAAATTCGTTATTTAAATTCATTAAAAATGAATTAAGTTGTTTAATTATATTTGAATTTCATTTAGTATTGATTTTCTTACAATTTTGATATTTGATTAAATTCTTTGACTTAGAAAGTTTTGATGAATTACCATAAGTATTTTGATGTTTATTTAAGATTAGTTTAATTTATTTATTGATTTAATGAATTAATGATTGTTCTTAATTATTATTTAGTTCATATTGACCTAGAGATTTGGAAAATCAAGAATTCCAAATTTATAGACCAATTAGGTTTGATATAATTATGACAAGTGGGGTTACATGCCAATTTTATGTTTGTAAATTTTCAACTTGATTAGAGATGCAATTAAGGTGTAATTAAGATTTTAATTATTTCATTAAAACTTAAATTAAGCCTAATTTATTAAGATTCATTAAGGAATTTTATTTTTCACTTATTACTCACTGAAATACCTTTCCAATGAGGGTCTATTCATAATTGTTGGTCAACTAGTTAATTTATTATGATTTAATTAATTTCAATCATTTAATTGAATTATTTAATTCTTTTAATTACTAAATTGAGTTAATTAGTGATTTATTAGGTTCATATAGGTTTAATCAAGTTTAATTAATATTCTGATGTTCATTATGTTGATTTAAGATTATTAGATTAAAGTTTTATAATTATTTTATTAAAAGGTAATTAATTTAATTAATTTAAAGGTTAATACACATAAAATTTTAATTTCATTTGATTTGAGAGAGTTAAATCCCCAAAAATTTACCTAAGGCATGTTTTAATCTTAATTTCATTTTCCCAAAGTTTCAAATTAATTGGATTATTAATTTGAGACGAATTACTATTTTTCAATTAAACCCAAATTAAGGGAAAAGTACCCAATAAAAATTCGGGATTTTAATTTCTATGGATTCTTCTCATCAAGATGAATCCATAAAGATTTTGTATTTTTCTGATTTTTCTTTGATTTTATAAGATTTTTTGAAGTTTTCTAAATTTATTTTAATTAATTAAATGGTTATTTAACGATTTTAATGATTTTTAATGGTTTTTAGATAAAGGGTCCCACACGCTTTCCTTGAGGTGAGTAGGATTAATTGTGGACTGTTCGATTGAAGATCGGACGGTCCCTGGTGATCCCGCGGTTCCACGGGATCAGGCGCGTGTCGCGTGGGTTGATCGGGACGATCTGAGGTCGTCCGATCGCAGATCAGACAGTCCAGATTATTCCCCCGATTTATAAAGGGATTTAATCAGAATTAATAGCCTAGATCTGGACCGTTCATTTCTTTTTAAAAGGCCATCCATGGTTTTTGGATAATATCTTTTGATATACTTAACCAAATGGGATGATTTAAAAGGCTACATGATCTTTAAAAGAGCCTCTTTCAATCTATATGGCTTGATCTCACTAGAGAACAAGATTTATAGGAAAATGACCAAGGCGTAAGCTTTGAAGAAAAGAGGGGGGTCATTAATGGCGTACCTTAATTTAGGGGTTTCAGAGGCTGACATAAATTGCACTGGCTTCGTTTCTTCTAGTTTTCTTTGAAGCCTTGCTTCAAAGGAATTGAGAGAATTCCTTATGGTTTGTTCTCTAGCCCAAGCTTTGGATCCAAATTTCAGATTTCATGGTTCCACTGATTGAGAGCACTTGAAAGGAGGGAAATTTTATTTGGCTTCGATTTTTGTGTATGATGGTGTATGAAAGCTTAGTTTTCCATGAGGATGTGTGTATGTGTTATTTTCTTCATGGCCGAAACCTCTTATGCTCTTTATTACTTTTTTTTTGTTCTTGATCGGCTGGAGGTATCGAGATAGCTTGATTGTCTACCTTCACTTGAAGGCAGCCATCCTCTTAAGAGGTGGATTGTTTGGCATGGGAAGAGGTGTTGTGGGATGATGTGGGGAAGAAGAGAATTTGTATTTTTCTTCTTCCCCTTTTCTCCCTCTTTTTTTATTTTTTTTATTTTATGATAATGGCATCACATAGTTCTACACTAATGTGTATTGCCCATTTTGAGTTTTCATTTGGAGTACATTTGATTTAGGTTGGAGTTTGAGTCCAAATCAAGTGCATTGATTTTAGCTTTATCCAATTCAAAATCAACTCAAGGGTATTTTTGTAATTTAACTTTAAATCATCTTGGATTGATGATTATTTATTGTTGATTTGATTAATTGATTTTGAATTTGGATGCTTGAGTTGATCTTACCTAAGCCAAATAGGTTAGATCCAACCCAAGGTGAATTCCCTAGGTCACTAGGCATAGTGTCCTAAGCATGTTAAATTAACCTCATCCAAAAATGAGGTAAATAGCTGGTATTGAACTACTAGTGGAGGTGAAGTACAGATCCTCCTAGTATCCTCTCTGTCAGACCCAGAGAGAGGATGAAATGAGTTTATTTTAAACAGCAAGGAAATCATAGTGGGCACATCCTCCACAACTAACGGTGTAGCGGCCTCCATCTCTCTAGCAATACATGTATGATATCGCTTAATCATGCAGTTTTTGTTCCTCCTCTGAGTCCTATTAGGGTGAGTGGAGTAAGAACTAGACCCAACCTCAAAAGTTGGGGAGGCAATCTCTAGGATCAGAGGAGCCTTACCCTTAGAGGGTGCTAATGAGTGAGTGCTAATGAGTGGGTGCTAGCCCTACTAGGGCAGCACAAAAAACCATGAGGTGCACAGGCACTGTCACTGGCACTGCTAGAACTGATGAAACTACCACTGCCTTCCTCTTTATTGAGGGAATGTTAGAATCTAATGGAAAATCAATCTAAATGACGGCCTTATGCCCGGCCACTACAGTCTTGCTAACAGTTGGGAGGAGAGTGCCTTCACAGGTGATCCTCACCCCCTCGAAATGTCTACCAAAATGGATGAGATTGGTGTAATCAGCTCAGAGGAGATTGGTCTAATCCAAGGCCAAGTCCATGCTGTAAGGGAAAGTAAGCACAAACTTCTATGAAACTGAAATTATAGTCAACTAAAAATTAATAAATAGAATCAGAAGAACTGACCGATGTCGAGAATCGAATGTTGGAAACAAGCTTGGATCAAATTTCTATTTTGTTGATTTCTGAATTTGAATTTTAAAATTTGAACCCACATCCAACATCTTGGAAGTGTCAAGTGGGGTTAAAATGGATTTAGAGAGGATTTAGAGATTTGATTGGAAAGAGGAATTTTTGAATATGAATCCAATTTCAATAAATATGGGTATGTTGAAAATGGGTTCAAATATTTTTAGAAAGATGCTTCTATAGGTTCATGTTTGAAATTAGATTTTGATTTGAGAACCCTTTCCTTTAACAAATTTGAGTATGTTAAAGTAAAGGTCAATTGGTTTTGTTTTTGATTTGATATTTTGGAATTCAATCACTTAGCAAATTTGGGTATGCTAAGTGAGGTGTTTGAAAATAATTATTTCTTTTTATCTTTGTTTGCTTTATCTTGGGAATTATTAGTGATTTTGAAAATTGGAATTCCCATTTAGAAATTTGGGTATGCTAAGTGAAGAACCCAAGTGTGTTTATCTTTGAAAGATTTTTTGAAAATAGGATTCTTAGCAAATTTGAGTATGCTAAGAAAATCCTAAAGTGTTTTATTTGTTTTGGATAATTTTATTTTTGTAAAAGTAGGATCCTTTGCAAATTTGGGTATGCTAAGGAAATCCTAATGTGTTTCTTCTTCTTCTTTTTTAAAGTAGGATCCTTAGCAAATTTAAGTATGCTAAGGGAATCCTAATGTGTTTCGTTTTTGGTTTTGATTTATTTTTGATTGAAAGTAGAGACTTCACTTTAGCAAATATGGTATGCTAAAAAAAGTGAAGTTCCACTTAATTTTGTGAAATGGAAATTTCACTTAGCAAATTTGAGTATGCTAAATGAAATTCCAAAATATATGTTTAAATTTTTTGTGTTTTGGTTTTATTTTGAAAATGGAAGGTTCACTTTAGCAAATTTGGTATGCTAAAGAGTGAAAGTTCCAAAAAGTGATTTTGGAAATTTTGTGAAGTGGAAATTTCATTTAGCAAATTTAAGTATGCTAAATGAAATTCCAAAGGTGTTTCAATATATATATATATTGATTTTGAAAAGAGGAGATTTCATTTTAGCAAATGGGTGTGCCAAATTGAAGTTCCAAATATGTTTTGAAAATTTTTGTGGAATGGATATTTTGCTTAGCAAATTTGAGTATGCTAAATGAATTTCCAAAAGTGTGTTTGTTGACCTCATTTTAGGATGAGCTCTCAACCCCTCCATCGTAGACATAGGACTCCTCTTAAACTTTAATGATCCTTAGTCTTAAGATATATCTAGTGATTAGGTGGACACTCAACCTAGCCCTAGAGACTTAGAAGAGTTAGCCTTAGGAGTAGGTCATGCCTTAGGGGTATTAGGAAAATTTGCCTACCCTATAACTTGAACCAAATTTCTCACTTCCTTCCTTCAATGACTAGCTTAAATAAATTCCAACTTAATTGATTTCCTCCAAACTCAAATCAATTACAAATGATTGAAATCCATGACCAATTCCAAATGCTTGAAGCGTATGATTGAAATTCCAAGCTCAAAATATTTCTTAAGTCCTTTGATTCCCTCTTATGGACTTAGCCTAAATCAAATCTAAATCAATTCAAATTCAAAAAAGTTTCTCACAATCCATTTATATTTTCATTTATATTCACATATATAAATGAAATATAAATTCAAATCAATCAAACCAAACCCAAAGTCAAATCCAAATCAAAAATCGTTCCTAAGTCACTTTGATTTTATCTTAGGACTTAGAATAAATCATGTTTAAATCACTTCAAATTCATGAAATTTTCTCATAACCCATTTATATTATCATTTATATTCACATATATAAATGAAGTATAAATTCAAACAACCAAAACCAACTCCAAAAATCAAACTCAAATTCAACCAAAATCCAACCTAAGCCTTTCAAGTCAAAATCTTGAACTTAGCCAAATCAATTTCAAATCAAGCCAAACCCTTGATTTTTCTTCATGATTCAATCAACCCTACAATCATGAATCCAAATATAAACACAAACTTCAATCACTAAACCAAAACTAAGCCCAAGTCAAACTCATGTTCACCTTTTTGAACTTGAAATTGTCAAAACAATCAAAACCCATTTGACTTTAAACCACTTGCAAATGGATTTATATTTCAATCATAAGTCCATATGTGAGTTCAATCAACAAATTAAGCTTTGACCAAGCCATTTGACCTACTTAGGCTCACATGACCCAATGTGATCTAAAGTACTCTTATGAGCCAAATTCTAATCCTAACCAAATTGGATTGAACTAATCCGACCTAAATCTCTCATCATGATCAACAATCATCATAAGATGATCAATCACTCAAATTGTCAAACCATTGACTAAGTCAACACTTAGCCAAAATGAAACCTAACATAGCCAAAACCCACTAAAGGCCAAATTGATTAAAACCATTGATCTAAGCATGACCAATATTTGAACTTGACCAAGTCAACATTTGAGCCTAACCTAGCCCAATTGGCCACTTGACCTAACTTGACCTAAAAAGTCAAAATATGTCAAAACTTGATCTAAGCCAAATTGATTGAAACCAATGGGTCACATTCATTCCAAAATGATTGTTGAACTTGACTAAAGCTCCAATTGGCCAACTATACCTAACCTAGCCCAATTGACCTTGAACCCAACTTGACCTAAAGGGTCATATTGAGCCAAAATCAAATTAAACCAGAATTGATTAGAAACAAAGGTACCAATCCATTTCATATGACCAATGAAACTTAAGCCAACCCATGACCTAACCCAAATAAGTCAAATGGATCAAATTGGTCAACTTGGCCAATTTGACTTAAATGAACTCAATTGAACCAAAACCAAACATAAATCAAATTGAACCAAACAAAAATTGCCAACACATTTTAAATGGTCATATGAACTTGACCCAACCTTTGTTTTGACCTAATTTGACCAATTGGTCAACTTGACCCATTTTGAACTAAATGAGTCAACATGAGCCAAATCATAACAAATCAACTCCAAATCCATTGAAACTTGGCCCAACCCATTTTTCAATTATATCAAACATATTCAAATTGAAACCCAAGCCAAATGACCATTTTACCCCATGGCCATAGGGTAAATTTTGGCCAAATTCACTTAGAATTTGGTCAAATCCTCTTCATGACCACTTGGCACCCTCTTAGTGGGCTAAGTAGACCAAGTGGACACTAGTGTGTGTGGTGCACCTAACCCAATGAGTTTGGGTCAGCCCAACCCAACCTAAGGCTAAAATCGACCACCTCACTTAAAATTAAGCACATGTAATCCCTCATCCACTTAATTAAGGTACATTTGAGCTCCACTACTTCACTCTACACTCCAAACTGAATGCAAGGACACTCCTAACATCCTAACAAACCTAAGGAATAAGGTCGATTAGATCAAAATGGTAAGATCCTTCTCGGCCATCCGATTGCTCTAAGGGGAGATATACTCCTCCTAATTTCAATTCATTTCATCATTCTCCAATTTGATTAAGCTTAGGAGAGTCAGAGCAAGACATTACAAGCCTCCCCAAGCTTTCTAGAGTGAGTTTGAATTTTCATTTTCTAGATTTTTATAGATTGAAAATAGGGGAGCTCCACTTAAATTCCATCTCACTCAATACTCCAAACCAACCTAATTCCTCCTTCGAGCAATCTCAGAGAATCAAATTGAACTCACTCCAACCTTCACACAACTTCTCCAAGTAAGGGAGGAGTGCCTTTGACCAAGACTGAGCTCAAGTGACGTTGAAATTGGCCTATATGAAGATCCATCCAATTTCAACACCTCAAAACTTCAACAAGGCTTCGTCTCCACTAGACGAAGCTACTTCAAGGGAATCAGCCGGATAGCTCTAGCAGGTATGCCATTAAATCGAGCTTAGATTAGCCATGGTTTGGTCCTTAGTGAAGTGAAGTTTCATCCCATGAGAAACTAGCCGTTGGATGTAATCTCCTTTGCATGGTGATAATGTGGATAGAATTTTGTTTTAATCTGAGCTCAATCAAGCTCGAATCTTCCCTTAGAAGATGGATGGTGGCCATCTCCAGTAGGGAAGATCAAGGGTGAATCATGAGCCATCCATCCGCATGTTTTGGATGGATGGCTAGGATTAAAACCAAGGATTATCTCTTAAGAACCGTAGATTTATTATCAGCCATCCAATCCTTGATCAGATGGACGGAGAGAAAGCGTGTGGCAGTGTGGCGCTACGAAGTGACTACTTAAATTGCCATTCATCGCCACGAAAAACGCACACAGCCTCCACGGCGAGATTTATATAATTAGAGGATTAAATTACCTAATTAATCAGGAAAACTTTAAATATTCATATCCAAGTGTAGAAAAATCAAAAAATGTGAAATAAATTGCATATGAAAGATAATTGAATGATAATATTATAAAATTGATTTTGATGGATTTTAAATAGTGTTATTTTTTGAATTTAAGTTTTATTGGAAATATAATTAGGCTAATTACCCTCTAATTATTCCATTAATTAATCTCAAACTTCTCATGTGTATTTAGTAGGATGACTTTAATCTCCCCTAATTTTCTTGAGATTTATTAACTAATTAATTAGGGTAATTGTTGGATTCATTCCTAATTACTCTCCTAATGTAATTAAGACTAATTAAGTGTGTAATCAGTGGTTTAATCCCTTGATTGAGTTAACTAAGGTTTGTTTAAGTGAATAGAAGGTTTAGATAATGATTTTTGGATATTTTCCTTAAGCTATTCTTTAAACCCCCTCTTTCTTCCTTAATCCAAACTTAATTAAGAAATAATTCATTAATTACCTACCTAATTAATTTGATAAAATTCTAAAACCTTCTAGAACTTAACTAATTCACTTTGGGTAGATACTTAGATGTTCAACAACATAAGGAAGTCAAAATCTAACTCACATGTGTGAGAAAGATTATGAAATTACTTAACTTAAACTCTTTAGCTTAATAAATCATTAATCATGAGCCAAATGCAATAGGCCCTTTTCTTCCTAGGTGCATTACTAATTTAAATTCCTTGTGTGGTTTTTTTTCATATCATTGGCTCATAATTATTTTATTAAATATGTTAAGGTGGTATAGGTAAGGAGTAATTAACACATTTAATTCACACCTTAACCTAATCAAAATATAAAAATCATCTAAAGATTAAATTAAAATGACATACACTGGGGGAAATGGATTAGGAGTAACAAACATTCTTTCACATTTCCTAAATCAAACATAAAGCAAATTCAAAACAAAACAAAAAATTACATTAAACAAACTTTAATTCATTTTAAACTTTCTTATTTCATAGGATTGTCTTTAGAAATTAATTAGGGTGAATGAATTTATATTTCTTTCATCACTTTAGTTATTTCCTAGCATGCTAAATGTGTATGTCATAAGAAATTCAAGCATTCATATCTTTTACAAATCAATATTAAAATAAAATATTTTCGTTATGCCAAATTGCTTGTCTTGGCTAAAGTAGAAATATGAATGGTTATTATCACTATTAAATTCAAAACTATTTTTTAAAACTTATAAATCAAATATAAAATTGAAAGGTATGCTACTTATACTTTATTTATATACTTGCATGTGAATATAAAAATGTGTCTTATGTTTGCTTCCTTTCTTTCTTCATAACATGGATTTGGATGAGATTTCCAAAGTGCATAATTCTTTTAAAAGAACATAATACTTGTTTAAAATCTACTCTTACCCTGTTCCATGTTATAACTTAAGAAGGATCTTTACATCTACACGTATAAATTGTATAAACGAACCAAAAAATTAAATAAACATAAACTTTGCATCTTTCTTTCTCCATTTATATCTTTTGCACATGTGTTGACCTCATTTTTAGAATGATCTCTCAACCCCTCTATCTTAGACCAAGGATTCCTCTTAGACTTTAAGAGTTCCTTAGTCTTAAGACACGTCTAGTGATTAGGTGGACACTCAACCTAGCCCTAGAGACTTAGAAGAGTTAGCCATAGGAATAGGTCATACCTTAGGGGTGTTAGGAAATTTTGCCTACCCTATAGCTTAAACCACTTTCCTTACTTCCTTCCTTCAAGTCAAACTCAAAATCAAATCAATATCAAACCTAAATCAATTCTAGCCCAATTGATTTTCTTCAAATTCAAATCAACTCCACATGATTGAAATCCAAAATTGAAACCCATCATTGAAATTCCAAAATTCCAAATATTTCTTAAATCATTAATTTCCCTCTTAAGGACTTACCCAAAATCATCTTCAAATCAATTCAAACTCATGATATTTTCTCATAACTAATTTATATTCTCATTTATATTCACATATATAAATGAAATATAAATTCAAACCAGTCAAACTAAATTCAAAAGTTCAAATCCAAAATTTTAAATCTTTCTTAAATCTTTTAATTTCCTCTTAAGGACTTAGCTTAAATCATCATCAAATCACTCCAAACTCATGAAATTTTCTCAAAATCCATTTATATTCAAATTTATATTCATATATATAAATGAAATATAAATTCAAACAATCAAAACCACTTCCAAAAATCAAACTCAAACTCATTCAAAATCCAACCTAAGCCTTTCAAGTCAAAAATATTGAACTTAGCCAAATCAATTTCAAATCAAGAAAAACTCTTGATCTTCCTTCAATAATGAACTCAAATATAAATACAAACTTCAATCACTAAATCAAAACTCAATTCAAAAATCAAGCCAAAATTCATTTCATGTTCACCCTTTGAACTTGAAATTGTCAAATGAATCAAAACTCATTTGACTTCACACCACTTACAAATGGATTTATATTTCAATCATAAGTCCATATGTGAGTTCAATCAAACTCAAATCAAGCTTTGACTAAGCCAATTGACCCACTTAGGCTCACTTGACCCAAAGTGACCTAAAGTACTCTTATGAGCCAAATTCTAATCCTATTCAAATTGGATTGAATCAAACTCACCCATGCCTCTCATCATGATCAACAATCATATGAGATGATCAATCACTCAAATTGGGTCAAACCAAGTCAAACCTAAAAGTTGACCAAGTCAATACTAGTCAAAATGAAACCTAACATAGACAAAATCCACTATAGGCCAAATTGATTGAAACAAATGATCTAAGTTCATTCATGACCAATGTTTGAACTTGACCAAGTCAACAGTTGAGCTTAACCTAGCCCAATTGACCACTTGACCCAAGTTGACCCAACTTGACCTAAAAAAGTTAAAATGTGTCAAAACTTGATCTAAGCTAAATTGATTGAAACCAATGGATCAAGTTCATTCCAAACCACTTATTGAACTTGACCAAAGCCTCAATTGGACAACTAGACCTAACCTAGCCCAGTTGACCTTGAACCCAACTTGACATAAAGGGTCATATTGAGCCAAATTCAAACTTAACCAAAATTGATTGGAAACAAAGATACCAATCCACTTCATATGACTAACCAAACCTAAACCTACCCATGACCTAGCTCAAATAGGTCAAATGGGTCAAATTGGTCAACTTGACCCATTTGACCTAAATGAAGTCATATGAACCAAATTCAAACCTAAACCAAATTGAATCAAACCAAAGCCACCAAAACATTTCAAATGGTCATATGAACTTGACCCAACCCTTGGTTTGACCCAATTTGACCAATTGGTCAATGGTCAACTTGACCCAAGTTGACCTATTTTGAACTAAATGGATCAACATGAGCCAAACCATACCAAATGAACTCCAAATCTAATAAAACTTGGCCAAACCAATTTTCTCAAAATACCCAACATATTCAAATTCAAAAAATTAGCTAAATGACCATTTTACCCCTAGGCCATAGAACAAATTTTGGCCAATTCCACTTTGAATTTGTTCGAACTCTCTTCATGCCTACTTGATACTCTCCTAATAGATCAATTGAACACAAGGGAGGGTGGTGTACCCAACCCAATGGGTTTAGGTCAGCCCAACTTGACCTAATGGTCAAACAGACCATTGCCCTTGAAATGGCTACATGGGAATCATGCCTCCATTTGTTTTGAACACATGGGAAGTTCAAATTCCCACTCCTCTGGCTAAATTTAACTCAAGGATAGCTCTAACAGCTCTTGGCAATTGGATCAAAATGGTAGGATTATGCTCGACCATCTGATTTCCAAAGGGGGAGATATACTCCCTCTAATTCATTTGAAAATTAACAAAGCCATAGTCGATTGAAGTCTAGAGAGTCATAGGAGCCATTTCTAAGTGACCCTAAGCTTCTTAGAGGGAGATTCAATTTGCTTTTTCTCAATTTTTTCTAAGTAAAAATAGGGGAGGTCCATTGAATATCCAACTTTCTCCACACTCTAACTCCACTCAATCCCCTCTTCAAGCTTCATCAAAGGACCAAGACGAGTGCACCCAAGCTCTCTTCTAAGTTCTTGAAGCAAGGGAAGATCCAATTCCATCAAAATTCAGCTCAAGCTAAGGAGGAGGTGACCCATAGGAAGATCCACTCAACCTCAGCCCCTCAAACTTTCACCAAAGCTTCGTCTCAACCAGACAAAGCTTCTCCAAGGGAATCGAGTTCCAGTGATCACCTCTGGCGAGGTACGCCATTTTTTGACCATTAAACTCAATGTGGTGTGGTGCTTTATCAAAGAAATGTTAATGGCATATGATCTTGACCATTAGATGTGATCTAGGATGCATGCTGATGGTGTGGGTTGAGTTTCATCCCAATCCGAGTTCAATCGAGCTCGGATCAAGGCCTAGAACATGGACGATCTCCATGCATGCATTTGTAGGGAAGGATCTCTGGCCATCCATTCACACATTTTGGATGGACTACCGAGATTAAAGCACGCTTTCTATCCTATTTTATCTTCTCGACCTTTAATCTCAACGACCGATTGATCTGATGGGAGAAAAAAGATATCATCGCACGCGATGCTATGATGGGACATTTTAAACAACCAAGGGGAACGCGCCGCATGTAAAGTGCAAGCCGCGTCAGCTAATGCATGGCATGCCATAGGGATTAAGGATTTAATTAGATTTTAACTAATTCTAATTAATTATCTAAACTTCTAAAATTCATATCTCAACAGAGAAAAATCAGAAAAATATGAAATAAATTGCATTAAAAAGATAATTGAACATAGAATATTCTAAAATTAATTTTGATTAATTTTGAATTCTTCTTTTTTCTGAATTTGGGTTTTATTAGAAATATTAATTTGCTAATTACCCTTTAATTAATCCACTAATTATTCCCAAAAATTTTGAGTATATTTTCGGGATGACTTTTGCCTCCCCTAATTTTCTTAGGATTTATTGGTGGCTTAAATGGGAAAATTGCTAATTCATATTCTAATTATTTCCTTAATGTGATTATGGATAATTAAGGGTTTGATTAGTGGTTTATTTCTTTGTTGAAGTTGATTGAGGTCTGTTTCAGTAAATAGAAGATTTAGGAAATAATTTTGGGCATTTCTCTTAAGTAATTCCTTAAACCCCCTTTTCTTTCTTAATCTTCTCTTAATTAAGGGTTAATTCACTAATTACCATCTTAATTAATTTCTTAAACTTCTAAAACTTTTCAAAACTCAATTAATCTACTAAAGGTAGATGCTTAGGTGTTCAAGAACCTAAGTTCAATAAACAAAATCAAAATTCAACTCTTATGTGTGAGGCATATTTTAAAATTACTTAAGTTAAACCCCCTTAGCCTAATTAATCATTAATCATGAGCCAAATTTCATTAGGCCCCTTTCTTCCTAGGTGCATTACAAATTGAAATTCCTTGTGGGGTTTTATGTCATCTCATTAGCTCATAATTATTTGATTAACTATGCTAAGGTGGTGTAAGTAAAAGGTAGTTAACATGCTTAATTAATACCTTAACCTAATCAAAATATAAAATGAATATAATCATCTAAAAATTGAACAAAAATATCAAACACATGTGGGAATGGGCTAGGAATAGTGAACTCACTTCATATTTTCAAAATTAAATCAAATTCAAAATCAAACAAAAATCATATTAAATAAATTTTGATTTGTTTTAAACTTTCTTATTTCATAAGATTATCTTTAGGAATTAATTAAGGTGAATGTGTTTACATGCTTTCATTACTTTAGTTCTTCTCCAACATGCTAAATATGTGTGCCATATGATTTCAAACATTCATGCTTTTCAAAAACCAAATTTAAAATGAAAATATTTCCTTTATGTCAAATTGCATGTGTTGGCTAAAGTAAGAATATAAATGGCTATTATCACTATTGAATCCAAATTATTTTCAAAATATATGAATCAATTATCAAAGCTGAAAGTGTGTTGCTTATATCTTACTTATAAGTTTGCATATGAGTAAAATATAAGGATGTACTTAGTGTAGGTTTTTAATAGGATTTGGCAAAGTGTATACTTCGTTTAAAAAGAACCTAACACTTGCCTAATTCTATATCCTATTTATTCCTATGCTATTACTTAAGGAGGATACTTATACTTGTACATATAAATTGTACAAACAAAAATAAATCAACCAACACCAACTTTTGCATTCTTTCTTTTCCATTCATTTCTTTTGTACACATGTTTGTATTTAAGAAAAGTGGTATGTTAGTTTGGACAACCCTAGGGTTGTGAGGCTTTAAGTAGCCCTAAGTAGGTCTTGTACCTTATACCCCTGGTTAACAATGGCATACTCACTTATGCCTTTTATACATCCAAGTGTGCAAGTGAATATTAGATAAGAAACCCCTTTGCTACTTAGTGAAAATCATGCATCCTAAACATCCAAAATTTCTTAAATAAATTACTTAGAATGCATCATAAAGTGTGCTAAACATTCCCATTTGTATGTATAGATATGTTTTGGACTCATTCATGTGCATGTTATACATGTTCGAAAAGAAATGAAGTGATGTACATTTTATGAATTTAGTTCATTTTAATTAATCTTAAAATGCCTTTCTTTTGAGTGGGTTTGTTTAGAGTTTATCTAAACTTAGGATTAATTAAAACACATAATAAAATATTCTCTAAATAAAACTAAAACATGAATCCACTTTACAAATTACTTAGGTTGGGGGAAGGAAAGAGGAGTTCTCCTTTCTTTCCCTCTCTTTATAACATAGTAATTAATTCTAGGATTCACTTGAACTCAATCAAAATATAAAATAAAACCAACCCAAAGAAATTAAATCACTTAAATGAAACCCTCCTCTATGTTGAACATTCTTCACACTTAGGAAATTCTAACTTAAATCCATAGCTAAACATGCCACACAAACCTCTAAAACACACACATTAGGCTAAGCCACCACTTCTAGCTTTAGGTTAGGGTGGTGCATGGTCTGATGTTTACTTTTATTTTATGATATATGTTTTAATCTGAATGTTAGGGTAAATGTGTGTAGAATGAATGGTAGGGTGACCTTAGTCTAACCATTATCTTCTGCAAGGGATTGTGCTTAAGGGGCACTGTGATAAATAAAAATATAAATGCTTTTGTTGTGCAGGTGTCTATACCCCTAAGCATAATCCAATAGGCCAGGAGGACTTACTCACCAAAGTGTGGGGTGATGAGTCCATATACATGCTTAGGATTTGTGTGGTTTATTTAGCTAATCTCTATTCTATAGGTGTTAGCTAGATTTACTTTCCTTTTCATGTAATTTTTATAACTAGGATTTTAAAATGATTGTTATGGGGATTAGGATGAACATTGGTCATAAGAGCTCATCTTATGCACCATGTCAAGCCTTAGCAGCATCCTCCTTTCAACCATCCAAAATAAAGAACCAAAGAAGAAAGAAGAAAAGAAAAATGAAGAAATGAAGCTTGAAGACCCCCATAACAATGAGTTCCTTACTTAATTGTATGTAATTCATTTGTAATCTGAGTTGTATAAAGGTAGAGCTTGTCTACCCAATTTATTTTTAGGTTTGTGCGATGGTACCTGACCATAATGGCCTCTTATTTTTTTGTGATTAGCTTTATAAATTGATGGATGATTTGTTTAGCTTGTGCATTGAGTGGCATCCTTTTTCTAGTTTCATCCTTACTTTATGTATGGCCTGGATGTGGATTAGGCTCTTAGTAAAAATTAAATATTCTTCCAAATTTAATAATTCAAAACTAAAAATAAAGAACTCATAACCTCACCTAAAGCTTAGGCTAAAAATCAAGATAAAAGAATTAGCAACCCCTTAGCTGGATGAGTACTTCTTTTATAACATCATGCACAAATGCATATTATTTTCACTCTTGATTGGAGGACTTCCATCTTTACCAGAGAAACTTGGCTTGACCTTTCAGAGCCATGGTGGAAATGCACCTCTTCCCTTCTCTCAAATTTTGTCCAATGATCTCAGTTCTCATGCATTAGGCATATGAATTCGATTAGCCTAAGTTAAAATGATTGTCCAAAAATAAAAAAAAATGAAATCTGAATTGCATTAGATTTTGATCATTTGAAGCATACCCTTACATGATCTAGTCTCTTTAGGGAGTGAGTTTAAGGACTTAGTCTCTTTCTAAATAAATAACAGCCTAGCTATCTTGCATAAATCATATGACTTGCCTACATGAATTTAAAATTGTAGGAGGAGTTAGTTGGCCACCCCCATGCAGTTGTAAGTCAAATGGGTGATTTATCCTCTGTTGTAGAGGCAAACCAAATACTCATTTTTTCCTCAGATTTAGGTTGTGCTTTTGGCCCTCACCAAAGCTCCCTAAATTTAGGTTCTGAGGTTGCTTCTCCCCTTTATGGGCCATAAGCATAAATCCTCACCTCTTAGGCATTTCCTTAGTCTTGTGTTATGGAATAATAAGTCCTAAATTTCTAATGAAATATTCAACTCAAACAAATTAAATCAATTTCAAAAATGTGAAGCCCAATTATAGGATAGTTTGAGATACTCACTAGATTTCCTAAAATTGTAAGTATCTCCTACTTATCTTCATTTGGCTTTGATAATAACTCCCTCTCTTTGATCAATCCCATTTGATCCTTCAAAAATAAACTAATCGATTGATAGCCTTATTTATTGAAATCTTTGGAGATAATGGTCATTTATCTTAATCAAGAGTATTTCTAAGGGATCTCATTCCTTATGATGTAATTAACTATAGTCCTAGGGAACTTAAAGAACCGATGAAAATAATCCCTACTTTACTTTTCTATGTAAAGTAATCTTGGTACACATGCGCACATTGTCTTAGGAGTCCTTGTTGAGGTGATTAGGTCCATTGTAGGTGACTTCTATCTTTTGAGATAGTACCTCTTCTCAATGTCGCACTGATCACCCTCAAGAACATCTATGATATATGGTGTCAAAATGCATGAAAAGAAGAAGATGTATATTTTCATCCTCATTTTATCCCATATAGAGTGAAAATGGAAGTATATCTTATTATTTTAAAAATCTTCTCCTCATATTGAAAATTTTTGCCACAGATTTTTTTAGCGACTCCACTAGAGATGGTTCCTCTCTCCATCTTTAGTAAATGATCATTATTTCCAAGTATTGATAGTGGGTTTGTACTTTGGTATAAATCCAAGACTATCTTTCCTTCCGTTGGCACTAGCTTATTTCATCCTTAAGTTGAGCTAACCAACATCTTTAGGTTTTAGGACCTCACCCCGTGTTGGCCTTAAAACCCCCATTGGGTTCTCCAATGGGTAAAGATAAAAGATCTAAATAAAAAGAAAACATTTAAAGACTTCCTCCTTATTATTTTTTTATGATGAGAAAAGGTTCATTCTAAAATAATAAAGACAAAATAAATTTTTCATAAAAATCTTGCTCTTTCAAAAAGCATTCTTTCAAAAAAAATGCACATAATAAAATATTCTCCACAAAATTTTCTTAAATCACCTCCTTCTAACAATTCTCATAATTATTACATGTAGGAATATTTAAAAGTAAAACTAACAATATTTTCCAAAAGCACAAATGAATATCTTCCCTCAATTCATTTTGATGAAGATTTCATTTTTAAAAATAAAATGAACAATCATCTTTCCATAAATCAAAATCAGAATTAAAAATAAAACTTTCAAAAAGTACACATGAACCTTTCCATTCAATGTACCCACACTTATTGAATGGAAGTTCATTTTCAAACAAAACTAAATTTTTCAAAAGCACATATAAACATCTTCATTTAATATACCCAAATTTATTGAATGAAGATCTCATTCCTAAATAAAAATGATATCATTTGGAAATCCCACTTAAACATATCTCATATATGATTAAGTTGGAATTCCCTCTTTCAAGAAGCAATAACCACACATAAAATAAAATTTTCACATTTTGCAAAAATAAGATTGACTTCCATTCTTACATTTGTTAAATGGAAGTCTTCTTTTTAAAAATCAAAACTTAACAATCATATTTTCAAAATTTAAACACATTTGGAACTTCATTTAGCATACTCAAATTTGCTAAGTGAAATCTCCAAATTCAAAACCAAAAATTTTCAAACACATTTGGAACTTCATTCTAGCATACTCCATTTGCTAAAATGAAGTCTCCCTATTTCAAAATTCAAAACAAAAATTCGAAACACCTTTGGAATTTTATTTAGCATATTCAAATTTGCTAAATGAAACTTCCACTTCACAAAAATTTCCAAAAAAATACTTTTTGAACTTCACTCTTTAGCATACCAAATTTGCTAAAATGAGGCCTCTATTTTAAAAAATAAAACCAAAACATAAAAATTTTAAACATATCTTTTGGAATTTCATTTAGCATACTCAAATTTGCTAAGTGAAATCTCCATTTCACAAAATTAAGTGGAACTTCATCTTTAGCATACCATATTTGCTAAAGTAAAGTCTCCACTTTCAATCGAAAACAAATCAAAACCAAAAGGAAAAACATTAAGATTTCCTTAGCATACCCAAATTTCTTAAGGATCCTACTTTTTCAAAAATCAAAATATCCAAAACAAATGAAACGCTTTAGGACTTCTTAGCATACTCAAATTTGTTAAGAATCCTATTTTCAAAAATCTTTTAAAAATGAAACACACTTGGGTTCCTCACTTAGCAAACCTAAATTTGCTAAGTGGGAATTCCAATTTTCAAAATAAACACTAATTCACAAAAAGAAACAATTAGTTTTAAACACTTCACTTAGCACACCCAAATTTGCTAAGTGAGTAAAATTCTAAAATACAAAATCAAAAACAAAACCAATTGACCCTTACTTTAGCATTCCCAAATTTGTTAAAGGAAAGGATCCTCAAATCAAAATCTAATTTCAAACATGAACCTATGGAAGCATATTTCTAAAAATATTTGAATCCATTTTTCAACATACCCAAATTTGTTGAAGTTGAATTCATATTCAAAAATTCCTCTTTTCAATCAAATCTCTAAATCTTCTCTAATCCATTTGAACTCCACTTAACACTTCCAAGTTGTTGGATGTGGGTTCAAATTTTAAATTTAAATTCAGAAATCAACAAAACATAAATATTCTCCAAGCTTGTTTCCATATTACATTCTCAGATACATACAGCTTCAATTTCTTGCATTGATTAGAAACGGCAAGCTCATAGAAGTTTGTATTCACTTTTCCTTATGACAAGAACTTGGCCTTGGATTAGGCCAATCTCCCTCGAGTTGGTCATACTCACCTTATCCATATCGGTAGAGGATTTGAGGGAGTGAGGATCACCTGTGAGGGCACTCACCTCATAACTGTCAGTAGGACTGCGGTTGTTGGGTAGAAGCCGGTCATCCATATTAATTTACCCTCGAATTCTAACATCCCCTCATTTAAGAGGAAAGCAAGGTGATCCCATCAATTTTAGTAGTGACAATAATACATGCGCATGGTTTCTCGCTCTAGTGGGGCTCACTCACTTGGCACCCTCTAAGGGTAAGGCTCGATCTGATTTCCTTTAACCTTTGAGGTTGGTCTTCTCTACCCATCCCATCCTACTGAGGAAAATAAAATTGCATGATTAAGTGGTATCATACCAAGATTGCTACAGAGATGGAGGAGAGGCCATAGAGGAGGTACCTACTGATCACCCCACTGTTACAATGAACCCATCCTCTCTAGGTAAGATGAAAGGATGCTAGGAGGATTACTTCACCTCCACCTGGTTCAACTATCCCTCGCTTCGAGGTAAGAGGTCATATGATGACCTCCGATTAGTTTTACGCTAGGTTGGCAGAGCTTACAGACATTCTGAGTCCAGAGCACAATTTGATTTGAGATCTATCATCCCCTGCAATGTGGGGAAAAATCTATGATAGGAGAGGGCCAGAGAGGCCCATACATCTGTTCATATCACCAAGAGAATCGGAGGTTCAGTCGCCAGTCAGCAGCTTCTGCACTCGTCAATTTTCCAACTCTGCGTACTACCCACACCGACTATACAGATAGCATCCTGCTTACAAGGATGACCCATCATAGGAAGAGGATCCCTATCCTACGAGTGCCTGTGGTGTCTCCACCACACCACTCTACCCCCTGTCCGCTATCACCTGTTCACATCACAGCATCTCCAAATTCACCGAAGGCCATGAAGGCCATATCCGGGGAAAAGCATACCCCATTGGTTATCTGGCTACGGTCGAGGAATCCTATTCCATCTACACCGCCTACTATTATGAGGTTGAGCTCTTCTACTCGACCTTCTGCCATAGTGGTGGTGCAGAGGGAATGGAGACCCTGAAGCATAGTGGTCATCCCTTCACCAACTCAATAAGTTTAGCAGGACATGGAGATGGTAGTAGTTATTGTAGAGGGAGTAGATGATAGCCCAGCTACACTGATGATAATAAAACCTCCTAGGAGTGTCACCCTTTTTAGAGTTAGTGACAGTCAGGAGTGTGTCTCTTCTAAGGAGTACAATCAAGGATTGACTCTCAGCAAAGCGGTGCTGGTCTCAAGACATGATAAGGATCACACCATCCAAAAATTTTGTTCCTATTCAGATTGATCGTTCTCTTGAGAAGATAGTAGTACATTATCTTGTAAAGAAGAAGAAAATTTTGGGTATGACTGATCAGATAAGGAGAAGATCATCTTTGATCCAAGTGAAGATGATTTGTTGGGAGACTCAGTCAGGGTCTGTATGGTAGATACCAGGGGATCCCTCCTCATGGAGCAACAAGCCATGGAAGGTGATGAGGTTGATCAGGAAGACACGGCCCAATTAGTCCAACACCTCTAATATCAGGTAAAGCATAAAAATGAGCAAATATATAGGATGGCGAGGCAGCTTGAGGACTTATTAGCAACAGTTTTAGTACTTCAGAAATAAGCTCCAGCAGTTCATCCTACTACACCTGATCTAAGTCACCAGAGTTAGTGCATGTTTTGGACCCAGCCAAGACCTTACCTCCCGTTGAGCAAGGTAGCACTAGCATGTATAGGAAGGTCATGGAAAGTATCTCCATACAGGAGAAAGACATTAGATCCATGGTTGAGCAACAAGTGAAGGAAGAGTTGGCTCAAGCCTGGGGAAGATCATCAGTTCCAAAGGGTAAACCCTACCCGGAGGAATTTGATGCAATCCAATATCCCAAGGGTTTTGTGTCACCTTCCTTCAAAAGCTTTGATGATAGTGGAAACCCGAGGTAGCATATTGCACACTTCAGGGCCAGTTGTTGCAACGTCGGTGGCAGCGACGCTTTACTATTCTGCCTCTTCGTTAGTAGCCTAGTAGGGATTGCTTTTGATTAGTATGCTAAGCTTCCCAATAGTTCAATAAAGACATTTACTAAGTTGGAGCAACACTTTTTCAAGAGGTTTGCTGGACCTCAGCAAAGGGTTACTGTTGGAGATCTTGTTGTAACACAATAACACCCAGTTGAGTCCCTTATTGATTATATTCTCTGATGGCATAACCTGAGTATCAAATATGAGTCACAGCTGTTTGAGCAGCATGCCATTGAGATTCTTCTAAAACATATCCATGGCTCAGTCGCCTTCATGCTTAAGGGCATCACTATCAAAACATTTGAGAAGTTAATCAACAAGATGGCTAGTCTACAATGAGAGGCCAAACAGTTGCCTTTTCAGGATGAGTTGCCTAAAGCAAAGCCGTTGAAGGTCTATAAGAAGAAGTCGAGAATAGTGATAGCTATAGATAAGGGGAAGCAACCAGCTAGAGATCAATCTGAGAGACCATGACCTTAGTAGCCTTCGCTTCCACCTCCTTTACCACCACCAAGAGCTCTACCCCTCCACACCACCATGGCCAAAGACCGCCCACCTCCTCGCCATACCATCAACAAAGAATGACACATACCCACCGTGTGTAGCTATGGTCCACCTACTTTAATATATAAGCTTAACAAACCTTATTCATTTAAGAGTGAGGTAATCATAAAGATCTTTAAGAATATCTTTAAAAAGTTTGATTTTCAGCAACCTGAGCCTAGGAAACTAGAAGAAGTAGGAAAAAGTCATTATCCTAACTTTTTCCCCTACCACTATATGTTTAGCCATGTTTTGGAGGATTGCTTCACATTTAAGGACTAGCTTGAACATAGCTTCAAGACCGGTGTTGTAGTTATCCCAAAGGAATACTTTGTGGAACAACCATCTAGTTCCATTAGGGTAATCCTTGGGGATACATGTGATCCTTCCAAAACTAAAGAAGGTTGGGATATTTCTTTATCCAAAACCTCTAAAAAAATCATCCATAAGATCAAGAAACTTTCATTGCAGGTGCCTGAGTCAGCTCAAACCTCCAAAATGAAGGAAGGTTTGCAAGTTTCCAGTGCCAACTCGGGGAAAGGGGTTCAGAGCAAGAATAGCAAGATGTATGTCAACTGATAGCCCAGAGCAACCACCTATCAAGCCCAACCTCCAGCCTACCATTGTAGCTACCGCATCGGTGACCTCCTCTACTTCATCTAGTTCTTCTTCTTCTACTAGTAGAACTCTTGTATCGGTAGATAAGAGCATCAAATCCCTTACCCCACTCCCTTTACTTGATTTCTACTTTGTACCACCAATCAAATCCAAGAAATTGAAGAATAAAGCAAGCTTGAATTACATCTGTGTCACTTTTGATGGGTTGTCTACTTCTATTCTTAATGATAACTCTTCAAGTCAAAATAACTATAATAATTTTGATCTTCCTCTTTCTAATTCAAAGTTGGACTTTCCTACTCTAAATGCTAAAGGTTCACCTCTTGAGATAGACTGGGAATCATCCAATTCTAAGGGTCCCATAGGAGAATCTGTTGGTGAGCCTGATGTGCAGGTAGAACCTTCCATTACCCACCATAAGAGATCACCGAAGTCAACCTCCGTAATGGTAAGGTTCTACCTCCTAAGGCAACACCTCAAGATAGAGAGAAACAAGTCATTGGTACAGAGGATCAAGAAGCTTCTCCACAAGATGCTCCACCCTTGGATATGCTTGTGGAGGATCAACCCAAGGTAGACTACAATGTCCTCTCTCATCTAAGAAAGTTGTCATCTAAGCTAAGCATATATGATGCCCTTGTCTTATCCAAAGAGATGAGGGAATCATTAATCAAGGCTCTCCTTGAACCTGAGATATGCTTAGCTCAGCTAACCATTATAGGTGAAGTGGCACATTATACAAAAGAAGCTCAGGGGATCACCTTCATAATTGAAGACCTTCTTCTGGGGAACTTAGAGCACAACCGTCCCCTCAACATCATAGTTGACATGGCTAGATTCAGAATTGTCAAAGTTCTCATTGAACTAGGTGCATTCATGAACATTATGAGTCTAAAGACCTTTGCTTATTTGAGGATTGACATCTCGACACTCTAAGTAGATCAGATGATGTTAAGAGGATTCAATGAACAAGGTGAGCGGGTTTAGGTTCCATAGTGTTCCCTTTGGAGATAGGTGACTGGAAGACTGAAGCCAAGTTTTACATTATTGATTTGAATACTTCATTCACTGCTTTGTTCGGTAGGCCTTAGATACATTAGAATAAGATAATTCCCTCCTCCCTCTAGTGCATCAAGTTCAGAAAAGATGGGATTGAATACCGTGTTAATGGAGATGAAAAAACCATTTTCAATTAGAGAGGTTAAGATTTATGAGGATGCGACCTACTATCTTCCTTAAAACACCCTTTCTCATGAACTTGGACAAAACTCAAATTCAAAAGAAAAATAAAATGAAGAAAAAGAAAAGGAAAAAGAATAAGAAAAGAAAAATGAAAATCCAAGTGAACAAGAAAGGGGAATTAAAGAAGAAATAGATTTGCATATCACATTCCACCCACAGTTCATTCCATCAAATGGACATGTGAGTAGGATGACTCAACCTCCGTTAGGCAGAGGTAGAGCCAGAAACAGAGGCAGTTATAGAGGTGGAAGACCCCTTGGTTGGCCATCAGCCAACAGAGGTCATGTTCTAATTCACAGGAGTACCCCTACTATTCACATAGAGTTCAAATCTAGCTCAGAGGACAAGTATAATGTGATTAGTATACCAACCAACCCCTCTCAGCGGATTCCATTGGAGGTGACTTTTGATCTAGATAAAGACGAAGACTGATCCTCCAAACAAATCTAAGTATTTGAATCAGGTTTATGTGAAACTATCAGGTAGCAGCTGGGAACCTTAGCTCTAACCTCACTTTCATCTCAAAAAGTTAAAGGTTTAGTTGTTAAGGAAGCCCTTAAGTCTTCCAGCGATATGAAGCCAAAGAGATTCTTTTTGGGATCATCATCCTCAAGTCTTGAAGCTGATGTAGAACTTGAGGAGGATACATTTAAAGAATTAATGCAATTACCATTTGACTTTAACTCGCCTTGAAGTTTAGTTCCTCATACATGGTATAGGCACAGGTTAGAGTACTTTGAAAAGCTATGGAACAATATAGGTAGAGAAGCACAATTAAGAGCGGGCTAGGATTTGATATAGTGGGTCCAATTGATGACGATGATTACTACTTAGTTGTTAGCAATCATTTGGAGTTTGATAGATAATTTTCACATAACACCAACTCTTATGCGAATGTGTGTTCAGAAATCTCAAATGATCCAGATGATCTCCAAATCAAAGAGGCACCACCAGAATTTGAAGAGGAGATCAATTCAACAATTGACAAGCTTAAAGAAATCAACCTCAGGACAGAAGAAAATTCATGCCTGACGTACATCAATTCATTATTGAATGAACAAGAAAGTAATGACTTAGTTAGGCTATTGACTGAGTTTAAAGATTAGTTCGTATGGAGTTATGAAGAGATGCTCAGATTATCTTTTGACATAGCAGTCCATAAGCTAGCAATAGAACCTAACGCTACCCCCATTAAGTAAGATCCTAGACGCATGCGATTATAAATCGAACAACAGGTCATTTTTAAGTCATGAAATTGATCTATACTGGTTTCATTAGGGAAGAAAAATGTCCTACCTGATTAGCCATTGGCATCCCAATTAAGAAAAAGAATGGCCAAATTTGCATTTATGTTGATTTCAGAGACTTAAATAAGGCATGTCCTAAGCATGAATTTCCTCTTCCTATACCAGAATTAATGGTGGACGTTGCCTCATCTCATGTAGTCTCTCTTTCATGGATGGATCATCTAGTTATAACCAAATCAAGATGTCTCCTGAAGATGAAAGAAACATTGCTTTCTGAACCCCGATCAGAATCTTCTGTTATAGGGTCATGCCCTTCGACCTTAAAAATGCTGGTGCTACATACCAACGAGCCATGACCCAGATCTTCAATGAACTCATCCATCATCAATTTGAGTGCTATGTTGATGATCTAGTAGTCAAGAGCAAATAAAAGGAAGACCATCTCTTTGACTTGAGAGTATTTTTCAAATGATTATGACAATATAACCTCAAAATGAATCCCCTGAAGTGTGCATTTGGAGCAGCTTCAAAAAATTTCTTGAGTTTGTTGTTCGACACTAGGGAATAGAAATAGATTATGGGAAGATCAAAGATATTTTAGAAATGCCACCTCCTAAGAGTTTAACTCAACTCAGATCCTTCTAAGGATGGCTGGCATATATGAGACACTTTATCTCCAACCTATCTGGGAGATGAAAGCCATTTTTAGCACTTATCAAAGTTCAAGTGGGATGAAAACTACCAGTATGCTTTCAAAGACATCAAGCAATATTTGGTGAAGCCGCCAGTTTTAGCAACCCCTATCCCATGCAGGCCACTCATTCTCTACACTCTGCATTGGACGACTCTCTTGGCATTCTATTAGCCCAAGCCAATGATGAAGGGAAGGAGAACGCTCTCTACTACCTCAGCCATCATCTTATTCCTGTTGAAGAAAACTATCCACCTATTGAGAAACATTGCCTAGCTTTGATCTTTGCCTCTCATAAGCTAGGGCACTACATGCTTTCTCATAAGGTGAACTTGATCTCCAGAATCAATCCACTATAGTATCTCAAGACACAGCCAATGCTATTCGGACATTTGGCACGATGGTCCATGATCCTTTTGTAGTTTGATATCATATTTGTGCCCCTCCATGCAGTAAAAGGACAAGCACTAGTGGATTTTTTGGCAGCACACCCACTTCCAGCTAATTCTCTGCCTAGTGATGATCTCCCTGATGAACAAATCATGAACTTAGGGGAGGTTAACAATCACCGATGCGAGATGTATTTTGATGGTGCAACTTCTTTTCATAAAAGGGAAGCACCATGATCTACTCTTCCAGGAATGGCAGGAGTAGGAATAGTTCTCTTAACTCTAGATCGCGATGTGATGAGATTCTCATACTATCTTTCCAACCCCTACACCAACAATGAAGCCAAGTATGAGGCTTTGATTGTTAGTTTGGAGTTATCCATCACTATCAGTGTCAAGAGTATCAACATCTTTGGAGATTCTCAGTTAGTCATCAATCAGATTGTAGGCTCCTACAAGGTTCTCAAACCCAAGCTTCGTCATTACCACAAGTATACCATGAAGCTGTTGGCCCAAATTCCTGAGGTCACCATCTACAAGATTTCCCAAACAAAATATGATATAGCAGATGCTTTGGTCAAACTTGCCAAAGAATTGGCATGTCTGAAAGATGAGTCCATTTCAATAAGGCTTCAAAACAGACAAGTCATATCTCTTATTGATGTTGAACTCATCGAGAGACTTTCTCTTGAAGGGGAGGTTGTCGATACCAAAATGGACATAGCCCAATCGAAATATAAAAGAAAACCAACCCAAAATAATTAATTCACTTAATTAAAACCCTCCTCTAAGTTGAGCATTCTTCACACTTAGAAAATTATAACTTAAAGCCATAGCTAAACATGCCACACAAACCTATAAAGCACACGCATTAGGCTAAGCCACCACTTCTAGCTTTAGGTTAAGGCAGTGCATGGTTTGATTTTTGCTTTTATTTTGTGATATATATTTTAGTCTAGATGTTAGGGTGAATGTGCATAAAATGAATGGTAGGGCGAACTTAGTCTAACAATTGTCTTCTACAGGGGATTGTGCTTAAGGGGCGTTGTGATAAATAAAAATATAAATGCTTTTGTTGTGCAGGTGCTTATACCCCTAAGCATAATCCAATTGGCTAGGAGGACTTAGTCACTCATGTGTGGGGTGATGACTCCAATATACATGCTTAGGATTTGTGTGATTTATTTAGCTAATCTTTGTTTTGTAGGTGTTTGCTAGATTTACTTTTCCTTTTTCATGTAATTTTTACAATTAGGGTTTTGGAATGATTGTTATGGGGATTAGGATAAACATTAATCATAAGAGCTCATCTTATGCACCATGTGAAGCCTTTGGAGCATCCACCTTCAAACCATCCAAAAGAAGGAACCAAAGAAGAAAGAAGAAAAGAAGAAGAAAGAAGAAAAGAAGAATGAAGAAATGAAGCTTGAAGACCCCCATAACAATGAGTTCCTTGCTTAATTGTATGTAATTCAAATGTAATTAGGGTTGTATAAGGGTAGAGCTCAGCTACCCAATTTGTTTTCAGGTTTGTGCGGTGGTACCCGACCACAATGGTCTCTTATTCTTTTACGATTAGCTTTATAAATTGCTTGATAATTTGTTTAGCTTGTGCATTAAGTGGCATCATTTTCCTAGTTTCTTCCTTGCTTTATGTATGGCCTGGATGTGGATTAAGCTCTTAAGAAAAAATATATCTTCCACCAAATTTAACAAATCAAAACTAAAAATAGAGAACTCATAACCTCACCTAAAGCTTAGGCTAAAAATCAAGATAAAATAATTAGCAACCCCTTAGTTGGATGAGTACTTCTTTTATAACATCATACACAAATGCATATTGATTTCACCCTTGATTAGAGGGCTTCCACCTTTGCCAAAGAAACTTGGCTTGACCTTTGAGAGCCATGGTGGAAATATACCACCTCCCTTCTCATTGATTTTAGCCAATGATCTCATTTATCATGCATTAGGCATATGAATCCTATTATCCTGAGTCAAAATGATTGTCCGAAAATAAAAATAAAAATGAAATCTGAATTACATTAGATTTAGGTCATTTGAAGCATACCCTTACATGATCTAGTCCTTTTAGGGAGTGAGTTTAAGGACTTAGTCTCTTTCTAAATAAATAACAACCTTACTATCTTGTATAAACATAAGACTTGTCTACATGAATTTAAAATCATAGGAGGAGTTAGTTGGCGACCACCCAGGCAGTTGTAAGTTCAACAGTAGGGTGGTTTATCCTCTCTTGTAAAGGTAAACCAAACACCCATTTTTCACCTTAGATTTAGGTCATATTTTTGGCCTTTGCCAAAGCTCCCTAGATTTAGGTTCTGAGGTTGCTTCTCCCCTTTGCGGGCTATAAGTATAAATCCTCACCTTTTAGATATTTCCATAGCCTTGTACCGTGGAATTGTAAGCCCTAGCATTCTAATGAAAATACACATTAATTCAATTTCAAAAATGTAAAGCCAACCATAGGGTAGTTTGGGATGCTTATTAGGCTTCTTAGTATCTTAAGCATCCCCTACTTATTTTCATTTGGCTTCAATAAGAACTCCTTCTTCTTGATCGATCCAACTTGACCTTCTAGAAATAAACCAATCGATTGATAGTCCTACTTTTTTAAAATCTTTGGAGACAATGATCATTTACCTTAATCGAGAGTATTCCTAAGGAATCTCATTCCTTAGGATGTAATTTACTATAAAGGCTTGCCTCCAAATGGAACTTAACGAACCTGGTTTAAAATAAACCCTACTTTACTTTTCCATGTAAAGTAGGGGAAGAATATCTAGTACATATGCAGACCCATTGTCCTTAGGAGTCCTTATTGAGGTGATTAGGTCCATTGTAAAGTGGTGACTTCTATCTTTCGAGATAGCACACCTCTCCTCAACATCATACCCAATCACCCTAATAAAAATATCTGTGGATCTACGTGGTGTCCAAATATAAAGAGTACATTTCTATCTTCATTTTATCCACATAGGTTGAAGATGGAAGTATACATTCTTAAGAAAGAAAAAATTAACTTTTTCACCACACTCTCTTATGTCTTTGACATGAGTAGAGTCACATTGCACTAAGCTCTGGATTCCTTCTACACCTTGGGTTGGGAGTAGATCATTCTTGTTAGTGCTTGTGATCATTCAATGTTGTTGATCACCTAAATCAATACCAATACATGCGGTATACCTTCTTAGTCACACCACACCTATTGGCTGCCCTTTATTGACTTCATTTTTAGAATGGACTCTCAACTTTTCCATCTTAGACATAGGACTCCTCTTAGACACTAAGAGTTCATTAGTCTTAAGACATTTTTAGTGATTAGGTGAACACTTAACCTAAGCCTAGAGACTTAGAAGAGTTAGCCATAGGAATAGGTTATTCCTTAGGGGTGTTAGGAAAACTTGCCTACCCTATAGCTTGAACCAAATCCTTACTTCTTTCTTTCAAGTCAAAACTTCAAATTCAAATCAACTTCAAACTCAAGTCAACTTTAATTCCAACTTCAATTCCAATGGATTTTCTCAAATCATGAATCATTTCCAAATGATTGAAATCCATGATCAATTCCAAATCCAAAGTCCTTTCTAAGCCCTTTGATTTCATCTTATGGACTTAGCTCAAATCAAATCCAAATCACTTCAAATTCTAAAGATTTTCTCATAACCCATTTATATTCTCATTAAATGAGATATAAATTCAAATACCCAAAACCAAATTCAAAACTCAAATCCAAATCTAATCTAAATCCAACCTAAACTCTTTCAAGTCAAATTCTTGAACTTACCAAAATCAAACTCAAATCAATCAAACCTTTGGATTTTCTCTTCAAACAATCAATCCTTCAATCATAAAATCAAATACAATCATAAACTTCAATCATCAAACCAAAACTAAATTCAAAACTCAAATCGTAATCAAAACCACGTTCATCCTTTTAACTTGAAATTGTCAAATGAATCAAAACCCATTTGACTCCAAATCACTTGCAAATGGATTTATATCTCAATCATAAGTTTATAGGTGAGTTAAACCAAACTTGAATCAAACATTGATCAAGCCAATTGACCCATTTAGGCTCACTTGACCAAGGTGACCTAAAGTATCTTTTTGAGCCAAATTCTAATCCTACCCAAATTAGATTGAACTAAGCCAACCTAAGTCTCACATTATGAGCAACAATCATCATAAGATGATCAATCACTCAAATGGGATCAAACCAAGTCAAACCTAGCCTTTGACCAAGTCAACACTTAGCCCAAATGAAACCTGAACTAGCCAAAATCCAATATAGGCTAAATTGATTGAAACCATTGGACAAAACCAATCCATGATCAATGATTGAACTTGACCAAATCATCATTTGAGCCAAACCTAGCCTAATTGGCCACTTGACCCAAGTTGACCTAAGAAGTTAAAATGTGTCAAATATTGATCTAAGCCAAATTGATTCCAACAAATGGGTCAAATTCATTCTAAATCACTTGTTGAACTTGACTAAAGTCTCAATTGGCCAACTAGACCCAACCTAGCCCAATTGATCATAAACCCAACTTGACCTAAAAAGTAAAATCAACTTGAAACTTAACCAAACCAAAATTGATTGAAACCAAAGCTTACAAAACATTTCAAATGATCAACCAAGCCTAAACCAACCCATGACCTAACCCTATTGGGTCAAATGGGTCAAATTGGTCAACTTGACCCATTTGACCTAGGTGAACTCAAATGAACCAAAACCAAATATAAATCAAATTGAACCAAACCAATGATGTCAAATCACTCCAAATGATCATTTGAACTTGACCTAACCCATAGTTTGACCCAATTTGACCAATTGGTCAACTTGACCCAAGTTGACCCATTTTGACCTAAATGGGTCAACTTGAGTCAAATCATATCAAATAAACTCCAAATTCATTAAAAATTGGCACAACCCATTTTTTATTCATACCAAATCTTCCTAAATCAAAATCAAAGCCAAATGACTATTTTACCCTTGGGTCAAAGGATAACCTATGGACAAATCCACTTGGAATTTGGTCAAATCCTTTTCTTGGCCACTTGGCATCCTCCTAGTGGCCCATTTGGACACTAAGGGAGGTGGTGCACATGACCCAATGGGTTTGGGTCAAGCAAACCCAACCCAAGGCCAAAACCAACCACTCCACTCAAAGTTCTCCACATGGATCACCTCCCACACTTATTTTAACCCATGTGCACCTCCACACTTCCACCCCTCTGCCAAAATTGAACCACATGGAGCTCATAACAACCAAAATAACCTATTCAATTAGGGAAATTTGATCAAAATGGCAAGGAAAACTTCAATTATCTTATCCAAGTAGGGAAAGATATACTCCCTCTCATTTCCACTCAATTCATCTCTATTAGATTCGAGTGAGCTCAAAGGATCGAAGACAAGCACCCACAAGCTTCCCTAAGCATTTCCAAGCTCTCTCTAATTTCCCTATCTCGATTTTGCTTAAGCCAAAAATAGGGGAGGCTAAGGGAAATTCCAACTCACTCATCACTCCACCAAAGTCCAATTGCTCTTGCAAGCACCATCAGGGAGGCAAGTCAAGCTCATCTAAAGCTTTTCCCAAGCATTGAAGCCGCAAGCCATTGAAGCAAGCTATGGTCAATTGGAAGATCCACTCTAAATTGAACCTTGAAACCTTCAGCAGGGCTTCATCTCCACTAGACAAAGCTACCTCAATCATTGGAAGCACCTGTGATAGCCTCCGGTGAGGTATGCCTTAAAACTGAGCTTAATTTGAAAATTGTATGGTCTTTTGTGAAGTGAATTTTATTCCCATTGAATTTCCACCATTGGATCTTCTTCTCTATGCTCTTAGATGGTGTGGGTTGAATCACAGCCTTATCTGAGCTCAAGTGAGCTTAGATCAAGCCATGGAGGACGGACGGTCTCTGTCTCCTACAGGCAAAGACAGGGATGAATCATCAACTGCCCATCCTGCATGTTTTGGATGGACGATCATGATTAATCCACATAGATCCATTGATTTAATCCCTCATAATCGTAGGGTTAATCCCAACCATCCGATCCTTGATCGAATGGCCAAGGAGAAAGCATGTAGCACCACCGGCTAACGCGACATGTGATTTGACAACTTAAATACCAATCCCGTCGTGCCATGTGAAAAGCGCATGCTGCATCAATGGTCCACGTGGCACCGATGTGATTAGTTACTTAATTATGGCTATTTAATTATCCCTTAATCACAAAAACTTTCTAAATTCATAATTAAATATAGAAAAATAAAAAAAAAAATGCAAACTCAACTTCATTTTAAAGATAATTCAAAGGGGAATCCAATAAAATTGCTTTTAATTGATTTTAAATTGTGGACTTTTCTTAATTAGGGTTTAATTGAAAATTTAATAACCCTAATTACTCCCTAATTATTTTATTAATTAATTCTAAACTTCTTAAGCATGTTGAGTGGGATGACTTCTACCTCTCCTAATTTTCTTGGAATTTATTAATGAGTTAATTAGGGAAATCAATTAATGATCCATAATCACCCTCTTAATATAATTAAGAGTAATTAAGCATGTGAATAGTGGTTTAATCACTTAATTAATATAATTAAATATTATTTAAGTGAAGAGAAGGTTTATGGAATGGGTTTGGGGTATTTTTTTAAGCTATTCCCTAAACCCCCTTCCTTTCTTAATTCAAACCTAATTAAGGACTAATCCATTAATGATTTACTTAATTAGCTAAATCAAACTTTTCAAATCAATCTAAACTTAATCAATCTCTTTCTGGATAGATCCTTAGGTGTTCAAAAGCCTAAGGTAAGCCTAAGGAAATCATTTTCAACCCACATGTGTGTGAAGGTTATGAAAGTACTTAATTAAACCCTTTAGCTTAATTAATCAATAATTGTGAACCAATTTCATCAAGCCCTTTCTTTCTTAAGGTGCATTGTTGATTTAAATTTCATGTTGTTGCATATCATATGTTGGCTCATAATTGTTAGGTTAATTATGTTAAAGTGTGTATGTAAGGGATAATTAATGGACTTAATTCACACTTTAACCTAAACAAAATATAAAATCAATCTAATGGTTCTAAAAATTAAACTAAATCAATTCACACATGAGGGAAATGGGTTAGGACTAGTAAACTCTTTTCAGATTTCCTAAATCAAATTCAAAACAAAATAAAAAAAAACCTCTTTAAGAAATTTTGATTCACTTTAAATGATCTTATTTCATAAGATTGTCTTTAGAAATTAATTAGGGTGAATGATGTTACATGCTTACATCACTTTATTTTTTTTCCAAGTATGCTAAATGTTGTGTGTCATAGGAAAATCATGCATTCATATCTTTTGAAAAATCAAAATAAATGAAATGTTTCCTTTATGTCAAATTGCATGTTTTGACTAAAATAAGAATATGAATGGCTATTATCACTATTAAATCAAAAATTATTTTCAAAACTTATAAATTAAATATTATAAATGATGTATGCTACTTATAAGTATTTATATGCTTGCATGTGAATATAGCCTAAAATGTGCTTTATGTGACTTCCTTTTCTTTTTTTAACATGGGTTTGTATAAGATTTACAAAGTGTATAGTTCATTTGAAAAGAACATAACACTTGCTTAAATTTATTCCTATTCACTCCCATGTCATGAATTAAGAAGGATCTTCATATTGCACATATAAATTAAACAACCAATAAATCAAACAAACAAAAATCTTATGCATGATTCTTCATCCATTTGCTTTCTTTTTGTACGTGCACATGTATTTAAGAAAAGCGATATATTAGTCTGGACATCCCGGGGTTGCGATACTTTAAGTAGCCCTAAGAAGGTCTTGTATCTTATATCCTTGGTGTAGAAAATAATGACGTCGTACTCACTTATGTCTTTCATACATGTAAATGTGCATTTGATTAATGGCTTTCTTTTCTACTTAACAAAATCATACATCATGAAATATTCAAATTTCCTTAAGCAACATCTCTTAGCATTCATCATTAAGGTGTGCTAAATATTTACATTACATGTATAGATATGCTTAGGATCATTTCATATGCATGATACACATGTTGGAAAGACATAAATGGTTGTGTGTTTTGTGATAGTAATTCACTTTAATTAATTTAAAATATCTTTCTTATTGAATAGGTTTATTTAGAGCAAATCTAAACTTAGTATTAATTAAAACACATAATAAAACATTCACTAAAGAAAATTCCCTAATGAATCTACCTTAGAAATTACTTAAGGTAGGGAGGAAAGAGAAATTCTCTTCTCTTTTCCTCTCTTTACAACACTTAGTAACTAAATGTAGGGTCATTAAAACCAAATCAAATCATTAAATAAAATTAACAAATCAACTAAATCACTTAAATGAAACCACCCTCTAAGCTGAATCCTTCTCACTTAGAAAACTCCAACCCTAAAGCTTAGCTAGACATGCCACACAAGCCTTAAATGGCACACACATTAGGCTAAGTCATCATTTCTAGCTCTATGTTAGGATGATGCATGGTTTGATGCCTAATTTTATTTTGTGATGTAATGTTTTGGTATGGATATTAGGGTGCATGTGCATAGACTGGATGATAGGAATATCTTAGTCTAATCATTATCTTCTGTATGGGATTGTGCTTAAGGGGTGCTGTAATAAAAATAATAAATGTTTTTGTTGTACAGGTTGCTTATACCCCTAAGCATAATCTAAATTAAGATAGGCGAACTTGGTTACCCATGTGTGGGGTGCTAAGTTTAACTTATTCATATACATGCTTGGGATTGTGTGGTATGTTTAGCTAATCTTTGTTTTGCAGGTTTTAGTTAGATTTACTTTCTCATTTTCATGTAATTTTATAATTAAGATTTGGAATGAATGTTATGGGAGATTAGGATGAACATTGATCATAAGATTATGTCTTATGCACCATGTGAAGCCTTGGAGAAACCACATCCCAACCAACCAATAGAAGGAAGAAAGAAGGAAAGAATGAATGAAAAAAAAAGAAGAAATGAAGAATGAAGACCCCCATAAGATGAATTCCTTTTTTATTATAATTAATTCATTTATAATTCGGTTGTATAAGGGTTGAGCTTAGCTACCCACATTTATTTTTTGGTTGTGTAGTGGTACCCAACCATAAATGCCTCTTATTCTTTTACACTAGGTTTATAAAATTATTTGATGTTTATTTAGCTTGTGCATTAAGATGGCATGTTTTTTCTAGTTTATTTCTTGCTTTGATGAATGGCCTAGATTTGATTAGGCTCTTAGGGAAAAATAAAATTTTTATCCAATTAATTAACTCAAAACTAAAAATTAACAACTCATAACCTCACCTAAAGCTTAGGTTATAAATCAAGATAAAAGATTTAGCAACCCCTTAACAGGATGTTGTATGTCTCACATCATGCATAAAAATTATCTTGCTTCACTCTTGCTTATGGAGGGCTTCCATCTTTGCCAGAGAGCTTTGCTTGACCTTTGAGAGACATGGTAGAAACACACCTCCTTCTTGCTGATTTTGGCCCATAACCAATTTCTCATGCATTAAGCATATGAATCCCATAGCCTGTGTCAAATGAATTATCCAAAAAATAAAAATAAAATGTAATAAAGATTTGCATTAGATTTAAGTCATTAATCATGTCCTGCATGATCTAGTCTCTTAGGGAGTGTGTTTAAGGACTTAGTCTCTTTCTAAATAAACAACAGCCTAGCTATCTTGCAAAAGCATAAAACTTACCTACATGTATTTAAAATCGTAAGAGGAGTTAGTTGGCAGGCACCACCAGACAGTTGTAAGCCCAACAGTCAGGTGGTTTATCCTCTCTTGTGGAGGTAAACCATATACCCATTTTTACTTTAGATTTAGGTCATGCCTTGGCTCTCACCAAAGCTCCTAGATTTAGGTTTAGATGTGGTTGTTTCCCTTTGGGGGCTCAAGCATAAATCTCACCTTCTTAGCCATTTCTATGACCTTGTATTATGGAATTATAAGCCCTAGATTTTTAATAAAAATTCAACTCAAACAATTAACTCTCTTCAAAGTTCAAAAATATAAAGCCCAACCATAGGATAGTTTGGGATGCTTACTAGGCTTTCTAGTATCATAAGCATCTCTACTTATCTCCCTTTAGTTTTGATAATAACTTTTCCTCTTGTCAATTGAAATATATCAAGAGATCTCATTTTTATGATAATGTATAATGGTCTTGCCTCCATGGACTATAATGCTTGATTGATAAACCCTACTTTACTTTTTTTATATAAAATAGGGAAAGAATCTCTGGTACATTCGAAGACCCATCATCATTAGGAGTCCTCATTAGGTGATTAGGTCCATTATAGGATGGTGACTTCTATCTCTCGAGATATAGCATCATTCCTTAATGTCGTACCCAATCACCCTAATGAGAACATCTGCAGATCTACGTGGTGTCCAAATAAGAAGTGTTATTTTTATCTTCATTTATTTTTCTCAAATATAGATGAAGATAAGAATAAAAATTCACTACAAATCCTAGGAATTAAATCAAGATAATAAAAATATTTATCAACCCCTTAGCTAGATGATTGTATGCATAATATCATGCATGTCATATTCTTCCACTCTTTTTAAGCGAGGGCTTCCATCTGCTAGAGAATAAAGGCTTAACCTATCAGAGCTTTTGATGGAAAGACACCTCTTTCTCTTCTGATTTAGCCCATAATTAATTTCTCATGCATTTAGGTATATAAAATCTTATAGCATGTGTCAAAATAAAAAGTCCAAAAATCAAATAAAACTTGACCAAAATTTGCATTAAATTTAAGTCATTATTTATGCCCTTCATGATCTAGTCTCTTAGGGACTGAGTTTAAGGACTTAGTTTCTCTTCTAAGTAAGTAATAGCATAGCCATTTTGCAAAGCATATGATTTTCCTACATGGATTTAAAGCATAGGAGGAGTTAGCTGGCTACCACTCCATACGGTAATAAGCCCAACAGTTGGTTGGTTTACTCTCTCTTATGGAGATAAATCATATACTCACTTTTGTCTTAGATTTAGGTCGTGTTTTGGCCCCCGCCAAAGCTCCCTAGATTTAAGATATGAGGTTGTTATTTTCCTTTATGGGCTACAAGCATAAATTCTAACCTCTTAAGCATTTCTATAATCTTGTATTATGGAATTATAAGTCCTAGATTTCTAATAAAAATTCAACTCAAACAAATAAATCTCCTCAATTTCAAATATATAAAGCTCAACCATATAATAGATTGGAGTGCTTCCTAGGTTTCTTAGTATCATAAGCACTCCCTACTCATCTCCTTTGGTTTTGATAATAACTCTTCCCTTTTGATCTCTCACACTTGATTTTCAAAAATACAACTGATACTTTAATAGTCATATCTTTAAATTCTTTGGAGACAATTATCACCTACTTTAATCAAGAGTATTCTTAAAAGATTCATTTTCCTTAAGATATAATTAACTATGGAGGCTTGGTTTAAATAAATGCTGCTTTACTTTTTCATATAAAATAGAAGAAAATTCTTTAGTATATTCGAAGACCCATCATGCCTCAAGAGTCCTCATTAGGTGATTAGGTTTATTATAGGATAGTTACTTCTATCTCTCGAGATAGTATACTATTCTTTAATGTCATACTAGATTACATTAATAAGAACATCTATGGATCTATGTGGTGCCCCCTCACATACACACAAAGCATACCAAATCAAAAATAAACACTACAGTTATCACGAGTCCCACTCATCAGCTGGAAGAGGTTAGAGTGGCACCTACCTGATCGAGTATTGAGACAGTTTGGACTCATACCCAAAGTTGATGTGGCACTTGTAGACCCTACTTTCAAAAAGGTCAACAGTAGAGGTAAAGCAAATGTAGACTGGGTTGATTATCATCAAGTGCACATTGCTACTTGGGAGTGGTAAAGGGATTACGTAGTTAAAGGCTTGGATGAAGATGATGACAGACTGACGGCTATCAATTAGTATATGTCCTAGTTTAGATCTTGGGCTTCTCTCTATTTATTAGCCCCTCCGTCAGATTCTCCCACTACTTATTATCCCAGAGCACCTGTGGAGCGTATATATGTAACTATTTACATAAGTATTACTAAATTTAATATGTTACATACCTACTTGAGGCTAATTTAATTTCAAACATTATTTTCATGCAATCAGAGCACATCTTGGCGACTCAGGATATCTTTCAATTGTACTTCGGCCATACAGATGAGCACGAGTTATAAGGAGTTATAGATAGGTACGAGATGCTATGCAGGGACTTGAGGTTACGGGTATATATAAGCAACACACTTTATAGACTGGAGCCTACAAAGGATTTCCTATAGCATGACTGGGGCGTCGGACCATCTACATATGCTAAGTCAGGTCCTTCTACGTACCTGCCTACCTATGAGTCACAGCCACCTTTTTTTCCATCATAGGACTATCCTACACAGACTTCTGAAGATCTTGCATTGGAGAGCCACCATCAATTGTGTGATCATCCACCACATGCACCTAATCAGTATACACCTGGGACTGATGCGATTCCACAAAGACGACGAAGATGTTAGTTGTTTAGGATAGTGTGGCCTATGTGTCTGTACTATATTGATTCATGTATTTTTTTTTATTGTACTATTGGAGATGTATCATTTTTTTTGTATTATAATCTTACTTATCTTAGATTTTTATTATATTGCACTATTTTGGTAACCCTCTATGTATTTGGGCACAAGTAATAGCTCTAGCATACATATCCTTGATGACTATTCCTCTATGTGTTTGGACACAAGTAATAGGTCTAAGATACATATCCTTGATGACAATCCTAAAAACATATAGATAGCTCTATACTATTCGATCAAACCTCTTAACAAATGTATTGCATACATAGTAACAACATCCATAACATAAAGCAAAAAGATAATGGCTTAAAACCAATCCTTGATGTAATCCAATTAAAATAGAGAAATATATTGTTAATCCTCTATGTCAATGGACCCAACTAATGGCTCTAGTATATATAGCTCTAGTAATATCTACTATTTCCTAAACTCTCCAAAAAAAAAACTTATCTTGGAACTTTAACAAATGCTTTCCCTAAATCAACAAATACCATATGATAATTTTTTTAAAAAATTGTCTGCAGGCTAGTCACCCGATTAACGGGCGACTAGCTTGTAGACTTACAGAGCTAGTCACCAGATTATCGAGTGACTAGCTCTCGTTCCATTTAGGGACAACTAGCTTGTCACATCGTATTTAGCGTGGCATGCAAGTCGACTCTTAAAAGTTTTTTTTTATGATACTTATTTTGTTAATTATATTTTCAAAAGTACTTATTTTTAAAATTAAGCCTCCAAATATTATGGAGAAATTTAATTTTATATGACTCAGTATTTGAAATTTATCAAATATATTTTTTGTTTATATTTTGAGCAAATATTCTAAAATTTTGTTGCAAACCAAAATACCTTCCCCTTATAAAAATAATATTAAAGAGACACTCAAGCATGCAAACTTTCACGTAAAAGGTTGTTTGACATTTTCTCTTCTAAATGCCTAACTCATCATAAGTTGTGGTCATTTATATGTAATCGATCTTCAACAAAATTCTTAGCAAAGTTTATGTCTTTGTCTCCAAATTGCTATTCAAGTATAGTAATGTTAAATGTTTAATTATTTAGGTGTGAAAAATATTATTCTCATTCTAAATTTTAATCAAATCTTATTCATATCTTATTTGAACTTGATATGAACCTTGTTCACAGTTTAGAATAAGGCAAACAATATTAAAAAAAAAATTCTATCAAGATTCCTTCATAATTTGAATTAAATTCAATAAAGATTAAAATACAATTCAAAAAAATTCAAAAAAAAGTAGTTTGATCAAGGTTTGAGTAATGTCCAAATAGGATTTGAACATTCTTCAATTATTACTAGAATACGATTTTAATTGTATTGTTTTTCCTTACTATCTCTTTTGAAGTTGACTCAATTAAATTATTATATAATGCATGTAGATGTCTTCTTTAATCATATATTTAGACAACCATTATAATGCTCGAGTTATATATAAAGCTAGGGTGTAATAAAAAAAATTATTAAGTAATATAAAGTTAATGATCTCATTGTGTTTACCATTAATATAAATCATAATATTTAACATTATTGAACTTTGCACTTATCAACATTATATAAATGTTCTATTGAAGATCACTACAAAGTTTAGATTTTTATGATAAATTTGTCATCTTTAGTAGTCCAACTCATTATCATCTCTTGTTTGATGAGAATGTCTGAATCATATTGATCATGAAGCACTTGTATATTCACTTTTTCATATATAAGTTATGCCAATTTATAATGAAAACTATCTTTTAACAAATTTAGTTTCAATGTGCCTTCAACTTTGAATTTTAAATGATAATGTGAAATATCATAAGAGCATAATTACAATATATTTTCTTATAACTGATAATATTTAATTTCATGGGAATCATTTTTGCCAATTTCTTCATTTACATCAATTGTGTTATGGATATTATGCTATCTCTAGAATTTCATTTATTATAGATAATTGTTATATCTCTTTTGTTATGCTCTATTATGTTATAAATGTTTGTTATATTTCTTGTATCATATTATGTTGTTCCATGGCTATGTGTTATATATATATATGGAATTTTATTAGACTATGTTATAAATACTTGTTGTATATATTTATTTACAGTATATTGTGTCAATTTTTCATGGTTAAACTATATTGGAATAATATTCAAATTATGTTTTATCCATATTCAAAACTTTCTTAAACCTTATTCGAATTGTGTAGAATCTTATTCGATCATCATTCAAACCATGTTTAGATCCCATTTAATTCATCTTGGAACATGGTTGGAACATGGAACTAATTTCACTGAAATATAATTTAAATCTTGCTCTAATATTATTCAAAATAATGCATATTATGATGGACTTTAAATAAGTACTTCATAAAATTATGAATATTTTAGGTTGAAAGAAAATTTTAGCTATAGTTCCTCAAGATAATAAATCTTTAATTTTTCCAATAAAATATTTATTGATAGAATATATATATATATATATATATATATATATATATATATATATATATATATATATATATATATATATATATATATATATATATATATATATATATATATAACACCATAATTCATAAATGATATCAAACATACACATGAAAATGTGTCTTATTTTAAATAGGTTACGATAATGATATCTTTTTTAGTTGTTTAGAGATTATGATGCTATATAAATAAGTATAAATGTTTAGGTATTTTATACATAAGAATTGATTTTTATGCATATAGACCCATTTTAAATAATTAGGCTTTTAAGCAAATGCATTCAATGAATATCTCAAACTTCACTTGATTAGTACTCACAATTTAGTTTTTTTATTTTTTTTATTTTTTTATTTTTATTTTTGCACAAACTCAATGGTTGCCGACCCCACATAGTGGGATAAATGCTTCTTGTTGTTGTTGTTGTACAAACTCAATGATTAGATGAAATATATTTGAATATATTTTAACTCATTTTTTTATGTTCATAAATAGCTTGTTTGTTGTTCAATAGGTAACATGTTAAAGGATTGATATCAAGGTGCATATGTCTGGAGAACTTTTCTAATTTCCATCTCTTATTTAACAATTCTATGTCTAATTTCACATTTTTTTTAGTTCTATCACTTTTTTCCCTCTTTAATAACCTGAGGCTGCTTGTCTGAGTAAGAGTACATTGAGGTTATGACTAACATGGACATGTACCTATGAGATGCTAGCACATCCCTCTATATATCCTTCTCCTTCTCAATGCATTGATAATTGACACATAGGCAAGCAAATTATTAGTATGCCATATTAGTTCCAAAAGTCATGAGGCTTGAAAGAGGTTAGGGTGAATAAGAGATTTAAATCCCATAATTCTCATTTTTTAAAAAAGGATAATATTTATTAAATTGCATGCTTTTCTCTCCATGAAATTGGCACCATGTTAATCTCCAAATTTTAATTTGCCTTCATTTCAAATAATAGTTAGTGCTATGTTTTTCACATAACTTAAGAATATGATTCTTTTATTAATTTTTCTCAAGAAAATTATTTAGAATTCAAGTATTCATATAATTTTAGAAATAAAATTAAAGATAAATAAGATATTAACATAAATTAATCATCTTATATTTTATGACATATATATTTATGATTCTTTTATGTAGTATGGTACTACATGTTATCCTGAATTTAGTATCTAATTTATATGCCATAATAACATATTAGCATAAACAATCTTATTGAATGATGATAAATGCTAGATAGTCTAATACCTCATCTCAAAATTTTTAAAACAACCTAAAGTTCTAACTTATATCTAGTAAAGATGTATTCTAATGCTCTCTCTTTCGATGATCAAATTATGAATGATATACAAGCAAGTGTTACAATTAATGTGGCTGTATTATTAATTATTATTGAAAAAACATTAAAGTTGTTAATGAAGATAATCAAGAGAATCTTTTTTAAAAGAGAAAGAAAAAATGAATATAAGAAGTTTGAAGAACTTCACAATCATAATATTAAAAAGTAATGTTTAAAAGATAGAATACAATCATCATAAGTTATATATCGGTAAAAAAGAGTGAACCCTATAACAATTTAATATAATAAGACATGAATAAAATTATGGAATGATGTTTGTATTTTGTTTCAAGAAGAAGGCATTGTTATCTTAAGTACAAGGACAACAAATCACTATTACAAACTCACGATATATATATATATATATATATATATATATATATATATATATATATATATATATATATATATATATATATATATAATAGTGACAATAGGAAGTAAATAAATAAATATGATCATGATGAAATTAGAGAGATAATATACTATATAATCATAATTTATAATGAAACATTTAATATGCTGATGCAAAAAGTGAGCCCATATTACGAGAGGATTTCATGAATTATGTCCAAAAGGTTGAAAGTGTTGTTAAATTCAGTTGGTATGATTTGGCATAACAATATATTTATAAATGTTAAAATGACAAATTTAATATCTAATTATCTTTTTTATAATACTTTACAGTATTGCTGATATAAAACTAAGCAATTTAATCATCTCAAAAATAGGCGATGCAGCCAGCAACTTCTGAGCTTCATGCACAGAAGTCAACTAGTTTTATCTTAAACTCGAGCATTTGCTCTACGAATCATGATAAATTATTTGATAAACATAATTGATTTCTGAAGATGACAAAGCAATCAAGCACTTACCTTAAGCAAACTAAGCGTTCAAATACATTCCGGATCATCTAAATAAGAAGATATTTCCTCTTCTTAAACTGATCCTAACCAATATAATTGCCGTGCTTCTCGCTCTGCAAAGTTCATTTAGGTTTGCTATTACGGTTCACATCTGGGCAAAAAACGCACTTGATGTTCGCTCTCAAACCAAGGTGATTTCTTGGACCTGGCTCCAATCCCCATGAGACTTGTTATATCTGATCTCATAATCAGAGATTGTTGTAGGACATCGTAACTATTTTCAATGGAATTCCTTTGATGTATCCGATATTATTGGGGCAAGAGGTTTGAGGTATGCGCTTTAGGTTTTCAGAGGTTCTCGGCGCTTCCTCCGGCGGCTCCTTCTTTAGCGTCTTCCACCAGGTAGGTCTAAATTTTCTTCGCTTCACCTGCCTCCGCCTCTCACCTGCCGGGCTATGCTTTAACCTATTTCCCTTCTCTCCCATGGAGTCAGATCGCTCTTTCTCAAATAATTTCCCCTCTTTGACCCCCCGTTCCCCTAACGGTTCAATTCTTGGAGCTGCACCTTATGGCCTCCCCCCCTTAAAACCTGCTCTCTCTGGATCTCGCAACTGGAAAGACCTCTTAATTCAATAGAATGACAAAAGTAGCTCTTACTCCTTATCCTTCATCCCTTCTGACTCAAATGAAGTCACTTTCTGGAATATAGCAATACGTAACTGAACGAAGTATCGGAATCTCTCTGGTTGGACGCCATTTAAGCCTTCTAGGCTCTTTGCTTGCGGGGAGGAAATGAAAGGGAGTTTCGACCTCACCTTAGAGGGTGATTTTTTCCTGTTTAAATTTTTGTATCAAGAGGACTTCGATCTGGTTTGGGACAACGGTCCCTGTTTCTTGAATGGCAGGCCGTTTATTTTCCAGAAATGGAGTTGGGATTTTAGGGCATCTAAGGAGAATGTTTCAGAAATTCCCCTTTGGATCAAACTTCCAAACTATCCTCTCTGTTGTTGGAATGAAATGGGCTTCTCAAAGGTAGCAAGCAAGGTCGGGATCCCATTAGCGGTTGACAATTTAACGGCACCAAAGCGCATCTCTTTTGCCCGAATCTATGTTCAAATAAACACTTCTTCTCCCCTCCCCGACTCAATCTCTATGAATCTTAATGGATTAAAATTTGAGCAGGAAATTCTCTATGATTGGAAACCTACCTCCTGTCCCAATTGCTCCACCTTTTCTCATGACATCGCCTCCTGCCCTCTCAACTTGGCCAACAAAGATTCTTTCAAAGGAAGAGGGAGAAGCGGAAACCTCCACCCATTCCCAGGCAACATACATCCGGGATGAACTTGTGTTGCCGAGCCTGCCACCCTTCAAGGTCGAAGTTAGTACCTCCAACACTGTCTGCTAATGTTAATCAAGAGGTAGACTTATCTCTTACTTCCTCCTCGCCATAAATCTCGCCATTCTCCTCTCGGGAAGACACAGCCACTATTATCCCTCCTCCTCAGTCGACCGGCTAGTCAGACCTCAACTCCTCCTCCTCTTCTTATGGAGTGATGACCAGATCGGCAGCCTCTTCTCCTAATCGTCTCACTTCAACCAAATCGGCTGAAAATTCCTCTTCTCCAGGGAAAGATTCACAAGACCCCAACACGGCCAAGGCATCTCAGCTATACTCCAACACTGGCCAGAAACACAACCAAAAGAAAAAGGGCAAGAAGCCCTCTAGCTCGTCTAACTCCCAATGATTAGTACTTCCATAGGATGTTGGAATGTGCGGGGTCTGATGGCACCAGGTCGACTGGCCGACTGTTCCAGGATTATTAAGGAGAATAATCTTGATTTATTTTGTTTACTTGAAACTAAACTTTCTTCAGGTTCTTTCCATGACACAGCTTTAATATCTCGTGCAAAGCTTTTCCCTGGGGAGGAGAGTTGTCACAACTGTGACGATCGTAATGGTGGTCGGATTTGGCTCAAGTGGAATTCTTCCGCAATCCAATTCAGACCTCTGTCATGGTCGCCTCAATTTATCCATGGTGAGATTACCCCGGTAGGCTCCCCATCCTTCTTTGCTACTTGGATCTATGCTTTCAATGATGCGCGTGATCCCTTATCTCTATGGAACTCTCTGAGGAACATTTCTCTATCCCTCTCTACTTCTCCTTGGGTGTTAATGGGAGACTTCAACTGTATCCTTTTCTCCAAGGAAAAAAGTGGAGGTAACCCAGTTCCATCTAATAGGACCATGGATTTCAAAGAGTGTATTCAGGATTGTGGGCTAATGGATTTATCCAGTACCGGCCTTTTCTTTACCTGGTCGAATCAGCAGGTTGATAACCCCATCTCCTCCAAAATTGATCGAACTCTCTGTAACTCACAATGGCTTGAGAAGTTCCCTTCCTCTTTCTATAAAATTGCCAACCCCCTATCCTCTGACCATTCCCCCCTCATCACCTACCTATCCAAACCAATTAGAGTCTATCCCCGTTTCATGTTTAGAAACCACTGGACCAAGGATGAGGATGTTAAACGATTAATTCAGGAGCTATGGGCTGGTTTTATCCCTGGTGACCCACTTTATGTTTTCTCTCAAAAGCTTAAACTAACAAGGAGAATTCTCAGATTTAATGTGAGGGATTCCAATTCTTTAAAGGTTCAGGTTGATGCTGTGAAAATGGAGCTTGACTCTCTTCTCTTATTGCTTGATAAGGATCCATTCAACCCCATCCTTGCAAATGAGGTAAAAGTTCTTAAAGAGAGATATATCAATCTTCTCTTAAAGGAGCACATGTGGGCTAGACAAAGGGCTAAGGCCCATTGGTTAACCAATTCAGATGACGATTTGAAGTTTCTGTATGGCCACATTAAAGAAAGAAGATGCTCAAACATCATTAGGTCTATTCAGACTAACAATGGTTTTTTCTCTGATCCTCAGGACATTGTGAAAGAAATTACTACTTTCTACTCCTCTCTCTTCAATTCTGGCCATGTATCTGGTTTTGATTTTCAGGATGATCTTGTCGGGCAGACTCTCTCTAGTGCACAAGTGGAGGAGTTGGAAGCTGAATTCTCTGATGCTGAAATTCTTAAGGCCTTGCATAGCATTAATGAAAACAAATCTCCTGGACCGGATGGGTTCAATGCCAGATTATACACCTTTTATTGGGATATCATAGGGGGTCATTTCCTGAAAGCGGCCCACTATTTCTTTCAAACCAAGAAGCTTCCGGATATATTCAAACATAGTCTCTTAACCTTTTACCCAAGAAGAAGCATTCAAATACAATCATTGATTTTAGACCTATCTCTTTATGTAACACCTTCTACAAAGTCCTAGCTAAAACTTTAGCCACTCAACTTAGTAAGGTGCTTCCCTCCATTATTCATTGCGCTCAGTCTGCCTTTATCAAAGATAGGGACATTGCAGATAACATCTGTCTAGCCCATGAAATTTGTTCCGATTTTCTCCCCTCCTACCCTGAAGAGAGATTTGTTGCCAAGTTTGATCTTAGGAAAGCATTTGATGTGGTTAACCAAGCCTCTCTCCTCAACAGACTTAAATTAAAAGGATTTCCTTCTTCATCAGATGATTGAGGCATGCATCTCCAATGTGCCATTCTCTATAGTCTTCAATGGTGAAATCAAAGGTTTTTTTCAATCTTCTAATGGGTTAAGACAAGGATGTCCTCTATCTCCATTTTTGTTCACTGTGGTTATGGATTTGTTCTCCTGTTTTCTTGAGAAAGAGGTCCAAAAGAAAAGGTTCTCCTCTCTTTCTTCTGGGAATTTGGAGGTCTCCCACCTCCTTTTTGCAGATGATCTCCTTGTGGTGGGCAAAGCTAACCTTTCGACTATGGCTGCACTTAGAATGGCTCTTGAATCCCTATATTCTTGTATGGGTCTCACAGTAAATGGAGAGAAATCTCAGCTTTGCTTCTCTAAGGAGTCCAGGATTGCTCCTCAATTTTGTATGGAGTTAAAGGTTAATCTCTCTAAGCTCCCTCTCCAATATCTGGGCCTCCCCTTGGTATGTCTCCTAAGATTATACATTTTACTCCATTAATAGATAAGCTATTCAAATGGCTAGGCCAGAAGATTAAGCTTCTCTCCTTGGGGACCATTTCAATTAATTGATCTTCAATTAATCTTATCCCACCGGTTTAGGTCTATATATTGTCCCAAAGGTGTGCTGAAAAAGCTTAATTCAATTATCTCTAACTTCTTTTTCCATGGAGGGGAAAAGAACAAATTCCAAACCATCTCTTGGTATAAGGCTACTCTCCCAAGGGATAGGGGAGGCTCTGGTCTCACATCCTGTTCCACCCTTTACTCTATATGCAAGGTCAAATTCATATTAAGGCTCTTACAGGGGCACTCAATTATGGCAACTTGGCTTTTCAATAAATATGGCTCATTGTGGAACAAACTTTCCTCCAAGATAACCCCTCATTGGTGAGATTTAACTTTTCATGCCTCAAGGTTTAAAGCCAAATTTCAACTTAAGGCAGGCATAAACTCTTCTTACTCCTTTTTTTTCGACCCCTGGTGTGAGGGTCTCTCCCTGGTAGATCGTTTGGGACAGAGCTATTTTTCTCTTTTAAACATCCACCCGTTCTCCAAACTGAAAGATTTTCTTCTTAACGGGACATGGGCTCTTCCTCCAAATTTCAGTTCTTTGTTCCCTGACTGTTTTGAATTGATATGTAACTCTCCTATATGCAAAGATGGCGACTCTACTAGCTGGTCAGGTCATAATGTTTCGTCTGCAAAAATTATTTCGCAAGGTTTCTTTGATCATTTACCTCGGATCAACTGGTATGAAGAAATCTGGTTCAAAGGTATGGCTTTAAATCAAGCTCTGTACTGTTGGTTGGTTGCCTTGGAAGGGCTTAAAACATCTGATGTGCTTTGTGCTCGAGGGGTTGGTTCAAATTCTATCTGTTGTTTCTGTAAAATAGATACTGAAAACCATTCTCACTTATTCTTCGAATGTTACCACTCTATGTCCTTGTTAAGGCAACTATTGCCTAATGGTTCTTTCCTTCTTTTAAGCATGAATCTAAAACAGGTGCTCAGTACATTCTCCTCATTGGAGCATAAGGCTATTGCTAGACTTTCGCTTGATTACATATCTCTGCTACCAACTGGAAGGAAAGAAACAGACGTCTTCATCTACAGGAGCAGTCCTCTCCTCTTAGTATTATTGCTCATATCAAAACTCATATTGGTTTCCGATTGAGGAGATGGAAGTTTAAAGCCAACTGGCCGGACTCTGTTCGGGCAACTCTGGAATCATGGAGGCTAACTGAACATTAATGGCTTTGCTCCTTGCTTTACAATCTATGTTTTCTTTGTCTTCGTGCTTTTCAGACAATTTTTTGGTTTGGGGGTTAACATTCAAGATTGACACGGACAATGATGAACGTTATTTCACTGAATTTTTGCTGAGGCCATTGACTTCTATCCAGATGGAGACTCTCCCTGGTGACCTCTCTGCAACCAGCACTCCTCGGCAGTGCGGTATGGTTATGCCTCTTCTCTGGTCGGATTCCCAGTTTTTCTGCAGGTTGCTTGGAGGGCAGGGAAGGCTGCCGGAGACGTTCTCCTTTTTTTTGGTTTTTTCTGGATGTAGGCGGCGGAAAGAACTTGTGCTGTTCTAGTTTTGGTCATGGTTGTTCCTTCTTTTTTTCTGAGTCCTGATGTGTTAATCTTCTTGTTACCCTCCTTTAGTCCTTTTAATCTTCTAATATGTAATTTGTAAACATCTTTCTTACTTGGAATGAATTGAGCTTAGGCTCTCACTTTACTTCCAAAAAAAAACTATTTTCAATTGGAGGCTTCATGACAGCTGTAAATGGTCCCTTCAATCAATTGATGTATACATCCTGACGTAATAGGATCAATTGAAGAGAGAGAGAGAGAGAGAGAGAGAGAAAGAGAGTAGGTTTATAGGCTAATTAATAATGACAGTCACGTTACACCTAATATAGTCATTTGAACTCCAGATCTGAATGTGGTGGGTAAATAGAATATTTTATTATTAAACTAAAGCACATTGTCATATCATGCTGATCTATTACTATCAACAATCAGCAAAAGGCGAATATGCCCATAACTTAATAATATATTCAATACTCAGATATTTTAACTGTTTTTGGAATCTGCACATATTATAACTTATAAGTGCGTCAGCAATTATAAGGGCCTGTGAGAAATCCACCTTCGAATCATGGCTAAACATTCCTTGCCCATATATTCCGGTGCTGTGTGTCCAGCGCCCTATATGAAACACAAACATAAACAAGCTTAAGGAGTTAATTACAAGTAATTAACCGATCAATCATCAAGTCTGATAGCTTCACCTTAATAAAGGTCGACATTATTGGAGTAGGATTCTGTGTATCTATGGAAATCACTGGGAGAAAAATGAACTATCATTATATGTGATTATAAATGTAAAAAATAAATTAATAGAATCCTCCAAAGTATTAATGATTACTAATTTCTCATAGGCTCCTTTTTTAATGAATTTTCTTTCCCATTATCAAAGAGCAAGTAATTAAGAAGTTAATTACCCAGCAACTTGGCCGCCCACATGCCAAGATCTCCACTGGTTAGTGATGAAGAATTTGAGAGATTTTATCCACTCCCTTGTGCCCAAGGGGGGACAAGCATGCCATGATCACCACTGTAAATTGAACAAATTTAGCTATATATATATATATATATATATATATATATATATATATATATATATATATATATATATATATATATATATATATATATATATATATATATATATATATAGTATGTATGTATATTTGTAATAGAGAGAGAGAGAGAGAGAGAGAGCTTGAATGAGGTTCTCTGTGAAGTATGTGCCTTTCACCTGTAAACCAATGCACGATAGCCTCTGCTTGTGATTTTAACATGATATTCAATGCTACTGTTTATATCTTCTGTATAATTCAAGTCACTGTACCTCATCCACTCTTTCATTTTTCCCTGAGTCCAACATTTATTAGTAGCTAAATTTTGAAAAAAAAAATATTGGCTCAGCATAACCTGACTAAATTTTAATTTATTTAAAAATAATATAATACATGAATAATTATATCAATTTAATATAAATTCAAGAATTTAAATTCATAATAATCAAAATTGTACTAGAACATCCTCACCAAATATTTTTTCCTATAGTTTGTAGGTAATTGTTTTCTTACCCAAGTTATTTTAAGATCACTTAAATTAAGGTGATTGAAGTTGAGCTAAATATATGAGCATGCAAACTCAATTTTAACTTAACAACTTAAGCTTATATACGAGGGCTAATTATTGCATATATATTGTTTAAATTTATATGTGTTTTTTAACTATTTAATATAAGAGTATACTCGAAATCTTTTACCTTCTTGACATGGAGAGCCTCTTGAGCATCGTTGCTATTTGCCCATATATACATGAGATAATAAGCATATGACTGCAGCCATATTTTTAAACGATTTGATTAAAAGTCAATGTAAGACTCATTAATTTATAAAAATTTAATCCTAAAATTGATTAATGATTTGGAAATACAACTAAAAAGAGTAAAGAAATTATTGTTCTTCTTCTTCTTCTTTCAAAAAATGATTTAAGGAAAATTAATTACTCTGCACTTGATTTCAGGAATTGGAGGTCCTAAAAGAACCGTGTTGCTTTGCTGTAGAATAGACCTTCTTCTTGAACCAGCTATGTATTTAGGCTTGGTAGCAGCCAAACTGCATTTAGGCTCCAAAATGTGTGATATCATGAGCTCTGACTTGAATTGCAAATACATTATTCGATCAATGCACGAGAAATTATTAGGTGCGAATGAGTAAGATATATGCAGAAGGTTCACCCAGCCAATCAGGAGCCCGCATGTAGCATAGATTTTATGTCTATACTAGCATCTGATTAGAAGGGGCGCATCTTCTGTATATTAATTTTGATACAGAATATGACTTTCATCAGCGCTACAACTAGCTTTTTGAGATCTATATTTTAGATTGTAAGACTATTCATTATTCAACACCAAAAATTACAAAAATATATATATATATAAAGTAGTATAATACTAACATATAAAAATATTAGCCAACTCATAAATAAAGGCTTGGAGAGAGAGAGAGAGAGAGAGAGAGAGAGAGAGATGGTTGCATGGATGCATGCCTCGTCAAAGATATGAAGAAGAGAAGCACATACAACATTCTTTGGACTATCGTAGTTTTCACCTTTGCAATTCTTACCAATTCTCTAGAATGGAAACAAGGTTCAGAAACATATTATATATATATATATATATATATATATATATATATATATATATATATATATATATATATATGAAATATCACCTGATAGAGTTCGTCTGAAATTATCCCCATTCCATAGGCAAATGGTACTTGAGCATTATAATCAATCACCTCACCTGTTGATGGATTACCAACCATATAGCCCTGCAGCTTTCAATTCATAAATATATATAACATTCAATTAATAGCGCAGATTATTATTTTATGATGGAAGGAAAAAAAATTCATATATACGTACATATATTTAACTAAATAAATTTTGAAATCAAAGGGATGATTAGACCTCATAATCACACTATCTACTGGAAAAAATGTATTGCTCATCAGAGTGTTATAAAGATGACCTGAATATTAAGTTTTGGCAGATCCTCAAAGTCATTGTCTGCAGTTAAAAATGGTTAAATAATTAAAAATTTAATCACCAAAGAAAAAACGTGAGAAATTTGATGAATCAGACATCCTTTTTTTTTTAATTACCGTTTAAAATATTATGAACTACCAGAGGCACAACCTTTCCAGCATAGGAATCACCAGCAATATACAGTTGGTTTGAAAGGAACTGCTGGTGGTCTTCGAACCACTGATATCAAGGAAGAGAGAGTTATTTCATTAAATAATAATAATAATTGATATGACCCTGAAAATTCTACTAGTCGAAGCACGATTCTTGATGTCGAAAAACTGATTAATCAGACAACCTGCATCGTTATTATCAATCGAATTTTAAACATTGATTATAGTCAAATCGAAGGCCTTGAGGGATCAAGCTTCAAGATCTATACGACTTCATTTGAGCATTCAAACACACAAATAATATCGATGATCAAGGAATCATTTGAGCCGCCTCATGAGGAGTGGTTCGATTTTGCATGTATGTAAACATCACCCTTCTAATCTATAAATTTTTTCTTACATAAGGGAGTAAGTAAAAGAGAGAGCTCTGCTCAAAAATCCTCCAAGCATAATCGTTACCACTGATTGCCGACTCCCCTGACAACCACCACGACCACCCCATCGGCCGTAACCACCGTCGCCGGCCACCGCGCCACCATCGCCTATCTCCGCCATCTCGCAGACTACTGACGTAGCCACTGCCGATTGCCGCCAGCTATCAATTCCCCTTGCTTACAATACGCTGCCATACCGCTTACCGCCGGTATTACCATCGCCGGTCATTGCCAATTATCGCATTCTTCGGTACCACCATCGCCGCTGGTTATCCTCTGACATTACCGATGGAACCATACCATTCTGATCGACCACCCTCGGCCGGAGAACCATAGCTGACCGCTGCTCCGCATCGCTGATAATATCGCTGATTATCGGCTAGATTCATATTAAGGTTACCGCTGGCTGATTATCGCTGAATTATCTTTACCGGTTAATTAATTATTTGCCGGCTATCCCACTGATATCAGATTCATTGTTGCTGCTGAACTGTCGCCGCTAACCACTACTCACCGCTGGCTACCGCATCGATTATCTTACCGGTTACCGGCTGAATTATCGCTAACCATTCATGGCTACCATTATCGTTACCGGCTATCTCGCTGACCACTGACGCTCTGACATAGTTGTTAATTGCTTGCCGACCACCTCGTTACCATTTGCTGCCGGCTGCCGGCCACCGCTTTCATCATTTACATTGCGATCATTTATCGCGGATGCTGATACATTCGCTATCTTCGCCGGCTACCACCATCGTTGCTGGATCATCCGCTACCGACGCTGGCGCCACCATTGACTACATAATTGTCGTTGACCACCCGTCGGCTGGTCATTGCTACCACATTATCATTTCATCTAATTATCATCTACTTTCACTAAGAATTATAACTAACCATGGCTATACTTTATTGTTGTTTAATTCGGATTCATCACAACCCTTCTTATATATAATTTTGTTATCCCGTTATGAGGAGAATTTTGTACTCTGAAATAGATACATAGTGGAAGATTTTAAAAAGTGGTTTTTTCCCTCTTCGAGATTTTCCACGTAAAATTATGGAGTTTTATTATTAATTCTTCAAACATCGGTGTTTGGACTCAGAACATGAAACTTTTACTCTACAACTAGTTTTCTAGACGCAATTTTGATCACGTGAGAACCCATTCATTATTTCATCATGTATAATGACCAAGTTTTCCAACAAGATCAAAACCACCAGCGAAGTGGAGCATTTCAAGCTTTTAAGGAGCGCATCCGAAGAATGAAGATTCATCAAACTTCGATCCTTCAAATTTTGTTGAAACTGGCAACTCTAATCTCAAAAGATTATCCAAATCAATATTCGATATCTAATTGATTATCGCCGGAAGCAAGTCCAATACCAATGAAAAGGCAAAGGTCAGAGCAACTTTACAAAGCTAAAACAAATGTTTGATTTGACCCTCTTTCACAGTGTTAACCATCGAAAGCAAAGACTCGAAACAACCTGATTAGTCAAAACTTCGCACCTACTCCACACGTTTAACGCCATCAGTAAAGACTCTAAAAAATCTGGATAGGTCAAAATTCTCATTGGATCAATTCAATCTCTTCCATACGTCGCATTGAAAGACTGACAAACAACCCTGATAGATCAAAACTTTGCACCTACTCATTGGTTAACGCCATCGAGCAAAGACTCGACAAACAACCTCGGATAGTCAAAACTCCGCACCTACCCATGTGTAAGAAGTCAACACTTTGCTAATACCCAAGATAGGTCAAAAGGTCCTGATGGACTTCCCACATCTCTTCCATAGTGTTAACGCCATCGAGTAACTCGACAAACAACCTCGGATAGAAAAATTCCGGATTCAATTCCTCTTCACACAGGTTAATGTCATCAAATAACACTACAAACAACCCTGATAGGTCAAAATTTTAGTGGATTTGATTCACCTCTTCCATATAAGTTAACATCATCTAACACTCGACAAACAACCTGATATGTCAAAAATTCCGGATAATTCTACTATTCCATACGTTAACGCCATCGAACACTCGACAAACAACATCGGATAGTCAAAATTTCGATGGATCCAATTATCTTTCGCATGTTAAGCGATCGAAGAACACTCAAACAACCTCCGATAGTCAAAATCCTCAACGGATTCAATTCTTCCATACGTTAACGCCATCGTAACACTCGACAAACAACCTGATATGTCAAAAATTTCGCTTTGATTCAAAGATCTTCCATATGTTAACGCCGGTAACACTCTAACAAATAACCCTGATAGTCAAAAATCCTCTATTTTCACCTCTTCCTTATAAAGTTAACGCCATCTAACACTCGACAAACAACCTCGATATGTCAAAATCTCCGTGATTCAATTTGACCTCTTCCATAAAGGTTAACGCCATCGCAACACTTTGATAAACAACCTTGATAGGTCAAAATCCTCAACTGATTCAATTCGACCTCTTCCATACAAGTTAACGCATCGCACTCGACAAACAACCCTGATAGGTCAAAATTCTATGATTCAGACCTCTTCCATACAGATAACGCCATCGCAAATCCTCGACAAACAACTCGATGGGTCAAAATCAAGATTCAATTCGACCTCTTCCATACAAGTTAACGCCATCGTATAACACTCTAACAAACAATCTTGATAGTCAAAATTCTCGGATTTGATTCTTCGGTGTTAATGTCATCAAGTAACACTGACAAACAACCTGATGGGTCAAAATCTCGGATTCGATTCTACCCTCACATGTTAACGACATCAAGTAACATCATGGAGAATGATACTTTGAAATTATCTATCGACTTTCAGTTGCTTAATGATTTGCAATACTTCCCCGCCATCTTGAAGTTATCAATCGAACCATCCATTGAAGTTTCAAGAAATCCAATTTCTACAAGAAGAAATTATGATCAATGGTATCTCGCTGACTACTAACGCTACCGCTAATAAACCACGCGATAAGCTACGTTTTGTTACTAACTACTATCGCCGCTATTACCGAGTCATTAATAACCATCGCGGCTATCTCGCTGATTATAAGCATTGCCACTGCTGAATTACTATCGGGTTTTGTTTGCTAACCAATTATTGCTGGTTACACGCCATATCATTATCGGTCACTACTACTACTTGCCTTTATCGCCACACTATCGTTGCCCATCTCCGACCACTATCATCGCTGACATCTTCTCACTGCTGCCGGCTATCTTTGCCACCATCGCTAACCGCTGCCGCCATCACTTGTCATTATAACCATATCGGGTCATCACCGACCGCTCGGCTGCCGAGAATTAATCGCTAGACCAACCTGGCCAGACGAGGAGCTGAATTCTTTCGATGAAAATCGCTCCAGATGAATTGGGTTGATCGCTCAACCCGGCCGATCCGACGAGGATAGTTGATGCTCTTTCGAGGAAAACCAGCTCGAGAAACTATGGGTAGATCACCTCAACCCGCGGTCCGACGAGGACAATTAACGCTTCTTCGAGAAAACGACCTACTGATGAACTACGCCTTGATCACCTCAACCGGTCGATCCGACGAGACTTGATGCCTCTTTCCGTAAAATCGACCTCGCTTGTATGAACTACGTGCCTTGATCGCCCAACGCTTGCCTAACGAGGATTGACGCCTCTTTCGAGGAGAGCTCGCCGTAACTACGCCTTGACGCTTCCAAACCCCATTGGTCCAACGAGGATAGTTGACGCCTCTTCGAGAAAACCGAGTCTCAGATGAACTATTGATCGCTCCTCAACCCGAGTCCGACGAGGATAGTTAATGCCTATTTCGAGGGAAAACCGGAGCCTCATCGTATGAACTACGGGCCTTGATCATCTCCGAACCCAGTTGGTCCTACGAGGACAATTGATGCCTATTTCGAGGGAAAATCGGAGCCTCATCGTATGAACCAAGGGCCTTGATCGCCTCCGAACGACCTTCTTTTAAGAAGAAGAGGTACACTAGAGCATATGAGATGTGTGTCTACCCTCGCCCTAGGGATTTTATAGACCCTGGCAAAAGGTACGAACTTTGAAACTCATCATGCGTTGCGCCAGGGCGGCGCTGAACCAGCTGCCGCTGCCAGAGCTTAGCGATGCGATTCAGCTCGCCGCTTGGCGCTATAGCCGGCCGTTCACATCGCCCGCCGCTTCACGACGCCTGAGGCGAATCCGACTCAAGAGCCGCACTCGTCTGCCGCTTATTCGACGATCGTCGTGGACTAAAACCGCCAGTCTCAGCCCGCTTCAGGTTCCATCGCCGACCAAAACCATGAAGCCGCATCACACCAAGACAACGACCTAGCTGCGCCCGCCAGATTCTGATCCGACCACAAAGATGCACGCCTCGGCTGGAGCACCTGTTCAGCGCGTGATAGAGTCACTCCAGTAATGATGTATATAAATACAATACCCATAACCTCAAATCTTCACGATATGACATCCGCTGCCCTGACTCACTTTCGTGGTCATAATCTTGGCTCCCAATGAAGATATGTTTTCAAAATGTATTTATGACAATGAAAATTTTATTAAAAAATTTGCTATTTTAAGTTTTGACATATATATTTTAATGACAGATAATATCATCCAAAAAATAGAACCGATATGACGAAAATTTACTAAGACAATTTTAATGTGTTAATCATTTCAATCAAGACTAACCTATCAAGCGCTTATTATCAATCGAATTTTAAACATGAAATGTTATAAAATCGAAGCCTTGATGAGTCGGATCTAACAAGCCCAAGATCTCATAATTGACTTCATTTGAGCATTCAAATACACAAAATACATCGATGATCAAGGGAATCATTTTGAGTCGATGGAGGAGTGGTTCAATTTTGCATTTACGTAAACGCCATTTTTAATCTATAAATAGCTCATTCTTCACATAGAGGGCTAAAGAGGAGAGAGCTCTAAAATCCTCCAAAGATATCGCCACCACGATGGTCGCACCACTGCACCGAACACCGCGCTGACCACCTGTTGCCGAATACCTCGCCATCGAATCATATCCGGTTACCACTACTCACCATGGTTACTCTCTATTATCGCGGCCATTCTATCGACACCACTATCGTTATTGGTCTTGCTGACTACTGTTGTTGCTGCTGACACTCGGCTAAATCGCTGGCTGCCTCCATGCTACATACCACGGTTATTATTTTCGCCGGCATCTTACTGACATCACCGGCTTTCTGTATTATAAATTCGGGGTTATCTCATTGATCGACGGTTATCTTGACTACATATTGCTGCTTGACACTTTGCCGGGCCGAACACTGCACGCTGAGCTACCGCCAGCCGGTTTTCAATATCGCACATCGCTGAACATTATTCTTATCTGTTTATTACCATTTATCGCTTGCCGGTATCCTCGCTGATACTGACTCTGGCCACCAGATATCATGCGCATTGCCACAGTTAACTCTGTCCTATATCACTTACTAAGGCCGGTTACTGTGCCGCTGGCCAAGCATGCTGCCACATGAAAATTGTTGACGCTTAACCAGCTGCTATTATTGCTGATTATCAATTGCTGCCACATCTGAATTCTCATCATACCATTAATCGGCGATCTCATTGGTTATCACTTATCTTCGGCTATCTCGCAACATGACGCTAAGATTAATTGCTGACTATTGCGCTGTTCTGCTAATTACCTCATCGGACTAACATAGCTGGTTATCATCACGGCTATTAGCCGTTATCTCTATCGCTGGTTACCACTAGTCATGCTTATCTCTCATGGTTACTAGCGGCTGCATATTGCTTAATTATTGACGCTCAATGTTGACTACTGCGATAATCAGCATCATTGAATTTATCAAACCATGTTGGTTATTGTCGTGTATATGACTCGCCGCTTAATCATCTACTACTACTAGATATACAATAACTAACCATTATTAATGCTACGTCGATGATTACATTGTCGTTCTTCATATACAATTTTGTAATCTCATAAAATTTTGTACTCAAACATATACATAAGATTTTATAAGCCCTGTAGTTTTTTTCCCTCTTTCGAGATTTTAATGTAAAATTCTATAGTTTTATTATTAATTTTTTAAACATTTAGCCTGCAACAAAGCTACGATGACTCAAAATTCCTCTATAAACAGAGAGAAAAGCTCTCATCGAAATTGAAACCGTCAGATCAAGACTTAAAATATCATAAAACTTTGAGACATCGTTAAATTCTAAAATTCTCAAATATGGAGTATAGTCAAATCGAAGGCTCAAGTTTGCCCAACAAGCCAAAGATCTACATCAATTTCATTTGAGCATTCAAATACATAAATTCATCATATGATCGAGGGAATCATCATGAGTCATGGAGAAGTTGATTTAGATACTGTAGACCCACTCCTCCACTATAAATAAATTTCATTCCTCATAGAGAGGCAAGAGAGAGGAGAGAGCTCTAAAGATCCTCTAAGACAATCACCACTGACGGATCAACCACCACCGGCCGCCATCACCACCGCCGATTCATCGTATCACCATCGCTGTTTGCCATCATCATGACACTATCGCATATCATCGAACATCGTAACATTGTCGTAACATCCTCACAATATCGTCCAACATCGTTCGATAAGAATGTCCCTTTCTCATATATTCTGTAATCCCAGACGGAAGATAGACAAAGATACATAATGGAAGCTTTTTTACTCTTTTTTCCACGAAAATTCCAGTTTTATTGTTTCACTCTTAAATAATTCAAGGATTTTCCAAGTTTAAGAAAACTTTTACTCTACCGCAACTGGTTTTCTAGCACGCAACAAAGGCGTAAACTTTTATTTTACCGCAACTGGTTTTCTAGCATGCAACAATAATAATAATAATCTAAATTCACATATAAATTTTATTTCCTCACCAACCTTTCAAAGAAATATTACTGCATGTTTTGACCAAGATTTATCGCCAGTTTCATAACCTTGCGGATGATTAGAGAAAGAGAATCCAGTTCCAACTGGGAAGTCTAGGAATATTACGTTGGAAATCTATAAATTAAGAATGAAAGGAAGAATCACACAGATTAATTAATTCATGGAATAAATATGAAATTGAAATTAAATCATATATTTATCTATAGATTGTTGTTATGGATAATCTCACCTTAATCCAAGAGTAAGGGTTATAAACTAATTTTGGCAAGCTCCCGTTGTACCTTTCTGATCTGAATTTTAGTGGCCCTTCATTTATTGCATCAGATAAAATAATTCAATACAAATAATTTGCATCTGACAAAATAATTGCATTCCAAAAAAGATGAAACAAAATAGCCCAATCCGACCAACATATCAAAGCAAAAAAACAAGCCAGAAAAAGCATTTAAAACTCTTGTATTCCATGAAAGAACGATAAAACAGACCGATCTCAATAGCAAGGCCAGTAAAAGCAGAGCAGCCTGGTCCTCCATTAAGCCATAGGAGGAGTGGATCTTCTGTCGGATTCCTCTCTGACTCTATAAAATAATAGAATAACTCCACACCATGAAATTCATCTACTTCTATATAGCTACAGCCACAAACAAATCCAATCAGACAAAACTTCATTGAATTTTTTTAAAAAAAAATAAAGGAAGGTGGGATAGAACCAATTACCCTGTTTCTAAATGAAAAGGTAGAGAACCCTCCTGCAAGAAGCCTGGGAGATGAGTAACGCTGAACGCTTCTGAGACAAGAAGAGACCCTCTGATAAATAATAGGAGGAACATAAATAGAAGCATAATTAAAGGCCGGGGATAAGTAGCTCTAAAGATGGTGAAGAGGATAGAACTGCGGCGAAAAGGTTTATCAGAGGGAACCATATCTCAACTCAACTAGCTTCTAAGTTCTGGCTACGGCTACTTTAAAGAAGCTACGATGTAAGGCCATAGTCGTTACCCGCTTCTTTGCATGAGAGATAACGCTTATCCTCTATTATTATTATTATTTTTTAATTTTGAATTATGGAACAGAGAGCCGTGTGATATTCATCTTCGTATTTAGCTTCGATTTAGAGATCATCCCCTAAATATTCATAAAAAATTAGAGATGAATTAGATGATTAATTAAAAAATAATTGAACTAATTAGATTTCCAATTAAACCTTAATTAAGCTAAAATCACTATTCAAAATCAATTAATAATAAATTTTCTAGATTCTACTCTAAAATGTCTTTAAAAAGAGCCTAAGTTTGTATTTTTGGATTTTTCTAAAATTAGTTATGAATTTAGGAAGTTTCAAGATTAAAAATAAATTAATTAAGCCTATTTAAAGCCTTAATCCCATCGCCACGCGGACGGACGCGCGCACTTTCCACGCTGATGACGATTCGCTATTTAAGTTGTCACATCCAAAGGGTGACTCTAATGGCGGCGCACATGATAACTCCATGGACCGTCCGATCTAAGATTGGGTGGCCACAATTAAACCCGCAAATCCAAAGGAAAATTGAATGTTTCTACACGTGATTAGATCAGGACTGTCCGTTCCGATCACGCGGGATGGACGGTCCATGATCTATCTCCTTCTGAGTGGGGAACGACGGTTACCGTCTATCGATCGTCGCTTGATCAGAGCTCACCCGAGCTCAGATCGAGATGAAATCAATCCCACACCTTCGGGGAAGCAAAACAAACCAATCCAACGGTGGAAATCACGTGACATAAGACTTTCATTAAACTAAATTAACTCACACATGGAGAATGAGATTAGGATTACTAAACCTCTTTCACATTTCCTTAAATCAAATTAAACATGAAAATGAAATGACATTAAAAAACTTTAGTTTGCTTTAAATAATCTTATTTAGTTTGATTGCCCTTAAGCCTTAGTTGGATTGAATGAAATCACATGCTTATATTATTTTATTTCCTTCCAATCATGTTAAATATTGTATGTCATATGATTCAAGCATCCATCTCTTTTAAAATTAATTAAATAAAATGATTTTCTTTATGTCAAATTGCATGTATTAATTTAAATTAAAAACATGTGTGATTAGCATCATTATTAAATCTCAAATATATTTTCAAACGTTTACTAATGATTAAATACACATATATATTGCAAATTTAGTTAGATATATACATAGGAAATGTAAGTGAATATAAATCTAGTGTATGAAATGAAATCTCTTCCTTATATTCATGTGTTGATTTGCATAAGTATAGCAGATATTTGCCGATATCCAGAACGCACGCTTTAAGTAGGAGGTTCCTACCTGCTCCCTTGAATAATAACGACGCGCACTGCTGATTTCATTCTTATGCATTGATATATTAGAATCTAGATAGAGTTTTAATTCATTTTACACAAAATAAATCAATCAAACCAAAATACAATTTTTGCATGATTTTTTATTCTTATAGTTATTTATACATCCATATGCATCTAAGAATAGCGGTATATTAGTCTGGACATTCCAGGGACGCACGGCTTTAAGTAGCCCTAAATTATAGATTAGAAAAATCTAAACCTAAGTTGAACATTTTCATAAAATTGCTTGTAATAATGGCGACATTTATAAAAAAGTAGTCATAGGGGTTCAAAAAGTAGTCAAAGATCAATTTGGATAAGGGTTCAAAAAGTAGTCAAAGATCAATAAACGAGTACGGCTTTAAATTGAAATGATCCCCTAAGTTGAACATTTTCATAATTAGAAAATCTAAACCTTATACTCATAGTTAAGCATACCACACAAACCTTTTAAAGCACACATTAGACTAAGTCACCGTTTCTAGATTTAGGTTAGTGTGGTGCATGGTGTGATGTTTGCTTTTATTTTGTGATGTATTATTTCTAGTCTGGATGTTAGGGTGAATGTTTGTAGAATGAATGGTAGGATAATTTAGTCCAATCATTATCTTCTGCAAGGGATTGTGCTTAATGGGCATTGTAATAAAAACATAAATACTTTTGTTGTGCAGGTGCTTATACCCCTAAGCATAATCCAATAGGCCAGGTGGACTTGGTTACCCATGTGTGGCGTGCTAAGTCTAATATACATGCTTGGGAATTGTATGGTATGTTTAGCTAATCTCTGTTTTCCAGGTGTTAGTTAGATTTACTTTTTTCCTTTTCATGTTCTTTTATAATTAAGACTTTTGAATGATTGTTATGGGGGATTAGGATGAACATTGGTCATAAGATCTCATCTTATGTACCATGTGAAGCCATTGGAGCAACCACATTCCAACCATCCAAAAGAAGGAATCAAAAGAAGAAAGAAGAAGAGAAGAAAGAAGAAAAGAATAAATGAAGACACCCATAACATGAATTCTTTGCATAATTGTAATTAATTCATTTGTAATCCGGCTTGTATAAGGGTAGAGCTCAACTACCCAATTTATTTTTGGATTTGTACGATGGTGCCCGACCATAAATGGCCTTTTATTCTTTTGCATTAGCTTTATAAAATGTTTGATGTTTTATTTAGCTTGTGCATTAAGATGTCATCCTTTTCCTAGTTTCTTCCTTGCTTAATGTATGGCCTGGATGACGATTAGGCTCTTAGAGAAAAGTAAATCTTTTATTAAATTAATCAACTCAAAATTAAAAATAAATAACTCATAACCTCACTTAAAGCTTAAGTTAAAATCTAGATAAAAGAATTTGCAACCCCTTAGTTGGATGTGTACTTTCTTTTCTAACATCATGCATGAAAGCATATTACTTCACTCTTGAACTGGAGGACTTCCACCTTTGCCAGAGAATTTGGCTTGACCTGTGAGATTCATGGTAGAAAAATACCTCCTTATCTCACTAATTTTGTCCCATAATCTTATTTCTCATGCATTAGGCATATGAATCCTATAGCCTGAGTCAAATGATTGTCCAAAATAAAAATAAAATATGTGAAAATTTGGCATTAGATTTAAGTCATTTGAAGCATGTCCTCATATGATCTAATCTCTTTAGGGAGTGTGTTTAAGAACTTAGTCTCTTTCTAAATAAATAACAACCTTGCTATCTTGCATAAACATAAGACTTGCCTACATGAATTTAAAATCATAGTAGGAGTTAGTTGGCCACCCCTGTAAGTAAGTCCAAGTGTGGTTTATCCTCTCTTATGGAGGTAAACCAAATACCCATTTTTTTGCCTTAGATTTAGATCGTGCTTTTGGCCCTCATCAAAGTTCCCTAGATTTAGGTTTTGAGGTTGCTTCTCCCCTTTGTGGGATATAAGTATAAATCCTCACCTCTTAGGCATTTCCATAGCCTTGTACCGTGGATTTGTAGGCCCTAGTATTCTAATGAAAATTTAACTCAAACACATTAATTCAATTTCAAAAATGTAAAGCCCAACCATAGGGTAGTTTGGGTTGCTTACTAGGCTTCCCAACATCTTAAGCATCCCCTACTTATTTTTATTTGGCTTTGATAAGAATACCTTCTTCTTGATCGATCCTACTTGACTTTCTAGAAATAAACTAATCAATTGATAGTCCTACCTTTTTGAAATCTTTAGAGACAACGATCATTTATCTTAATCGAGAGTATTCCTAAGGAATCTCATTCCTTAGGATGTAATTAACTATGGAGGCTTGCCTCCATAGGGAACGTAATGAACCCCATTTAAAATAAATACTACTTTACTTTTCCATGTAAAGTAAGGGAAGAATCTCTAGTACATATGCAGACCCATTATCCTTAGGAGTCCTTATTGAGGTGATTAGGTCCACTGTAGAATGGTGACTTCTATCTTTCGAGATAGTACACCTCTCCTCAATATCATACCCGATCACCCTAATAAGAACATCTACAGATTTACATGGTGCCCAAATACAAAGTGTATATTTTTATCTTCATTTTATCCACATATATCGAAGATGGAAGTATACATTCTTAAAAAAGAAAAAAATTAACTTTTTCATCACAGATTTTTTTGGAGACTCTGCTAGGGATGGTTCCTCTTTCCATCTTTGGTAAATGATCATTGTCTCTAAGTATTGATAGTGGATTTATACTCTTGTGTGAATCCAAGACTATCTTTCTTTTCATTGTCACTTATCTTATTCCATCCTTAAGTTAAGCTAGCCAATATCTTTAGATTTTAGGACCTCACCCCGTGTTGGTCTTAAAACTCTCGTTGGGTTCTCCAATGGGTGAAAATAAAAATTGAATAAAAATAAAATGATCAAAGACTTCCTCCTTACAATTTTTTCTATGGTAAGGAAAGGTTCATTCCAAAAATAAAGATAAAATAAATCTTTCATAAAAGTCTTGCTTTTCAAAAGCACATTTTTTAAAATACACTTAGTAAACTATTTGCACTACATCTAATAATTTTCACAATTGTTATATCTAGAAACTTTTCAAAAAATAAAATTGACACTCATTATTTTCTAAAAAGCACAAATGAACTCTTTCTCTCAATTCATTTTTGATGAAGTCTTCATTTTAAAAAATAAAACTCCAATAATCAAACTTTCAAAATGTACAAAATTTGAAGATGGGCCTTTCCATTCTGCACATCCAAATGTGTTGGACGGATATTGCATCTTCAAGCAAAATCAAAACTTTAAAATTCCACTCAACACATTCCACATGTGTTAGGTTGAAAATTATCAAATTTTCAAAAAAAAAAACACATATGAACCTCTCCATTCAATATACCCACATTTATTGAATTTCCAATCAAAATCAAAAATAAACTTTCAAAAAGCACATATAAAACCTCTCCATTCAATATACCACATTTATTGAATAAAAGCTTCATTTCCAATCAAAATCAAAAATAAAATTTCAAAAATCACATATGAAACCTCTCCATTCAATCTACCCACATTTATTGAATGGAGTCAAAATCAAAAATAAATTATCAAAAAGCACATATGAATATCTCCATTCAATATACCCAAATTGATTGACTGGAAATTTCATTTCCAAATAAAATAACATTATTTTGAAACACCACTTAAAATATTCCATATACATTAGGTTGGATTTTCCTCTTTCAAAAAGCAATAATCACACATGAAAATACATTTTTGAAAATGAACATAATTGATTCCCATCTTAAATAACCAAATTTGTTAAGTGGAAATCTCTCTTTTCAAAATCAACAAAAATAAAAATTTTTCAAAGTATATTTGAAACTTCATTCTAGCATGTCCCATTTGCTAAAGTGAAGTATCCCTTTTCAAAATACAAAAATTTTAAGCATATTTTTGGAGTTTCATTTAGCATACTCAAATTTGATAAAGTGAAGTCTTCATTTTTCAACAAAGATCCAAAACAAAAGGAACACATTAGGATTTTCTTAGCATACCAAAATTTATTAAGGATCCTATTTTTTTGAAATCAAAATCTCTAAAAAAAATAAAAGAAACACATTAGGATTTTCTTATCACACTTAAATTTTCTAAGATTCCTATTTTCAAAAATTTTCAAAAATAAAACACTTGGATTTTCTCATTTAGCATACCCAAATTTGCTAAATAAGAATTCCATTTTTCAAATCACAAATGATTCACAAAATAAAGCAAACAAAGAAAAAGAAGAAATTGTTTTCAAACACCCCACTTAGCATATCCAAATTTGCTAAGTGAGTAGATTCCAAAACTCTCAAATCAAAAATCAAATTGACCCTTTACTTTGACATACCCAAATTTGTTAAATAAGGGATCCTCAAAATCAAAATTAAAATTCAAATATGAACCTATGAAAACATCTATTCAAAAAAGTTTGAACCCATTTTCAATATATTCAGATTTGTTAAAAGTGAGTTCTACATCTAAAAATTCCTTTTTCCAATTAAATCTCAAAATATATTCTAAATTATTTCAGCCCGACTTACACTTTCAAGTTGTTGAGTATGGGTTCAAATTCTAAATTCAAATTCCAAAATGAACAGGAATCTAATCCAAGTTTATTTTCAACATTGAACATCGCTCGGTCAGTTCAATGAGTCTTCTAGTTTTGCTTGATAGCAATGGTCGCAGATATGTGTTTACCTTTCCCCACAGGATGGATCTAGCCCTGGATCAGGCTAGCTTTCTCTGCTCTAACTATGCCCACCTCATTTACTTTGGACGATGCTTTGATGGGGCTCAGATTACATGTGAGGGCACTCCCCTCATGACTGTTAGCAAAAGCATAGTGGCCGGGCAGAAGCCAGTCATTCAAGTTGACATGCCGACAGATTTCGATATTCCCTCACTGAAGTGGATGGCAATGGCGATTCCCACGTAGATTATCGTGACGTGGCATGGTTCCCTGATGCCTTAGGGCTAGCACCCACTCATTAACACCTTCCAAGGGGAAGCCTACCCTGAACCCAGGGGTTGTCTCCCCTGCTTTTGAGGTTGGGTCTAGTTTTTACTCTTCTTGCCCCACTAAGACCCAAAGGAGGAACAAGAATCTCATGATAAAGTAGTACCATACTCACATCACCAGGGAGATGGAGGTAGCTACCCGATCTATTATTAAGGAGTTGCCCATTTTGGTTTCCCCACTGGTTATAATAAACTCATTCCATCCTTTCTCTAGGTCTGATAGAGAGGATGCCAGGAGGATCTCTACTTCACCTCCACCAGTGATTTAGTTTCAGCCACAAGTTAGTTAGAGTAGGAGATCATATGTCGGCCTCCGTTCAGTTCTAAGCCAAGTTGGTGGAACCTACGGACAATCTGAGTCTGAGGATCAGTTTGATTTGAGATCTTATCCCCAAGTGGGAAGCATCTGAGAAAGGGCCGTGGAGGCCCATACCAGTCATATCACCACCAAGAGAGGTGGAGGTTTAGGTAGCCTGGGCCTCTCAATGTGGGCCTCTCGACTCATTGATTTCGACGATGTGCTATGATCATACATGTAGAATTCTTCTCACGGGGACTACCCATCATAGGAGGAGAGCTTTTGTTCTTAGAGAGTCTGGATGTCTCCACCACATTGCTCTACCCCCCATCCATTGTCTCTTGTCCATGTTCCAGCATCTCCAATTCTACCAAAGGCCATGAAGGCCACTTCGGGGAAGAAGAGGACCCCATTGGTGATCCGACTACAGTTGAGAGATCCCATCCTATCTACATTATCTACTATGGCGAGGCCGAGCTCTCCTGCTCGACCTTCTACCCTAGTAGTGGTGAAGAAGGAATGGCGACCTCGAAGCATAGTGGTCATCCCTTCACCACCACCATTGCAGTGGGACATAGAAATGATTGTAACAGTTGCTGAGGAAGAGGGTGATAGCTTAGTTGCACATATGATGATAGAGCCTCCTAAGAGTGTCACCTCATGCAGATTCAGTGATAGTCAAGAGCATATTTTTTTCCTGTGAGTATAGCCCTCACAGGTTTGATTCTCTAGTAGTAGGGGAGGTCCGGTGCCTCACAGTACTTGATAGTGATCCCATCACCGATCAACCAAAGTCATTTATGCTAGTTCTGATAGATCATTCTCTAGATGATATATTAGCCCATTATTTCATGGAGAAAAAAGAGATCCAAGGATATGACTGGTCTGATGAGGAGAAGGTCAGCTTTGATCCCAATGAAAATGATTTGGGAGACTCATGCATGGTGATACCGTGATCCCTCCTTAGAGCGGACTATGAAGGTGTTAAGGCGAGTGAAGACACATCCCACTAGACCCAACACCTCCTAGCATAGATAAAATAGAAAGATGAAAAGATAGATAGGATGGAGAAGAGGCTCAAAGATCTATATCGCCATCTTAGATTCGTAACCAAGCCCCACCATCCTACCATAAAGACTAACCAGAAGTTAGCATGTATGGACCCAGCCAAGACTTTACCTCCATTAGAGCAAGGTAGCACCAGCATATATAGGAAGGTAATGGATAGTATCTCCATACAAGAAAAAGATATCAAGAGTATGGTTAAGAAGTAGGTGAAAGAAGCATTGGCCCAAGCCTGAGGAGGATTATCATCAGTTCCAAAGGGTAGACCCTACCTGAAGGAATTTGATGCAATCTAATATCCTAAGGGTTTCATGCCACCTTCTTTCAAGAGTTTTGATGGTAACCCGAGGTATATGCATTTAAGAGTTAGTTGTAATGCGGATACTTACTTCTTGTTTTATCAAGAGCTTAGTGATAGCATTTGACTAGCGCAACTTCCAATAGAAGACTTTGTTGAGTTAGAGCAATTCTTTATCAAGAGGTTTGTTTCAAGATCAGCTGGCAATCTCATTTGTGGCTCAACAAAAATCTGGTGAGTCCCTCATTGATTTTTCAAATGGCATAATTTGAGTATGAAATGAACCACATTTGAATAAAACGCCATTGAGATTCTACTAAGAATATCTATGGCCTTCATGCCAAAGGTTTCACCATCAAAACTTTAAGAAATTAATCAATATGCTAGTATTGAAGGAGAAGCCAACAAGTTACCTTCTCTAGATCTAACAACAAAGCCAAAGTAGAAGGTATATGAATAAGAAAAGTAAGAATCTGATAAGGGAAACTAAAGTGAGAGTGAAGTCATGCTCCAACTTACTTCCACCTTCTACCATATGAGGCAGTCTACCATTTAAAGAGCCTTTTATGGCCTAATGCTTTTAACATCATCAAAACAATAATACATTTGCCAAAATATGTCCACCTACTCTTTTAAACTAACAATTGATTTAAGAAGAGGTAATCTGAAGATCTTAAGAATCTCTTAAAGAATCATTTTTAGTGCCAACCTAGAGACTAGAAGTGGAAAAGTCATGATCCTAACTTTTCCCCACCACAGAGATAAATCATGTTTAAGATTACCACATTTAAGAACTTAATATAGTTCATTTGCTTTCTTCTTTCAAGTAGACATCTTATATCGCTGTGATGAGGGCATCAAATCCCTCACCCCTCTTACTTTACTTGATTTCTACTTTATACCTCCTATCAAATCCAAGAAATTGAAGAATAAAGCTAGCTTGAATTATATCTGTGTCACTTTTGATGGGTTATCTGAATCTATTCCTAATAACTCTTCAAGACTAATCAACAACTATAACAATTTTGATCTTCCTCTTTCTGATTCAGAGTTGAATTTTTCTACTCTAAATGCTACGAGTTCGCCTCTTGAGATAGACTTAGAATCATCTGATTTTGAGGGTCCTATAGGAGAAGTTGTAGGTGAGCCTGATGTGCAGGTAGAACTTTCCATTATCCTGCCATAAGAGATCACCGAAGTCAACCTCCGTAGTGGCAAGGTTTTACCTCCTAGGGTAGCACCACAAGATAGAGGGAAATAAGTCATTGGTTCAGAAGATCAAGAAGCCCCTCCACAAGATGCTCAAACCTTGGATATGCTTGTGGAGGATTAGCCCAAGCTAGACTACAATGTCCTCTCTCACCTAAAAAAGTTCCATCTAAGTTAAGCATATACGATGCCCTTGTCTTATCCAAAATATGAGGGAATCATTAATCAAGACTCTCCTGATCCCAGATATGCTTATCAACACCATTGGTGAGAGCCACATTATTCAGAAGTCTGGATCACCTTCATAGATGAAGACCTTTCAGGTGATATGGAGCACAAGCCCTCTACACATAAAGACATGGGTAGATTACTACTGAGTTCTCATGATCCAGTATCTGAACATTATCATGGTGAATAAATCTACAAGGAGTTGCCTTTCAAATCTGTGGAGAAAAGAAATAAGAGACCTTATAGAAATTCATCTTAGTAAGACATCGCAGATCCATGATGTACTTATTTAGTGATCGATATGCTATTGAGAAGTACTATCTCGAAAGAGAAGTCACTACCCTTTAATGGAACCAATCACCTCAATAAAGACTCCTAAGGATGATGGTGATATATGTAGATTCTTCCCCTACTTTATATGGAAAAATAAAACAGAATTTATTTTAAATTGGTTTATTAAGTTCCCTACAGGGGCAAGCCCCATAGTTAATTACTTCCTAAATGACATAATCCCTTAGGAAAACTCTCAATTAAGGTAAATGATCGTTGTCTCTGAAGATTTCAATAGGAAGGACTATTAATCGATTATTTTATATTTGAAGATCAAATGAGATTAATCAAAAGAGGGAGTTATTATCAAAACCAAAATAGGAATAAGTAGAAAATGCTCACGATGCTAGGAAATCTAGCGAGCATCTCAAAATATCCTAAAATTAGGCTTTAAATTTTAAAAATTAATTTTGTTTATTTGAGTTGTATTTTTTATTAGAAATTTAGGACTTAAGATTCCTTAACACAAGATTAAGGAAATGCCTAAGAGATGAGGAATTATGCTTATGTCCCATAAAGGGGAAAAGTAACCTCAGAACCTAAATCTAGGGAGCTTCGGTGAGGGTCGGAAGCATAACCTAAATTTAAGCCAAAAATGGGTAATTGGTTTTCCTCTATAAGAGAGGATAAATCACCCAACAACTTGGACTTACAACCACCTGGGGCTGGCCACCAACTAACTCTTCTTATGATTTTAAATATATGTAGGCAAGTCTTTATGCTTATGCAAGATAGCTATGCTATTTTTATTTAGAAAGAGACTAAGTCCTTAAACTCACTCCCTAAAGAGACTAGATAATGTAAAGGGACATGCTTTAAATGACCTAAATCTAATGCATTTAAAATTTCATTTTATTATCATTTTTGGATAATCAATTTAACTCATGCTAATAGGATTTTTTTATGACTAATGCATGAGAAAGTAAATTGTTGGCTAAAATTAACTAGAATTTTAAGAGGTGAGTTTCCCCCAAGACCCTCAATGGTTAAGCCGGGTTCTCTGGAAAAGATGGAAGCCCTCCAATTAAGAGTGAAATAAGATACAATTGTGCATTATATTATAAAGAAAAGAACTCATCCAGCTAAGGGGTTTCTAATTCTTTTATCTTGATTTTAATCCTAAGCTTTAGGTGAGGTTATGAGTTGTTTAGTTTTAATTTGAATTGTTAAGTTGGGTAAAAGATTTATTTTTTCAAAGAGCCTAATCCACATCTAGACCATACATAAAGTAAGGAAGAAACTAGAAAAGCTTGCCACTTAATGAACAAGTTAAATAAACATCAATCAATTTATAAAACTAGCGCCAAAAGAATAAATGATCGTTTGTGGTCCGGCACCACCGTACAAACCCAAAAAATATCAAATATGGGTAGCCGAGCTCTACTCTTATACAACCTAGATTATAAATGAATTAAATTACAATTTAAGCAAGGGAATTCATTGTTATGGGGGTCTTCAAGTTTTATTCTTCTTTCTTCTTTTTTTTCTTTCTTTCTTTTCTTTCCTTTTCTTCTTTTCTTCTTTGGATCTTCTTTTGGATGGTTGAATGGTAGATGCTCCAAGGCTTCACATGGTTCTTAAGATAGGATCTTATGACTAATGTTCATCCTAATCCCCCATAACCAATCATTCCAAAAATCCTAAATATACAAATTTTTACATGAAAAGGAAACGCATAAATCTAACTAACACCTGCAAAACAAAGGTTATTCAAATCAAACCACAAAAATCCCAAGCATGTATATTAGACTTATCACCCCACACATGGGTGACTAAGTACACCTAACCTATGTATTATGCTAAGGGGTATAAGTACTTGCAAGCAAGAAGCATTTATATTTTTATTTATGATAGCGCCCCATTGGCATAATCCCCAACAAAAATGAATAGTTAGACTAAGCATGTCCTACCATTCATTCTATGAGCATACATCCTAACATCCAGTCTAAAACATTCATCACAAAATAAAACATAACATCAAGCTATGCATTGACCTAACCTAAAGCTAAAAGTGGTGACTTAGGCTAATGTGTGTGCTTTAAAGATTTGTGTGGTATCCTTAGCTTAGGACTTTAGTTTTGAATTTTCTAAGTGTGAAAGACATGTTCAACTTAGAGGAGGGTTTCATTTAAGTTTTTTAGTGACTTTGGGTTGTTTTTTTTTTTAATTTCATGTTTTAATTTAGTTTAAATGAAATCTACAATTAATTACCAAGTTAAAAAGAGAGAGAATGAAAAGAGGACTTCTCTTTCCTTCCCTCATCCTTAAGTAATTTCTAAGGTAAGTTTACATTTTAATTTCATTTTAGGTGAATGTTTTAATTACATCTTTTAATTAATCCTAAGTTTAGATCAACTCTAAACAAACCTATCCAAAAAGAAAGATATTTTAAGATTAAGAAAAATGAATCAAAATTCACATAACATACATTACTCTCTTTCCCAACATATATAACATGCATATGAAAGGACCTTAAACATATCTATAAATACAAATGAGATAATTAACACACTTTATGTTACATGCTAAGTAATTTTTTTAAGAAAATTTAGAAGTTTAAGATGCATGATTTTTCTTAAGTAGGAAAGGTTTTCTTTCTCCAAAATTTCACATACATGCATGAAAGTAAGAAAGGCATAAGTGAGTACAACACCATTGTTAACCAGAGGTGTAAGATATAAGACCTACTTAGGTCTACTTAAAGCCTCGCAATCGTGGTTGTCCGACTAATATACCACTTTCCTTAACTATACATACATATATAAAAGAAATAAATGGAAAAATAATATGCAAAAGTTTGTTTAATGGTTTCATTTTGTTTATGCAATTTATTCATGAGTGTAGAAATAACTTAAGTGAGAGAGCATAGGGATGAATAGGGTTTGAAATTAAGTAAGTGTTGGGTTCTTTTCAAATGAACCCCACATCTTACTAACCCATATTCAAAGTTATGCTAACATAAGAAAGAAAGGAAAGGCTACACTAAACATGACTTTATAATTCATCACATGCAAGCTAATAATTAAGATATGAATAGCACACTTTCATATTTGATGTTTTATTTAGAGGTTTTAAAAATAATTTAGATTTAGTAGTGATAATAGCCACTCATATTTTACTTTAGCCAACACATGAACATTTGACATAAAGTAAACAATTTAATTTTGAAACTTTGAAAACATGAAATCATGGATGCATAAATCACATGGCATACAATTTAACATGTTGGAAAAGATCTAAAGCAATGTAATCATGTAAACAAACTCACTTTACTTAATTCCTAAAGACATTCTTAAAGAATAAGAAAACATAGAATAAATCAAAGTGAATTTCAAAATGATTTTGTTTGTTCGAAGTTTGATTTAATTTTGAAAAGGTGAGATGATTTTGCTAATCCAAACCCATTCCCACATGTGTTTTATTTTTTTTAATTTTTAGATAATTAAATCCATTTTTAAGTGTTTATTAGGTTAGGGTATAGATTAAGTGGCTTAATTAACTCTTACCGACACCACCTTAGAAAAATTAACTAAGTAATTATTAGAAAATGAGATGACATAAAATCCATAAGGTATGTAAATTTACAATGCACCTAGTAATGAAAAGGCCTAATATTATTTGGCTCACAATTAAAAGTTAATTAAGCTAAGGGTTTAGCTTAAGTACTTTTAAAAGACCCTTTCACACTTATGAATGGGGTCTTAATTTCCTTAATTAGACTTAGGCTATTAAATACCTAATCATCTACCCAAGGTAGATTAATTAAGTTTTGGAGATTTTTAGAATTTTTGAAAATTGTTTAAAGGGGTAATTAATGAATTAACCCTTAATTAAGAAGGGAATAAGTAAAGAAAATGGGGTTTAGGGAATAGCATAGGGAAAATGCCTCAAAATTATTTCATAAAATCTCTATTCACTGGATCTAACCTTAATCCAACTTAATCATAGGGAAAATCTACTAATTATACTTTTAATTACCCTTAGTTACATGAAGGGATAATTAGGGAATGAGCTAGCAATTTCCCTAATCAAGGCCTCAATAAATCTCAAGAAAATTAAGGGAGGTAGAGGTCATCCCCTAAAATGAACTCCAGAAGTTTTTGATTAATTGGTTACTTAATTAGGGAATAATTAGATAATTAACATTCCCAAAGAAACCCAAATTTAGAGAAAAAGTGAATCAAAATACATTGAAAACATTTTTAAAATATTTGAGGAGAAATTATTTGCCCATAGCATTTTTCCTTATATTTTTTTATTTTTCTTGAAAGAGTTATGATTTTTTGAAGGTTTCTAAATTAATTAGAAATTAAGAATAATCCCTAACTAATCCTAGGTTAATACCTGCCATGGCACGTGATGTGGTGCACGCTTTACGCATCGCATCATGACTGAGCCCCTACTTAAGTTATGTATCAAATGGTGGCAACACACGCTTATCCTAGCCATCCGATCAAAGATCGGATGGTTGAGGATACACCGATGGTTTTAAAATGAGGATTAATTTCTAAAACATGGGAAATAATCTCAGTCGCCCATCTTAAAATTCGCAGATGGATGGCTGAGATGGGCTAAGTTCTTCCCTGAGGATTAGTGTGAACCGTTCATAATCCAAGGGGAGATCCAAGCCCGATCCTTCATGGATTCATTCAAGACTCAACCCACACCATCTAAAGAACCAAAGCGGCCACTCTAATGGTGGATTTTACATGAAATGGAAATTTCCTTCACAAAAGACCAACACCTCTTAGCTTAAGTGGTTGAAAAATCACTAACCTTGCTGGAGGTGATCACCGGCACTCGAGATCGATGAGGTAGCTTCATCTAGTGGAGATGAAGCCCTGTTGAAGTTCTTAGCTCTTAAGGTTGAGAGTGAGCTCTACGAACCAACTCCCCATCACTCCCTTTGCATCATTGATTGAATTAATCTTCCCCTAGCCTCTAGAACTCAATTGGATGCTTAGGAAAGCTTGAATTAATCCTTTGATGATGAGTGTAGGAGGAATTTGGATAAGATTGAGTGCAGAAGAAGTTTGCTCTTTAATGGATCTCCCATGTTTTACACTGTGCAAATCTAAAGAATAGGAAATCTCAATGCTCTCTTAGGACCTTGGGAGAGCTCTATGAAGGTGGCTAAAGCTTCCTAGGTTCCAATCGAGTGTGTGGCAATGAAAATTTTAGTGGATTAAGGGGAGTATATTTTCCCCTATGGCAATCGAATGGCCAAGCATAAGCTTGCCATTTTGATTCAATTAACCATAAGGAATGAGTTGTTTAGGCTGTTAGAGGTGTGCACATGGTCAGTTTGGCCAGAGGAGTGGAAGGCTAACTCCCAAGTGCATCCAATTGAGCTTTGGGGGCAGTTTGAATTTTCAATTTGGCCATAGGTGCTCTGGTTTGGTCCATGGGCCAAATGGGTCGGCCCAAACCCATTGGGTTGGGTGCACCACTCATCACGAGGTCCCCATGAGGTTTTAGGAGAGCCTCAAGTGATTGTGATGAGTGCATGACCAAAATACGGATGGGCTAGTACCAAATTTGTTCTATGGCCTAGGGGTACAATGGTTATTTTACTATTTTCTAATTTGGATATGTTTGTATGTTGAGAAAATAGGTTGGGCCAAGTTTCAATGGATTTGGAATCCATTTGATTGGGTTTGGCTCATGTTGACCCATTTAGGTCAAAATGGGTCAACTTGGGTCAAGTTGATCAATTGGTCAAATTGGGTCAAACCAAGGATTTAGTCAAGTTCATATGACCATTTGAAATATTTTGATGCCTTTGGTTTGGTTCAATTAGGTATAGATTAGGTTTTGGCTCATATGACTCATTTAGGTTAAACGGGTCAAGTTTACCCATTTGACCCATTTGACCTATTTAAGTTAGGTCAAGGGTAGGTTTAGGTTTGGTTAGTCATATAGAGTGGATTGGTATCTTTGTTTCCAATCAATTTTAAGTTCAATTTTGGCTCAACATGACCCCTTTAGGTCATGTTGGGTCTATCAGGTTTCGAAGTTGGCCAATTGAGGTCAAGTTTCACAAGTGATTTGGGATGGACTTGACCCATTGGTTCCAATCAATTTGTCATAGATCAAGTTTTGACACATTTTGTCCCTTTAGGTCAAAATGGGTCAACTTGGGTCAAGTGGGCCAAATGGGTTAGGTTAGGCTCAAAAGTTGACTTGGTCAATTTCAAACATAGGTCATGAGTGAACTTGGATCAATGGTTTCAATCAATTTGGCCTATGGTGGATTTTGGTCATATTAGGTTTCATTTTAGGTTAAGTGTTGACTTGGTCAACCCTTAGGTTTGACTTGGTTTGACCCAATTTGATTGATTGATCATCCCATGATGATTGTTGATCATGATGAGAGGATATATGAGTTTGGTTCAATCCAATTTGGTTAGGATCAAAAGTTGGCTCATAAGTACTTTAGGTCACTTTGGGTCAAGTGAGCCTAAGTGGTCAAATGACTTGGTCAAATCTTGATTTGAAGTTGATTGATCTTGTATATGGACTTATGACTGAATTATAAATCTATTTACAAGAGGTTTGAAGTTAAATGGATTTTGATCCATTTGAAAATTTCATATTCAAAGGAAGAATATGAAGGGTTTGGGTTTGATTTTTTATTTGGGTTTTGATTGTTTCATTGAGGTTTGGATTTATATATGAGCTCATGATTGTAGGATTGATTGAACCATGAGAGGAATTTGGAATTGATTTGGCTAAGTTCAAGATTTTGGCTTGAAAGGCTTAGATTTGATTTTGAATGGATTTGAGTTTGATTTTGGAATTGGTTTTGGTTGTTTGAATTTATATTTCGTTTATATATGTGAATATAAATGAGAACATAAATTGATCATGAAAATTTTTAAGAATTTGAAAGAGTTTAATCATGATTTGGTTTAAATCCATTAAAGGGAATTTAAAGGATTTAAGAGAATTTTTAATTTCAAATTTAATTTTTGAATTGGATTTTATTGATTTAAATTTATATTTCATTTATATATGAGAATATAAATGAGAATACAAATAAGTTTTAAGAAAATCCCATGAGTTTTAATAAGTTTGAACAAAGTTTAGGTTAAATCCATTAATGGAAAATTAAAGGATTTAAGAGGATTTCAAGGGTTTTAAATTTGGAATTTAATTTTTTCCTTTGATTGGATTGATTTATATTTATATTTCATTTATATATGAGAATATAAATGAGGGTATGAATGAGTTTTGAGAAAATCCCAAGGGTTTTAATTGATTTGATCAAGGTTTAGAGTTGACTTTGGCTAACTATTTTAATGGAAAATTAAAGGAATTTAGGAAAATTTTCATGAATTGATTAGAAATTTTGAACTTGATTTGATGGGTTTAAATTTATATTTCATTTAAAAATGTGAATATAATTGAGAATATAAGTGGATTATGAGAAAATCTCAAAGATTTAAATAGGTTTTAATCATGATTTTGGCTAAGTCCTTAAGAAAGGGTTAAGGACTTTGGAAATTTTAACTTAGGAATTTTTATGGATTTTGATCGTGGCTTTCAATCATAGATTTCCATCATGGATTTCAATCATAGATTTCAATCATGGATTTTAATCATAGAATTGAATCATGGAATTGATTTGAGAGTTTGAGAAAATCAAATAGAATTGATTTGGAGTTTGACTTGAAAGAAGGAAAGTGAGGAATGGTTCAAGCTAAAGGGTAGGAGATTTTCCTAACACCCCTAAGGCATGACCTACTCCTATGGCTAACTCTTCTAAGTCTTCTAGGGCTAGGTAGAGTGTCCACTTAATCACTAGATGTGTCTTAAGACTAAGAAACTTTTAAAGTCTAAGAGGAATCCTAAGCCTAAGATGGAGGTGTTGAGAACTCATTCTAAAAATGAGGTCAACAAAGGGGGCCCAATAGGTGTGGTGTGACTGACCAGGAACACTGCACATATTGGTGTTGATCGAAATGACCAATAACACCAAGAGATCACAAGCAATAATAGAAATTACCTATTCTTGAAGGAAAAGAAAGAATCCAGAGCTTAGTGCAATGTGGCTCTACTTATGTCTAAGACATAAGAGAGAGGGAAGAAATCCACTAAGGGATGGTGAACCTTCCACTAGGAAGCAAGTTCAAGTCATCTACAAGGAGATGAAATGGTTTGATTTGATTTGAATCTCACTGAGAGAGATCTACCGGGGAGAGGGTTAAATTTATTTCAAATTTTTTTTTTTTTTTAGATGAATTGGTTTCAATGGGTTGTATTGAATAGAGCCATGGAGGCTAAGACCTAAATCGATTTACCAATCCAAAGGGGTAGTCTACTAAGCACATAGTAGGACTAACCAAGGATGCCTTTGGTAGTATACTAAAGAAAGCATAGACTTACATCCTCCAAGGAAGACCAATTCTGGGTAATATATTGACAGATAATGATTGAACCCAACCTAGGGTGATTATTGAGTGAATGCCACCGGGGACTTAGATCAAAGATAGTCAAGATTGATTCATTTTTTAGTTTGTTTGTTTGATTATGATGGATCCCAGGTTTGATGAACCGCATAGTACATGGAAGCCTAGACCTAGCTCATTTTTACCAATTCAAAGGGAGTAGTCTGCCAACCTAAAGGTAGGACTATCCAACCAACAAGAAATGCCTTTTAGTATACAATGGTCAAGTGTTAAGAAGAAAGCACGGGGACTCATATCTTCTAGAGACAAGAAACCACTGGGCTAATCAGTTACTTTGGGCAACAAATCAAACCCGACCTAGGGCTGACTATTGAGTGAATGTCACTGGGGGAGACTTAAATCAACTCAAAGATAGTCAAGATTAATTTCATTTTTATTTAATTTATTTATTTTGATGGATTATGTTTGTTTGCGATGGATCACACTGAGAAGGAGCTTATAGAAGTCTAGACCTATCTCAGATTTATTGAACCAAAAGGAGTAGCTTCCCAGCCAATACGAGAACTATCCAACCAACGGAGTGCCTTTCAATTTTCAATGATCAATTGAAGGGAAGAAAGCTCAGGGACTCACATATTCCACTAGAAAAGATCATTAGATGGGTTGGTTTTGGGCAACAAATCAACCCACCTGGGTCGCGATTCATAATCATGCTAGAAAGAATGCATCATAGTCTTATATCTTTCAAAGGAATGATGGGGTAACGCTTGTGGAAAAATAGATTGAACCCAACCTGGGTGACTATGGAGTGAGTACCACCGAGATTTATCTCAACTCGTGTATTTGCAATTCTATAGGGAGTTCTACGACACGCCCTAAAGATAGATGCCTACTTGGGAGAAGGGGCCCTTTGGAGGCTTGAATTCCTAATCCTCAAGTGAATTAATTTTGTTTTTTTATTTATTTTAACATGGACCCTGTTAGTTTGTGAGGTATCAAACTAAGAAGGAGCTTATATCAACCTAGACATATCTCATATTTAATGAACCAAGGGAGAATTTGCACATCCGATGAACAAATTTTCCAACCACAGGGGTGGCTACTAGGAAAGGGGAAATGTCCAATCCAAAATTAATCTGGGAAATGTCTAAATAGGGTCGTAAAGGACTTGATCCAAATAGAGTACCCACAGAGGATGGGGCCGGTAAAGGCTTAATCCAACACCCTGGAGAAAATGACATGGCTAGTCATAAATTCAATAGGTATTCGGTGTCCAACTCAAGGAGAAAGCACAGGGACTCATATTTGCCAAGAGTGGTGTACTCACCAGGTGAGTCACCACAAGATAGAACAACTAACCTAAAGGTGCTCGATTTGTAATAATTAGCCTAAGAAGAAAGCTGGACTCACATCCTCTTATAACCGACTACTGGATAGTGCCTTTGGCTCAACAGTGTTTTCGACCTAGGGCGACTCATTGAGTGAATGCACTGGGGACTTAGATCAACTCAAAAGTAGTCAAAATGAAAAGAGCCTCTGAGGGACTTATCCTAAACTTTAAATATACTCTACCTAGTTATAGCATGATGGCTAGTTCAAGAAGAAAGCATGGGGACTCACATCTTCTTTAATAAACTCAACATGAGGTAGCTTACTAGCTGGGCAGTGAAGCATACCATACTAACAAGGTGCTCATTGGTTTGCAATGATCAAGCTAGAAAGAAAGCGTGGGGACTCACATCATCTAAATAAATGACGGGTGACATAGAAGAAGGTAGATGTATGATATTAGGAGCCTAATGAGTGAGTGCCACACAGGACTTGCTCTCACATCAAAAAAGCTTGAGACAAAATATTTACATTTTTTCTTGTGCATGTGCTAAAATGAATAGGACACCTCTGGGGGACTCTTTCACCTACCTTAAAACATGCTAGGGAATTATGAAATGATGTCACGGATGGAAACAAGAATTTCCACTAAGAAAGGATGTCGCGGTTCTCTCACACCTAACTTATTATGCTAATCAAAACAGATGCCTCTTGGGTTCTTACACCTATTCTAATAGCATCGGGAGATTATGTTTGTGTTGTGAAAGAGAGATAGGATGCCACTGGGGGACTCTTACACCTACCCTAAACACGTCACGGTGGATTCGCAAGACAAGCAAACAACACTTTGAAAGAAGAGAAGATTTGATGAATGGAATCAAATTTTGTTTATTTTTATTAATGAATTATTTTTAAACAAGTTTCATTTCATGGGTAATATTTCTTTAGATAGAGCCCATTAATTGGAAGCATCGGTGTTCCCTTTACAATCAATAAGTCGATAAGATCCTCCTTGGTAGGCCTTCTATAACATAGAGGCCTTCCCAAGTGGATTCAAACTTGCCTCCCATCTTTTGATGGGCAACAATTGGTCTCCTTAACTAAACAAGTTCTCTACTGAAAGACCTAGGCAACAAGCTTGTTTTGAGCTTGAATCATTTTGGCCTTGTACAACTTGAGGTTTTGACACGCCTATAGGCAACTCTCCACCAAACCTTCGAGCTCTTCTAACCACAACTTTGCATTCCACACTGTAGTGATCTTGTTACACAATGCTATCCTTAGTGAAGGGAGTTGAACTTATAAGGGAAGAAAAGCTTCGAGCCTATACACTAAGGAAAATGGGGTAGACTGAGTTGGAGTTCGGTATGTGATGCGGTAGGCTCACAAGGCTTCAACCAACTACTTGTACCACTATCGTTTATTATCATCAAGAGTCTTCTTCAGTATTTGGATGAGAGTTTTATTGAATGCTTTCGCTATGCCATTAGCTCTGGGGTAGAAGATGGTGGAGTATCTCCAATCTATACCGTGTCTTCTAGCAAAGCTATTGATCTTCATCTTTTAAATGCAGTACCATTATCAAATATAATTCATTGAGGCACCCGAAACCTATATACGATATGGTTCTTGAAAAATTGAAGCACATGGTGAGTTGTGACCTCTCTGAGTGGGATGGCTTCTGCCCACTTGGAAAAGTAGTCGACCAAGATGAATCGATGCCTTGGAAGAAGGAGGATCGACGACTACAATGTCGGTACCAACACTCAAATGGCCATGAATCTAAAGTAGAGTGTAGAATATTGGTGGAGGACCATGCCATGCACCTAATCATCATATCTCCAGCCCCATGCAATATGTGATCATAGAAGTCCAGTAGTATCTAAGTCTTTTTGATTTTTGAATTCATCTTCAGAATGGACTGATGAGCTCCACATAGACCTAAATGTACTTCAGATATAATGCCACGGGCTTCATGTTTATCTAAATAATGTAATCACATATGGTCAAAGGACCGTCGTTATAGCCATCAATAAGAGCATAGGAGAGAGCTCTCTATTTGACCTCATGGGCTTGAGATTTCTCTTGAGGTAGTTTGTTTGTGTTCAAGTAATCTATGAACAATTTCTCTTGAGATTTTGGAAATGGTAACCTTCCCTTCAAGAGAAAGTCTCTCGATGAGTTTCAAATCAATAAGAGATAGGCCTTGTCTAATGTAGACCCTTATTGAAATGGACTCATCTTCTAGACATGCTAACTCTTTGGCAAGTTTTGCCAAGGCATCTACTACTACATTCTCTACTCGGGGAATCTTGTAGATAGTGACTTCAGGAATCTAGGCCAACAGCTTCATGGTATACTCGTAGTAATGGTGAAGCTTGGGCTTGAGGACCGGTAGGACCGAACTTGATCACCAACCGAGAATCCCCAAAGATGTTGATGCTCTTGACATCGATAATGGCTAACTAAACCGATAATCAAAGCCTCATACTCAACTTCATTGTTGGTGCGGTTGGAGAGATAGTATAAGAATCTCATCACATCGTAGTTTAGAGTTAGAAGAACTATTCTTACCCCTGCCTTTCCTGAGAGAATAGATTGTGGTGCTTCACCTTTAAGAAAATAAGCAGCACCATCAAAATACATCTCCCATCGGTAGTTGTCAGCCTCCCCTAAGTTCTTGATTTGTTCATCAGGGAGATCATCACTAAGCGAAGAATCAACAGGAAGTGGGTGTGCTGCTAAGAAATCCACTAGTGCCTGACCTTTTATCGCACGGAGGGCTACAAATGTGATATCAAACAGAGTATCATGGACCAATGAGCCAAACATCCGGAAAGCATTGGTCGTGCCGCGAGGAATAGGATTGGTTCTTGAGATCAAGTTCACCTTATGAGAAAGCATGTAGTGTCGTAGCTTCTGACATACAAATATCAAAGCCATGCAATGTTTCTCAATAGGTGGATAGTTTGCTTCAGTAGGGATCAGACGATGGCTGAGGTAGTAGAGCGCTTTCCTTTCCCTCATCGTTGGCTTTAAGGTTGTGCATAATTCGATTTAAACCAAAAATCCAATTAAAACTGAGATGAAAATTTTAGTTTGGATCAATTTTATAATTTTATTTTGGCTTTTGGATTTAATTTAAGCTATATTCAATTTTTGGATTATGGATTGGATCTAAAATTTTGTAATCCAAAAATTGATTGACCATGAAATGCGGATGTTGTTAAAAACATCTACCCATGGACATGGACCGTGCCCATGCCGCATGTAGCGGTGTAAAAGTAAAAAGGCTTAAAAGCCCAATAGTAATCCTCCTGGCTCCTTTGCTTTCTGATCTGTGGCTTCTCTTCTCGACTTTGACTCTTCTTCATTTCCACTTTTTTCATTTTATTCATCTGTTCTTGCCTCTTGGCATCACACGTAAGGGCGCTACCATGATGCTCTTTGGCACTTTGCCTCTTTGAGTCTCTGTCTCTCTGAAGTCTGACTTGGTGACCCCGACACATTTGGATTTTGGCCACCAATCCGCAAGGCAACCCTAGTCTGGTAATCCATAGTCGAATGAAAACTCAATCTCTTATTTCTCTCTAAGTTCTCTCTGGCTCTATGGTCTTGCCTCTCAGACTCCAACAAATGTAAAGAATGCAGTTGATCTTTTCACCTTCTTATGTTATTTAATGGTTGGGATCCTATAAATGATTGCTATAATAATGAAATTGATGAACTCTGACTTGAGATTTTATAAAAATTATTGGATGGTTTGAAGAGGAATCCTTGAAATACAAATTTACTTATGTCGAAGTTTTTTTTCTATCTCCTGATTCATTTCAAATTTGAAATTGGCTTATGGTTTACTACAATTTCCCCATGAACAATTCTATAACATCTAATTTTTTTCTCTAAATTCTACCTCCAAAGACTTAATTTTGAGTAATTACGACACCTCAATATTCATATTACATAATTAATCAAGATTTATTCAATCACTTCACTCTAAATCTAGATTTAGACAAAAGTTAGATTTTAGCACTATTCTTTCTTTGCTATGTGCATAAGAACCTAGTAGTTTAATTGAACAAATGAATATAGATATTTTGATCATTTGTGGAGGATTTATTAATTCTTGTTAAATCATATTTAGTAAATCTTGAAAATATTAATATCTCAAATTTTTTAGTATGAAATGAAACCTTGCTATTTATTTCAGCCTTTAGATTTAAGGTGAGAGTAAGAAATCTTTAAATTCATTAATTTCACACTATAAAGGCTAGGAATTCCTAAATGATATATAGTGCCCAAAGTGGTAATTGGTAAACTAAAAGTTAGAATTTGGTGATTGGTATCTTTGAAAATTGAAATGTTTAATCCATTTGGCTTTACTAGTGATGTAATCATGCAAGCTTGTTTTACCATTTATGTATATGATCAGCTAAAAAAAAGTAGACTATATGCCTTTATTCATGTTAACAATGGTTTTCATAGAAGTTTGAATAAAAATAATTTGATATTATTTTTTTCTAGTCTCATTTGGCTTATTCTTTCTTGATCTCATTATACTTTGATTAAATGCCTCATTTTGGAGGGAGTTCTAACATGATTGGTTCTTCCCAAAATCAAATACCTATTAACCAAGATACCCATTGTGTTGTAAGTGCTTCAAGTAGCAAGTCATATTCTAAAAAGAAAACAAGAAAGACATAATCAAGATCTAATGGATCATTTACTAAATTTAATAGTTCTGATGGAGAAAAGATAAGTAAATATAACTACTATGAGAAGACTTATCATAGTGATACAATGCTTAATGGTACTACAACTTTACGGACACATCTTTCTGTATGTTTGAAGAATCTTCATAACATGAAAAAAGTCAAACTAAGATTGCAACCAAAAGGTGAATAAAATGAGGTCTCAAAGCTTGGAGGTTTGATGAAGAAGCTATTAGAGTTTAGAAGCCATGATAATTATAGATGAATTTATTTAAACATGTTGAAGGATATGGGTTCAAATTTTTATGACTCAATGTTACCCATGTTTAAAATACTTTGGACTCATTATTTGATGCTTTCAATTTTACTAGATGAGAAGAATGCTTTGAAAAAAAAAATTATAAGATTTAACTACAATGATCTTAATGACACACATGGACATCAATTGAGAATTAATTACATAAATGCACTATATTGATGAAGATTGGAAGTTGAATAAGAAAGTCATTAATTTTATCCCATATATAGTTATAGGGAGATTGTCATGTGAGGTGAGAGATGTTTTATTGATTAGGTATTAATGCAAGATTTACAATCACGCTTGATAATGCTAGCTCAATAATGGTATTATCAATCATTTGCGTAAGAAATTTTCTAAACGAGAAGTATTCGATTGTAAGATCTTACATATGAGATGTGTTGCACATATTATAAATCTTATTATTCAAGATGAAATTAAAGAGGTTGGTAAATCTGTACAATGTGTAACAGTAGCAGTGAGGTGCATTAGGCAATCACCACCAAGACTTAAAAAATTCAAAGAATGCATTGAAATTGAAAAAATACAAAGCAAAAGCTTATTGTGTTTGGATGTACCTACAAGGTGGAATTCTACATATCTGATGTTAAATTCCAGCTTTTGAGAGATATGAAGAGGTTGATCCTCAATTTAGATTAGAGTTGGAGAAGGAAGTTGATGCAAATCATGGTGGAGTTCCATGTGATGATGATTTGGAGAATGCAAGAAGACTTATTACTTTTTTAGAAATATTTTATGAACTGACTTTGCGCATTTTCAGTTCCTTATATGTCACTTCAAATACATTCTTTCATGAGATTACAGAGGTCCAATGTGTGCTTCAAAGTTGGGAATCCCATAATGATCTTGAAGTTAGTAGCATGGCTAAGAAAATGAAATTAAAGTTTGATAAGTATTGGATGTGTTGATAAAATGAATATGAATATTTATCTCGCTTTACTTGATCCTGTGTTCAAACTAAGATATATTGATTTTATGTAGTAGATATGTATCGCTTGGCTAATTTGGCATGAGCAATAAGGTCTAGCTGCTATGATATATTCTATCATTATAAGATGAAGTTGGTTGACAGAAATAGATATGAAATTGCTTCTAAGATAAAATAAAATATTATTGAATGTCATCATGATCCAAGAGAAGGGGGGAGAAAGTACATGATGGTTGAGAAGTTCAAGAGACATAACTATGGGAGAGATGATCTTGAGAGTAAAAGACTTAGATAAATACTTATAAGACTCAAGTTATGCAAGATGACTTTATCATTTTAACATGGTAGAAGATTAATGCTCCAAGGTTTCCCATCTTATATCAAATAGCTAGAGATATTTTGGTTGTTCCTATATCAACTGCAGTTTGAAGTCTACTTTAGTACCTATCATGTTGTAGATGCTTTAGAGCTTTATCTCCAAAATAGTACAAGCTCTTATTTGTGCCCAAGATTGGATGAGAACAAAGTGGACAAGTGACCAATGTTGAGAGAACATTCGATAATGATAAATTTGATGAAGGTATTGTAATATCTTTTAGACTTTTTGATTAATTACAACACTTTATTTTTCACCATACATCACTACCATACTATATTAATGATTAATAGTTTTTTTCGATCTATCGGGTTACAAATGATCCAACCTTTTGGTAAAGTATTGGAATGGTACATTCATATAGATACAAACTATAGTCATAAGACTCATACATCACATGCTATTTTGGAATGATACATTTTGGTAGATTCTTTATGATTAATAGTTTTGTCTTGACAAATAGAGATACACTAATATGGGTTACATTTATCATTATCTTTTGTGCTATCATATTAGTTTTTTGTTTCAATTGGGAATTTGGGATATACATTAATACATGCATTTGTTTCTATTCAGTAATTGTGGTCGCAATGGATGTTTGTTTGGTTTTTATTTCCTGTGGTTGTGGCTGGCTTTTACTTGAGGTTTTAATTTTGTTTGTTCCCTGTAGATGCTAGCTAGTTTTGGTTGTTTCATGTTTGGCTGCTTTCCCTTTCCTATTGGTTGGCTTGTTGGCTAGTTGGTTCCCTCTATTTTAATCTTTTATGGCTAGTTTTATTTCTGGTGATGCGGATTCCTTACATGTCATTCTGACTTTGGTTTGGTTGGTTTGACCCTTTCCTTTAGTTTGTTGGTTTCTTTTTTTTGACTTTAGTCTTTTTGGTGATGCTTCCGGACTTGGTCTACTTTCTGTTGGTTATTTGGTTTTCCTGTAGAGTGTAGATGTTGGGTCGACTATGGAGTTATTTGGCTACTTTCCCTTCCTATTGGTGCTTTATTGGTTAGTTCCCTCTATTTTAACCTTTTTTATGGTTGATTTTTGGTTTCCTGATGGTCATTGGTTCCTTGTATACATGTTCACTTTGGTTGTTTAATGGTTTGACCTTTGATGGCTTGTTGGTTGCTTGGTTCCCTCTATTTTTGGCTTTTTTTCCTTTTTTGATGGCTACCACTACTTCTAGACTTGGTTGGCTACTTTCCTAGTTGGTTGGTATTTAGTTCTAGTTCCAGAGATGTGTTATGGCTTATTGTTTATCGCTTTCCCTTCCTATTGGTTGGCTTGTTGGTTGGTTGGTTCCCTCTGTTTTAACCTTTCTCGGTGGCTAGTTTTTGGTTGCCTAGTGACTGGCCAGTTGGTTCCTTATACATGTTGTCTGCCTTTGGTTGCTTGGCTAGTTTGACCCTTTCCTTTGGGTGGCTTGTTGGTTGTTTGGTTCGCTTTGTTTTGGGTTTTTGCCTTTCCGGTGGCTGGCTGGCTACTTCTGGACTTGGTTGCCTACTTTCCTGGTTGGTTGGTATTTGGTTCTGGTTCTCTGTAGAGTGTAGATGTTGGGTCATTGGCTGTGGTTAGTTGTTTGGCTGCTTTCTCTTTTCTATTGGCTGGCTTATTGGTTGGTTGGTTGTTTGGTTCCCTTAGTTTTTATTGGTTGGTTCCCTGTAGTTCTATGGCGATGCTTTCGGCAATGATAGATTTGATGTTATATTTCATTTACTACAACTGGTAGCATTATATCTGATTGTAACCCTCCAATATGGAGTTTGGATGCTCACATATTCTGTTGCTCTTAGTAAATTTTTGACTAAGCCTGAGCCTTTCTTTTCCTTAGAATTTTACTTTATCTTTTAGTCTCTCTTTTGTCTCTTGTTTCTAATCAGTTAGATTTTTAAGATTTTTTGATTGTGCAGGTTTATTATTGCAGGTCTTGCACTCTCGGAGTTGGAGCCTTGCAAGTCGCAATATGTATTTTTTCCTCAAGCTTGATTCAAACACTCAGTGATGTTGCTGCTTCAACATTCAGAGTTCATATTATTTTTATTTTACATTTAAACTTGTACAAAATTCAAATATTCAACAACTGATGAACTGTATGTATAATGTATGTATATTTTTTTGAATAAGAATTGTTAATAATTGCTACATTATCTATTAATGCAACAAATTGCTCGTTTAAATTATTATTTTTAGTAGCTTAATTTGTAGGCATTTAAAATTATTATAATCATAGCATTATTATAAGTTAATAATATTTTTTTGGGAAAATCTCTCATTTAAAATTGACTTTCTAAGCTCACATTACATATTTTCATTTTTTTTTAAATCTAACCAAAAATCCAAACTTTTTTTGGGATTGGATTGGTTCGTATTATATTAAATCTTATATGGATCGAATTTTTGGATTATGAATTTCAAACTGAACATATTATCAAATTAGAAAACTGATTCCTCCAATCCGACTGAATGCACACTCTTAGTTAGCTTGGGCCAACAGAGCGCCGAGAAAGTCGTCCAATGTAGCAGTGTAAAGAATCAAGGGCCTGCTTGGGATAGGGGTTGCGAGAACTGGTGGTTTTACCAAGTATTCTTTACATCTTCGAAAGCATGCTTACACTTGTCATCCCACTTGAAATTAGCATCATGTTTGACAAATGCTGAGAATGGCTTGCATCTCCTTGATAAGTTTGAGATAAAGCATCTTAGATACGCCAGCCATCCTTAAAAGGATTTGAGTTGAGTTAAACCCTTAGGAGGTGGCATTTCTAAGATAGCTTTAATCTTTTCAAGATCTATTTCTATTCCCCAGTGTCGAACAATAAACCCAAGGAATTTTCTGACTCAATGCACACTGGAATTCATTTTAAGGTTATATTATCTTAACCGCTCAAAAAACTACTCAAGTCAAAGAGATGGTCTTCCTTCTCTCGCTTGACTATGAGATTATCAATGTACTCAACCGATGATGGATGAGTTCATTGAAGATCTGAGTCATGGCCCAAGGGGCACCAAACATTTTGAAAGTGAAAGGCATGACCCTATAATAGAAGATTTGATGGGTTCAAAAGTAGTTTCTTTCATCTTCAGAAGACATCTTGATTTGGTTTTATCCAGATGATCCATCCATGAAAGAGAAGACTGCGTGAGATGAGGCAATGTCCACCAATAATTTTGGTACAGGAAGAGGGAACTCATCATTAGGGCATGCCTTATTTAAGTCCCTAAAATCGATGCAAATATGAATTTGGCCATTCTTCTTCTTAATTGGGATGACACTAGCTAACTAGGTAAGATATTTTTCTTCCCTTATGAAACCAGCATCGATCATTTTCTTGACTTTAGAAATGACCTATTGTTCAATTTCTAATCGCATGCATCTAGGAGCTTGCTTAATAGGGGTAACGTTAGGGTCTATTGCTAGCTTGTGGACTAGAATGTCAGGAGATAATATGGGCATTTCTTTATAACTCCATGTGAAGTAGCCTTTAAACTTAGTCAATAGCCTAACTAAGTCATTGGTTTCTTCTTCATTCGATAATGAACTAATGTATGCTAGATTTTCTTCATTCATGTTGATTTCTTTTAAATTTTATCGACATTGAATGAATCTCCTCTTCTGATCATGGTTACTAAACACACATTCTCATAAGAGTTGGGGATGTGTGAGAAGAACCTATTAGATTCCAAATGGTAGGTAACAACTGGCAATCTTCATCATGACTAGACCCAATGTAATGTTTGGTACTTCCCTACATCGCTCAATTTTTTAAAATATTTTGATATGTACTTGGACCAAGTGTGAGAACTAAACCTTTCTGCACAAGATTTTAAACACAAAGCGAGTAAAAGTCAAAAGGTAATTCCATTAATTATTTAAAAGTATCTTCCTCAAGTCCTACATCGAGCTCTAGACTAGAGGATGATGAACCCAAAAAGAACCTTTTCTGTTTCGTGTCACTAGAAGACTTAAGGACTTCCTTAACTTTCAAACCTTCAACTTTTTGAGATGTAAGTGAGGTAAGAGCTAAGGTTCCCAACTACTACCAAATAGTTTCAAAACTGATTCAAAACTTTATTTTGCTCAAGGCTCAGTCTTCTTGATAAAAGTCACCTCCAATGGAACCCGCTAAGAGGGATTGGATGGTATACTAATCACATTAGACTCATCCTCTGAGCTAGATTCCAAATCTTGTTTTGATATATCCAAGGCCTACCGAGCAAAGAAATGAATGAAGTATTTGAATCAATGATGTAGAACTTGGCTTCAATTTTCTAGTCACCAATCTCAAACGGTAACACTATGGAACCTAAAGCCTTATCGCCTTGATCATTAAATCATCTCAACATCATTCTATCTCCTCAAAGAGTAGATATGTTGATCTTCAAATAGGCAAGTGTCTTTAGACTCATAATGTTTTCATGAAATCCATGAGAATTTGAGTATAAACCTATCCATGTATTGTAATGTAGGGGATCTGCTCCAAGTCCCCCAGTAGAAGGTCTTCATCTATGAAGGTGATCCCTTGGGCTTCTTTTGCATAGTGTGCTTCCTCACCTATAGCGGTCAGTTGAGCTAAGCATATCTCAGGATAAAGGAGAGCCTTGATTAGTGATTCCCTTATCTCTGTAGATAAGATAAGGGCATCATATATGCTTAACTTAGATGGAAACATTTAAGGTGAGAAAGGATGTTGTAGTCCACCTTAGGATGGTCTTCCACAAGCATATCCAAGGGTGGAGCATCTTGTGGAAGGGCTTCTCGATCTTCAATATGAATGACTTGTTTCCCTTTATCTAGAGGTGCTACCCTAGGAGGTAGAACCTTGCCACTACGGATGTTGACTTCGGTAATCTCTATAGGTAAAGTGGTGGCAAGTTGTACCTACACTTCAGGCTTACCTATAGCTTCTCCTATGGGACTCTTGGAATCAGATGATTCCAAGTCTATCTCAAGAGGTGAACCTGTAGTATTTAGAGTTGGAAAGTCCAACTCTGAATCAGAAAGAGGAAGATCAAAATTGTTATAGTTTATTAGACTGAAGAGTTATCATTAGGAATAGAAGAAGATAACTCATCAAAAGAGACACAGATGTAATTCAAATCAACTTTATTCTTCAATTTCTTGGAAGTATTTTGGAGGTACAAAGTAGAAGTCAAGTAGAGTAAGTGGAGTAAGAGAATTGATGCCCTTATCTACTGATACAAGAGTTATACTAGTAGAAGAAATAGAAGAACTAGTTGAAATAGTAGAAGTCATTGATGTGGAAGCTACAACTGAAGGTTAGAGTCTAGACATAATCAGTGGTTGTGCTAAGGGGTTATCCGGTCACATGTCGCTACACTGCTGAGCTCCCACTTTCCTAGTTGACCGCAACTTGCAAACCTTCCTTGGTGAAGAGTTGAGCTCACGTAAGGAAAGCTTCTTGATCTTCTAGATTATTTTCTTATGGTTTTAGACAAAGAGATGTCCCAAAATTCTTTGGTTTTGGTAGGATCACTTGTATCCCTAAGGATTAATCTAATGGAACTGGAAGGTTCTTCCATAAGGTATTCCATCAGAATAACAACAACACCGATCTTGAAACTATGTTCAAGCCAATCCTTAAATGTAAAGCTATCCTCCAAAATGTAGCAAGGTGGTAAGGCCAAAAGTTTGATCATGACTTTGCCAACTTCCTCCTTCTCTAGTTGAAAATTAGGTTTCTTTAAGAGATTCCTTAAAGATTTTCCTAATTAACTCCCTCTTAAAAGAATAAGATTTGTTTAACTTATCTAATAGAGTAGGTGGACCATAGCTACCTTGTGATGGATATGCATGCCACTGCTAGTGGTGGTATGGATGTGGTGGTGACTGTGCTGGCCGTGGAGGTTGTTATGGCTGCCTCGGGGGTGGCAAAGGAGGTCGAGGCTACTGAGGTCATGGTCACTTAGATTGATCTCTAGCTAACTGCTTCCCCTTATCAACTGCTGCTACTATTCCAAGTTCTTCTCATAAACCTTTTGGGATTTCTACTTAGGCAACTAATCTGGAAAAGGCAACTTTTTGACCTCTCCTTATAGACTAGTCGCCTTGTTGATTAGCTTCTCAAATGTCTTTATCGTGAAGCCCTTAAGCATGAAGGCAACCGGGCCATGGATATTCTTCAAGAGAATCTCAATGACATGTTGTTCAGATAGTTATAGTTCACACTTCATACTCAGGTTGTGCCATCAGAGAATATAATCAACAAGTGACTCACTGGAGTGTTGTTGGGCTACAACGAGATCGCCTATAGTAACCCTTTGCTGAGCTCCAGCAAATCTCTTGATGAAGAGTTACTCTAAGTCAGTAAATGTCCTAACTAAACCATTGGGTAGTTCAGCATACCAATCAAAGGCAATACTCGCTAGGCTGCTAATAAAGAGTTTAAAGAGTAAAGCATCATCACCTGCGTTGCAACAACTGGCCCTGAAGTGAGCTATATGCTACTTCGGATTCCCACTGCCATCGAAGCTCTTTAAGGAAGGAGGCACGAAACCCTTGGGATACTGGATGGCATCGAATTCCTCTGGGTAGGGTCTACCCTTTGGAACTGATGATCCTCCCCAAGCTTGAGCCAAGGCTTCTTTCACCTACTGCTCAACCATAGATTTTAGATCTTTTTCATGTATGGTGGTACTATCCACTACCTTCCTATACAGAGTAGTGCTACCTTGCTCAATCGAAGGTGGAGTATTAACTGGATCTAAGACATGCACTAGTTTAGGCTGACTGACATCAACTGTGCTAGCATGAATTGGAAGGGCTTGCTTCTGAAGCACTGACATTATCGCTAACAAGTCTTGCAACTGTTGTGCTATCCTATCAATCTATTCATCTTTTTTCCTTAGCTGAATTTGGAGATGATGGGCTGATTCTGTAGTGTCTCCTTGATCAACCTCATTACCTCCATAGCCTGCTGGTCCCTAAGAAGAGAACCTCTAGTATCTCATCATGTATGCCAATCCCCAATCAAGTCATCTTCATTGGGATAACTCTTTCTTCATCGACCATGCATACCCTAAGATCTCCTTTTCTCCATAAAATAGTGCAACTATCTCATCTAAGGATCGATCTAACTGTATAAAAAAAGCTTTGGTTGTGCGGACGCTATCATGCACTGAGAGGCACCGGACTTCACTTGAAGCTGGGGAGTCAATCCTGTGCGGACTATACTCGCTAGAAGAATGATAATCTTAACTGATACTGGCTATAATAGGGGTAACAATCCTGGAATGATCCTTTACTACTGCTGCCACTGTATTGTCATCTGGAATATCTTTGATAGTAGTCACTATCTCCACATCCGGCTGAATGGGTGGAGTTGATGAAGGAATGACCACGATGCTCTGGGGTCGCCACTCTTTTGGCACCACTACTAGGGCAGAAGGTCGAGTAGGAGAGCTCGACCATACCACAATAGGTGGTGTAGGAGGAGTAGGATTCCTTTTCCATCGCTGAATCACCAACAAGGTACATTTCTCCTTGGATGCGGCCTTAATGGCTTTTGATGGAATGGGTGATGCTGGAACCTACACTGGCGATGGCAGACATGGGGTAGAGTGGTGGGGTGGAGACACCACTGACTCTCTATGTAGAAGAGCTGCCCTCCTATGATAGCTGGTCCTTATGAGGAGGATACTATTAGTATGATTGGCGCGGGTAGCACGCTGAGCTGGAAAGTCAACCAAAGCAGAAGTAGCTAACTGATGATTGAACCTCCATCGCTCCCTGCTGGTGATATATGATGTATGGGCCTCATAGACCATCTCCTGTTGAATCTGCCTCCCTACGTTGTGGGGGATAATAAATCATAAATCAAATTGAGCATCAAACTTCGAGTGCTTGTATGCTCCGCCTATTTGGTGAAGAACAGAGCGAAGGCTGGCGTTCGACCTTCTACTCTAAGAAACTATCTGCTATAGATGCACCACTAGAGGAGGTGACAAATGAATCCTCCTAGCATCCTCTCTATCTGATCCTGAGAGAGGATTGAACTGGTTCTCCATAACCAGTGGTGATGTGATCGTAGTTGACTCACCCATGGATGACCGCGCCTCTAACTCTGCTATCGGTATGGAACTTGACCATACGTTCTTATTTTGCCGAGTAGGCAAAGGAGTGCAAGCTAGATCTATACTCAAATGTAGGAGAGGCAATCCCTGAAACCAGGGGAGCCTTACCTTTGGAGGGTATAGATGATAGGGTGATAGCTCGCACCGGGGCAACGTGAGCAATTCGAGGATGAACTGCCACTGGAACTGTAACTGCTGGTACTACTGGTATTGAAACCACTGAATGATGTGGTACTTCCATAGCTTTCATCTTTAGTGAGGAGATTTTTGAATCTGAGGGTAAGTCTACATGACCGCTTCCGCCACCCTCTTCTGATTATGAGGGGAATGCCCTCACAAGTAATCTTGGCTCCCTCAAAGCCATGGCCAAAGTGGATCAAATGGGTGTGATCCAAATGAGGGAAGTTAGCCTAGTCTAAGGTTAGATCCATGCCATGAGGGAAGGTAAAGACAAATTTTTATGAACCTAACATCACACTGACTGAAACTGAAATTGAAAATTGCACTGACTGAAAGAAATCTGCAATGAGAAATGAATTTGCATCAATTTTTTATCTCCATAGATTTTGAATTTTTGAATTTTGAAAATTTGAACCCACATTCAACCACTTGGAAGTGTTAAGTGGGGTTCAAATAGATTTGGAAAGATTGATTGAAAGAGGAATTTGAGTATGAATCCAAACTCCAACAAATCTGAGTATGTTGAAATATGGATTCATGATTTTGATAGGATGCTTCCATAGGTTTATTTTGTTTTAGGTTTATGTCAAAGTAAGGGTCAAATGATTTTGTGTTTTTTGAATGTTTTGGGATTTTCACTTACTTAACAAATTTATGTATGCTAAGTAAAGTGAAAGTGATTGTTTCTTTTTGAAAATTTTGTTTTGTTTTGATTTTTGAAATTTTTTGGAATTCTTACTTAGCAAATTTCAGTATGCTTAGTGAAGAATCCAAGTGTATTTTGTTTGATTTCGAAAATAGGTTTCTTAGTAAATTTAGATATGCTAAGAAAATCCTAAGTGTTTTTTTTTTTGGAAAATTTTGATTTTTGAAAAAGGTAGGATCCTTTAGCAAAATTGGTATACTAAAGGGATCCTAAGGTGCTTCATTTGTTTTTTGTTTTTTTTTTTGAAATGATTGAAAGTAGAGATTCAACTTTAACAAATTTGGTATGCTAAAGATGAAGTCCCACTTGGTTTTGAAATTTTGATTTGTTTTGGTTTTGAAAAATGGAAACTTCTCCTTAGCAAATTTGGGTATGCCAAGGGAAGAATTTTGAAAGGTGTGTAAGAAATTTTTGTTTTGTGCTTGGAAACTTTACTTAGCAAACTTGAGTATGCTAGGTGAAGTTTCAAAATATATTTTGAAAAGTTTTGAATTTTTGATTTGGAAACTTTACTTAACAAATTTAGGTATGTTAAATGAAGTTCCAAATATTGTTTGAAATTTTTGAAATTTTTGGATTTGGAGACTTCACTTAACAAATTTGAGTATTTTAAGTAAGGTTCCAAAATGTTTTTATAAAATTTTGAATTTTTATATTTGGAGACTTTACTTAATAAATTTGGGTATTTAAGTAAGGTTCCAAAATGTGTTTTAAAAATTTTTGAATTTAGATTTGGAAACTTAACTTAACAAATTTGGGTATGTTAAATGAAGTTCCAAATGTGTTTTGAAAATTTTGAAATATGATTGTTGATTTTTGATTTGGAAACTTCACTTAAAAAATTTGGGTATGTTAAATGAAGTTCCAAATGTTGTTTGAAAATTTTGAAATTTTTTGATTTGGAGACTTCACTTAACAAATTTGGGTATGTTAAGTAAGGTTCTAAAATGTATTTTGAAAGTTTTGAAATTTTTAGATTTGGAGAATTTACTTAACAAATTCGGGTATCTTAAGTAAGGTTCCAAAATGTGTTTTGAAAATTTTTGAATTTTTGATTTTAGATTTGGAAATTTAACTTAACAAAATTTTGGTATGTTAAATGAAGTTCCAAATGTGATTAGAAAATTTTGAAATATGGTTGTTGATTTTTTATTTTGGATTTGGAAACTTTACTTAACAAATTTGGATATGTGAAATGAAGTTCCAAATGTATTTTTTAAAAAAATTTGAAATATGATTGTTGATTTTGGATTTTGAAACTTCACTTAGCAAATTTGATTATGCTAAATAAAATTTCAAATGTATGTTTGAAAAATTTTGTTGGATTTTAAATTTGGATACTTCACTAAACAATTTGGGTATGTTAAATGAAGTTCCAAAATGTGTTTAGAAAATTTTGAAAATTTGAATTTGGAAACTTTTCTTAACAAATTTGGGCATGTTAAATGAAGTTCCAAAATATGTTTAGAATTTTGAATTTTTTTTGGATTTTGAAACTTTACTTAGCAAATTTAATTATGCTAAGTGAAATTCTAAATGTTAGTTTGAAAACCTTTTTAAATATGATTTTTGATTTTAATTTTGAAAAGAGGACCTCCATTCAACAAATTTAAGTATGTAGAATGGAGATTGATTTTATTTTTGAAATGTGAAATTTTTGTGTGTGATTGTTGCTTTTTTTTTGAAAGAGAGGAATTCCAAATTAAAACATATGTGGGATATGCTTAAGTGGGATTTCCTAAAATGATATTTTATTTTTAGTTGCAGATGAAATCTTCATTTAATAAAACTAAGCATACTAAATGAAGATATTCATGTGTGTTTTTTTGAAAATTTTTTATTTTGTTTACAAATGAACTTTCCATTCAATAAGTGTGAATGTATTGAATAGAAGAATTCATGTGTGCTTTTTGAAAAAGTTTGATAATTATGATTGTGATTTTGGAAAACATGATTGTTCATTTTATTTTGAAAATGATCTTCATCAAAGTGAATTGAAAGAAGATATTCATTTGTGCTTTCGGAAAATGTTATTAGTTTTAATTTATGAAAATCCCTACATGTAACAATTATGGGAACTGTTAAATGAAGGTGAAGAATTTTTGTGAGAAATATTTTATGAAGTACATTTTTGATAAAGCACAGTTCTTTATGAAAGATTTATTATTTTTAGAATGAACATTTTCTTATCATGAAGTTGATAAGGAGGAAGTCTTTAAGAGATGTTCCTTTTTATATTTTAGATCTTTTCATGTTACCCATTGGAGGAACCCAACGAGGGTTTTAAGACCAACAAGGAATGCGGTCCTAAAACCTAAAGATGTTGGCTAACTCAGCTCAAGAATGAAATGAGCTAAGTGCCAACGGAAAGAATGACAGTCATGGGTTCATACCAAAATAAAAACCCACTATCGATACTCAAAGACAACGATCATTTACCAAAGATGGAGAGAGGAACCATCTCGAGCGTCGTCGCTAGAAAAATTTGTGGTGAATAAATCTCTATTAGGGAGTCGCCTTTCAAATCTGTGGAGAAAAGAAAAAAAGAGACCTTATAGAAATTCAACTTAGTAACATGCCATGCAGATCCATAGATGTACTTATTCAAGTGATCGGATACATCATCGAGGTATAATGTATAATGGAACCAATCACCTCAATAAGGACTCCTAAGAATGATGGGTCTGCATATGTACCAGAGATTCTTCCCCTACTTTACATAGAAAAGTAAAGTAGGGTTTATTTTAAATCAAGTTTGTTAAGTTCCCTATAAGGGAAAGCCCCCATAGTTAATTACATCCTAAAGGACAAGATCCTTTAGGAAAACTCTTGATTAAGGTAAATAATCATTGTCTCTGAAGATTTCAATAGGAAGGACTATCAATTGATTGGTTTGTATTTGAAGATCAAATGGGATTGATCAAAAGAGGGAGTTATTAACGAAACCAAAATGAGAATAAGTAGGAGATGCTCACGATGCTAGGAAATCTAGCAAGCATCTCAAACTATCCTAAAATTAGGCTTTACATTTTAGAAATTGATTTACTTTAATTGAGTTGTATATTTCATTAGAAATTTAGGACTTAAAATTCCTTAATACAAGAATAAAGAAAATTTCTAAGAGGTGTGGAATTATGCCCCACAGCAACAACCTAAATCTATGGAGCGAGGGTTGAAAGCACAACCTAAATCTAAGGCCAAAATGGGTAATTGGTTTGCCTCCACAAGAGAGGACAAACCACCAGATAACTTGGACTTACAATCACCTGAGGGTGGCCGCCAACTAACTCCTATGATTTTAAATACATGTAGACAAGTCTTTATGCTTATGCAAGATAGCTAGGCTATTTTTATTTAGAAAGAGACTAAGTCCTTAAACTCACTCCTTAAAGAGACTAGATCATGTAAACGGACATGCTTTAAATGACCTAAATCTAATGCATTTCAAATTTCATTTTATTATTATTTTTGGATAATCAATTTGACTTAGGCTAATAAGATTTTTTAATGACTAATGCATGAGAAAGTAGATTGTTGGACAAAATCAACTAGAATTTTAGGAGGTGAGTTTCCACCACGGCCCTCAAAGGTCAAGCCGGGTTCTTTGGCAAAGATAGAAGCCCTCCAATCAAGAGTGAAATAAGATGCCATTATGCATGATATTATAAAGAAAAGAACTCATCTAGCTAAGGGGTTTCTAATTCTTTTATCTTGACTTTAATCCTAAGCTTTAGGTGAAGTTATGAGTTGTTTAAATTTTAGTTTGAATTGTTAAGTTAAGTAAAAGATTTATTTTTCCCTAAAGAACCTAATCCACATCCAAGCAAAATATAAAGCAAGAAAGAAACTAGAAAATAATGGCACTTACTACACAAGTCAAACAGACATCAATCAATTTATAAAATTAGCGCAAAAAGAATAAATGGTCATTTGTGGTCGGGCACCACCGTACAAACCCAAAAAATATCAAATATGGGTAACCGAGCTCTACCTTTATACAACTCGTATTACAAATGAATTAAATTAAAATTTAAGCAAAGGAATTCATTGTTATGAGGGCCTTTAAGCTTTATTATTCTTTCTTTCTTTTCTTTTCTTCTTTTCCTTTTTGGATCTTCTTTTAGATGGTTGAATGGAAGATGCTCCAAGGCTTCACATGGTTCATAAGATAGGATCTTATGACCAATGTTCATTCTAATCCCCCATAATAAATCATTCCAAAAATCCTAAATATACAAATTTTTACATGAAAAGGAAATGCATAAATCAAACTAACACCTGCAAAATAAAGGTTAGTCAAATCACACCACACAAATTCCAGGCATGTATATTAGACTTATCACCCCACACATGGGTGACTAATTCCACCTGGACCATGGATTATGCTAAGGTTTATAAGTACCTGCAAGCAAGAGGCACTTATATTTTTATTTATAATAGCGCCCCATTAGCACAATCCCTTACAGAAAAGAATAGTTAGACTAAGCACGTCCTACCATTCATTCTACAAGCATACATCCTATCATTTAGTCTAAAACATTCATTATAAAACAAAACATAACATCAAGCCATGCACCGACCTAACCTGAAGCTAAAAGTGGTGCCTTAGGCTAATGTGTGTGCTTTAAAGGTTTGTGTGGTATCCTTAGCTTAGGACTTTAAGTTTGAAATTTCTAAGTGTGAAAGACATGTTCAACTTAGAGGAGGGTTTCATTTAAGTTGTTTAGTGACTTTGGGTTGTTTTTTTATTTCATGTTTTAATTTGGTTTATGAAATTAATTAATTACTAAAGAGAGAGAAAGAGAAGAGGTCTTCTCTTTCCTTCCCTAATCCTTAAGTAATTTCTAAGGTAAGTTCACATTTTAATTTCATTTTAGGTGAATGTTTTAATTACATATTTTAATTAATCCAAGTTTAGATCAACTCTAACCAAACCTATCCAAAAGAAAGGAATTTTAAGATTAATAAAAATGAATCAAAATTCACATAACATACATTACTTCAATTCTTTCCTAACATATATAACATGCATATGAATGGACCCTAAACATATTTATACATGCAAATGAGATAATTAACATACTTTATGATGCATACTAAGTAATTCATTTAAGAAAATTTAGAAGTTTTAGATGCATGATTTTTCTTAAATAGAAAAGGTTTTCTTTCTCCAAAATTTCACATACATGCATGAAAGTAAGAAAGGCATAAGTGAGTACAGCGCTATTGTTAACCAGAGGTGTAAGATACAAGACCTACTTAGGGCTACTTAGAGCCTCACAATCTTGAGGTTGTCTAGACTAATATACCACTTTCCTTAAGTACTAACATACATATAAAGGAAATGAAATGGAAAAAGAATATGCAAATGTTTGCTTAATGGTTTCATTTTGTTTGTGCAATTTATTCATTCAAGTGTAAGCAATCCTTCTTAAGTGAGAGCATAGGGATGAATAGGATTTGGAATTAAGTAAGTGTTAGGTTCTTTTCAAATGAACCCCACATCTTACTAACCCATATTCAAAGTTGTGCTAACATAAGAAAGAAAGGAAAGACTACACTAAACATGACTTTATAATTCATCACATGCAAGCTAATAATTAAGATATGAATAGCACACTTTCAGATTTGATGTTTCATTTATAGGTTTGAAAATACTTTAGATTTAGTAGTGATAATAGCCACTCATATTTTACTTTAGCCAACACATGCACATTTGACATAAAATAAACAATTTCATTTTGAAACTTTGAAAACATGAAATCATGGATGCATAAATCACATTAATTTTGAAAAGGTGAAATGAGTTTGTTGTTCCTAACCCATTCCCGCATGTATTTTATAATTTTGTTTAATTTTTAGATAATTAAATCCATTTTTAAGTGTTGATTAGGTTAGGGTATACATTAAGTGGGTTAATTAACCCTTACCTACACTACCTTAGAAAAATAAACTAAGTAATTATGAGCTAATGAGATGACATAAAACCCACAAGTTATGTAAATTTACAATGCACTTACTAATGAAAAGGCCCAATACAATTTGGCTCACAATTAAAAGTTAATTAAGCTAAGGGGTTTAGCTTAAGTACTTTTAAAACACTCTTCCACACTTACAAAAGGGGTTTTAATTTCCTTAATTAGAATTAGCCTATTAAACACCTAAGCATCTACCCAAGGTATATTAATTATGTTATGGAGAATTTTAGAATTTTTGAAATTTTTTTAAAGGGGTAATTAATGAATTAACCCTTAATTAAGAAGGGATTAAGGAAAGAAAAAGTGGATTTAGGGAATTGCTTAAGGGAAATGCCCTAAAATTATTCCATAAAACATCTATTCACTGGATCTAACCTTAATCCAAATTAATTATAAGGAAAATCCATTAATTATACTTTAATTACCCTTAATTATATGAAGGGGATAATTAGGGAATGAGTTAGCAATTTCCCAAATCAAGGCCTCAATAAATCTAAATAATATTAGGAGGAGAGGTCATCCCCTAAAATGAACCCTAGAAGTTTGAGAATAATTGGTGACTTAATTAGAGAATAATTTGCTAATTAACATTCCCAAAGAAACCCAAATTCAAGGAAAAAGGGAAATCAAAATACATTGAAAATATTTTAAAAAAATTCTAAGTGAAATTATCTATCCATAACATTTTTTTCTTATATTTTTTTGGTTTTTCTTAAAAGATTTATGATTTTTTTGAAGGTTTATGAATTAATTAGAAATTAAAAATTATCCCTAACTAATACTAGGTTAATACCTGCTCACGGTGTGATGTGTGGCGCATCGACGCTTTACAGATCACACCGAGCCCCTACTTAAGTTGTCATCGGGAATGGCGGTGCGCTTATCCTTCCGTCGATCAAAGATCGAACGGCTAAGGATACACCCATGATAATTTCTAAAATGTGGGAAATAATCTCAGCCACCCATCTAAAAATGTGCAGATGGATGACTAAGATGGGCTGAGTTCTTCCCTGAGGATTAATGTGAACCATTCACAAGGGGAGATTCAAGCCCGATCCTTCATGGATTCATTCAATACTCAACCCACACCATCTAAAGGACCAAAGCGGCCAATCCAATAGTGGATTTTACATGAAATGGAAATTTCCTTCACAAAAGACCAACACCTCTTAGCCTAAGTGGTCAAAAAATAACTAACCTCACCGGAGGTGATCACATGCTCGGATCCAGAGGCTGCCTAAAAGAAAGCCAAGTTCCTAGCTCTTGAGGTTGAGTGTAGAACTCTATGGACCAACTCCCCTTCACTCCCTTCATGGCTTTGATTGAATTGATCTTCCCTTTACCTCTAGAACTCAATCGGATGCTTAGGAAAGCTTGAATTGATCCTCTGATGATGAGTGTATGAGGAATTTGGATAAGATTGAGTGTAGAAGAAGTTTCCTCTTCAATGGATCTCCCCTATTTTGCACTGTACAAAATTGAAGAATGAGAAATCTCAATGCTCTCTAGAGACCTTGGGGGAGCTTTGTGAAGGTGGCTAAAGCTTCCTAGGTTCTAATAGAGTGTGTTCCAATGAAAATTTCAATGGATTAGGGGGAGTATATCTCCCGCTATGGCAATCAGATGGCCGAGCATAAGCTTGCCATTTTGATCCAATTGGCCATATAGGATGAGTTATTTTGGTTGTTAGAGGTATGCACATGGTCGTTTAGGCCAGAGGAGTGGAAGGCTAACTCACATGTGCATCCAATTGAGCTTTGGGGGCAGTTTGAATTTTCAATTTGGCCATAGGTGCTCTGATTTGGTCCATGGGCCAAATGGGTTGGCCCAAACCCATTGTGTTGGGTGCACCACTCATCACTAGGTCCCCTTGAGGTCTTAGGAGATCCTCAAGTGATTGTGATGAGTGCATGACCAAAATACTCATGGGCTAGGCCAAATTTTGTTTTATGGCTTAGGGGTATAATGGTCATTTTTCTATTTTTTCAATTTGGATATGTTTGGTATGTTGATAAAATAGGTTGGGCCAAGTTTCAATGGATTTGGAATCCATTTGATAAGGTTTGGCTCATGTTGACCCATTTAGGTCAAAGTAGGTCAAATTGGCCAATTGGTCAAATTGGGTCAAACCAAGGGTTGAGTCAAGTTCATATGACCATTTGAAATGTTTTGGTGCCTTTGGTTTGGTTCAATTTGGTATATATTAGGTTTTGGCACATAAGACTCTTTTAGGTCGAATGGGTCAAGTTGACCCATTTGACCCATTTAACCTATTTAGGTTAGTTCAAGGGTAGGTTTAGGTTTGGTTAGTGATATGGAGTGGATTAGTATCTTTATTTCCAATCAATTTGGATTAAGTTCAATTTTGGCTCAACATGACCTCTTTAGGTCATGTTAAGTCTAAGGTCAATTGAGCTAAGTTGGGTCTAATTGGCCAATATAGGTTTTGGTCAAGTTCCACAAGTGATTTGGGATGGACTTGACCCATTGGTTCCAATCAATTTGGCTTAGATCAAGTTTTGACACATTTTGGCCCTTTAGGTCAAAATGGGTCAACTTGTGTCAAGTGGGCCAAATGGGTTAGGTTAGGCTCAAAGGTTGACTTGGTCAAGTTCAAACATAAGTCGTGAGTGAACTTAGATCAATGGTTTCAATCAATTCGGCCTAAGGTGGATTTTGGTCATATTAGGTCTCCTTTTAGGTTAAGTGTTGACTTAGTCAACCCTTAGGTTTGACTTAGTTTGACCCAATCTGATTGATTGATCATCCCATGATGATTGTTGATCATGATAGGAAGGATATATGAGTTTGGTTCAATCCAATTTGTTTAGGATCAAAAGTTGGCTCATAAGGGTATTGTAGGTTACTTTGGGTCAAGTGAGCCTAAGTGGGTCAATGGCTTGGTCAAAGATTGATTTGAAGTTGGTTGATCTTGTATATGGACTTATGATTGAAATATAAATCCATTTACAAGTGGTTTGAGGTCAAATGGATTTTGATCCATTTAAAAATTTCATATTCAAAGGAAGAATATGAAGGGGTCTTGGGTTTGATTTTTGATTTGGATTTTGATTGTTTGATTGAGGTTTGGATTTATATATGAGCTCATGATTGTAGGATTGAATAGGTTTCATTTATATATGAGAATATAAATGAGAATACAGATAAATTTTGAGAAAATCCCATGAGTTTGAATAGGTTTGATCAAAGTTTAGGTTAAATCCATTAATGGAAAATTAAAGGATTTAAGGGGATTTCAAGGATTTTAAATTTGAAATTTAATTTTTTCCTTTGATTGGATTAATTTATATTTATATTTCATTTATATATGAGAATATAAATGAGGATATAAATGAGTTTTGAGAAAATCCCAAGGGTTTGAATTGATTTGATCAAGGTTTAGAGTTGACTTTAGCTAAGTCTTTTAATGAATAATTAAAGGAATTTAGGAAAATTTTCATAAATTGATTTGGAATTTATAACTTAACTTGATAGGTTTTAATTTATATTTCATTTAAAAATATGAATATAAATGAGAATATAAATGGATTATGAGAAAATCTAAAAGATTTAAATAGGTTTGAATCATGATTTTGGCTAAGTCCTTAAGAAAGGGTTAAGGACTTAAGAAATTTTAACTTAGGAATTTTTGATGGATTTTGATCATGGATTTCAATCATAGATTTCAATCATGGAATTGAATCAAGGAATTGATTTGAGAGTTTGAGAAAATTAAATAGAATTGATTTGGAGTTTGACTTGAAAGAGGGAAAGTGAGGAATGGTTCAAGCTAAAGGGTAGAAGATTTTCCTAACACCCTAAGGCATGACCTATTCCTAAGGCTAACTCTTCTAAGTCTTCTAGGGCTAGGTAGAATACCCACCTAATCACTAGATGTGTATTAAGACTAAGGAACTTTTAAAGTCTAAGAGGAATCCCAAGCCTAAGATGAAGGTGTTGAGAACTCATTCTAAAAATAAGGTCGTGGTGTGACTGACTAGGAACACCGCATGTATTGGTGTTGACCGAAATGATCAACAACACCAAGTGATCACAAGCACTAATAGAAATTACCTATTCTTGAAGGAAAAGAAAGAATCCAGAGCTTAGTGCAATGTGGCTCTACTTATGTCCAAGACATAAGAGAGAGGGAAGAAATCCACTAAGGGATACAGTGTGAACCTTCCACTAAGAAAGCAAGTTCAAGTCATCTACAAGGAGATGAAAGGATGGATTTGATTTAAATCTCACTAAGGAGAGATCTCCACTGGGGAGAGGGTTGAATTTGTTTCAAATTTTGTTAGGTTTTTTTATTTTTAGATGAACCCTGTTGGTTTCCAATGGGTTGTATTGAATAGGAGCCACGGAGGCCTATGTCCTAACTCAGATTTACAAATCCAAAGGGGTAGTCTACTAAGCACATGGTAACAAAAAGGGATGCCTTTTGGTATGCAACAATGTACTAGGAAGAAAGCGTAGACATCCTCCAAGTAAGGACCAATTATTGGGTAATCTATAGGCAAGACAGATTGATTGAACCAGTGACTATTGAGAGAATGCCACTAGGGGACTTAGATCAACTCAAAGATAGTCAAATATTGACTTCATTTTTTAGTTTTGTTTATTTAATAAGGATGGATCCCATAGGTTTGGGATGAACTGTATTGAGTAGAGGTCATGGAAGCCTAGACCTAGTTCATGTTTACCAATTCAAAGGGAGTAGTCTACTAACCTAAAGATAGGACTATCCAACTAAGGAGAAATGCCTTTTAGTACACAATGATCAAGTGTTAAAAAGAAATAATGGGGACTCATATCTTCTAGAGACAAGAAATCACTGGGCTGATCAGTTGCTTTGGGCAACAAATCAAACCTGACCTAGGGCTGACTATCGAGTGAATGTCACTGAGGGAGACTTCAATCAATTCAAAGATAGTTAAGATTAATTTCATTTTTATTTAATTTATTTATTTTGATGGATTCTGTTGGTTTGCAATGGATCACACTGAGAAGGAGCTTATAGAAGTCTAGACCTATCTCAGATTTATTGAACCAAAAAGAGTAGCTTCCCAGCCAATGGGAGAACTATCCAACCAAAAGATTGCCTTTCCATTTGCAATGATGAATTGAAGGGAAGAAAGCTTAGGGACTCACATATTCCACTAGAAAAGATCATTAGGGTGATCAGTTTCTTTGGGCAAGAAATCGAACCTGGCCTAGGGCTACCTCTCGGTTTGCGACAATCATGCTAGAAAGAATGTGTCATAGTCTTATATCTTTCAAAGTAGAATGAATGTTGGGGTAACCTGCTTGTGGAAAAATAGATTGAACCCATGGGGACTGAGGAGTACCGACACGATTTATCTCAACTCAAGTATTCAGGCAATTCCTATATAGGTTGCCTACTTGGGAGAAGGGGCCCTTCGGAGGCTTGAATTCCTAATCCATAAGCGAATTAATTTTGTTTGTTTTATTTGTTTTATCATGGATCTTATTAGTTTGTGAGGTATCAAACTAAGAAAGAGCTTATATCAGCCTAGACCTATCTCATATTTACTGAACTAAGGGAGAATTTATGCATCCGATGAATAAATTTTCCAACCACAGGGCTGGCTACTAGGAAAGGAAAAATTTCCAATCCAAAACTAATCTGAGATATGTCTAAATAAGGCCATAAATGACTTGATCCAAATAGAGTTCCCACAAAGGATGGGGTCGGTAAAGGCTTAATCCAACACCTTGGAGAAAATGACATGGCCAGTCATAAATTCAATAGGTATTCGGTGTCCAACTCAAGAAGAAAGCACAGGTACTAATATCAGCCAAGAGTGGTGTACTCACTTGGTAAGTCATTGTTAGTATAGCAAACATCAACTAATCTAAAGTGCCTATCGGTTTGTAATAATTAGCCTAGGAAGAAAGCTCAAGGACTCACATCCTTATAGAAACTAAGCTGGAATAATTCATCTTGACGGTCTATCGACCTAGGGCAATCGGGTGAATGCCATGGGGACTTAGATAACTTAAAAGTAGTCAAAAGGAAAGGAGCCTTTGAGGGACTTATCCTAAACTTCAAATATACTCAACCTAGTTAGAGCATGATGGCTAGCTCAAGAAGAAAGCACGGGAACTCACATCTTCTTAAACAAACTCAACATTAGGTAGCTTACTGGCTAGGTAGTGAAGCATACCATACTAATAAGGCGCTCATTGGTTTACAATGATCAAGCTAGAAAGAAAGTGTGGGGACTCACATCATCCAAATAAATGACCTCTGGGATGACATACTAGCGAGGTAACATGTAAACCTGACCTAGAGTAGCTATTGAGTGAGTGCCACATGGGGCTTGCTCTCACATCAAAAAATCTTGAGATAAAAGATTTGTGTTTGTTCTTGTGCATGTGCTAAAAGGAATAGGACACCTCTTGGGGACTCTTACACCTACCTTAAAACATGCTGGGGAATTATGAAATGATGTCAAGGATGGAAACAAGAATTTCCACTAAGAAAGGATGCCGCATGGGTTCTCTCACACCTAACTTAGTTATGTTAATATACAGGATGCCTCTCAGGTTCTCTTACACCTATTCTAATAGCATCGGGAGATTTTGTTTGTATTTTGAAAGAGGGATAGGATGGTATTAGGGGACTCTTACACCTACCCTAAACACGTCACGGTGGATTCACAAGACAAGCAAACAACACTTTAAAATAAGAGAATATTTGATGAATGGAATCAAATTTTGTTCTTTTTATTAAATAATTATTTTCAAACAAATTTCATTTTATGGGTAATATTTCTTTAGATTGAGCCCATTAATTGGAAGCATCGAGTGTTCCCCTTTACAATCAATAAGCTGAAAAGATCCTCCTTGGCAGGCCTTCTCTTTGACATAGGGGCCTTCCTAAGTGGGTTAAAACTTGCCTCCCATCCTTCGATGGGCAATTGGTCTCCTTAGAACTAACACAAGTTCTCCTACTCAGAAAGACCTAGGGCAGACAAGCTTGTTGTGAGCTTGAATCATTTTGGCCTTGTACAACTTGAGATTTTGGCACGCCTGTAGATGACTCTCCACCAAACCTTCGAGCTCTTCTAACCACAACTTTATATTCTGCTCTGTAGTGATCTTGTTACCCAATGCTATCCTTAGTGAAGGGAGTTGAACTTATAAGGGAAGAACAACTTTGAGCCAATACACTAAGGAAAATGGGGTAGGGAGTTGGAGTTATTGAATGTTCGTAGGCCAAAATTCTGCTTGTATTCTCGTTTATTATCATCAAGAGTCTTCTTCAGTATTTGGATGAGAGTTTTATTGAATTCTTTTGCTAAGCCATTATCTCTGGGGTAGTAGATGGTGGAGTATCTCCAAACTATACCATGTCTTTTGGCAAAGCTATTGATCTTCATACTTTTAAATGCAGTACCATTATCGGATATAATTCATCGAGGCACCCTGAACCTATATACGATATGGTTCTTGAAAAATTGAAACACATGGTGAGATGTGACCTCTTTGAGTGGGATGGCTTCCACACACTTGGAAAAGTAGTCGGTAGGAGCCAAGATGAATCGATGCCCCTTAGAATAAAGTGGATCGATCGAACCTACAATGTCGGTACCCCAACACTCAAATGACCATGAAGCCAAAGTAGAGTGTAGAATATTGGGTGGTTGGTGGAGGACCACACTGTGCACCTAATAATGATGGCATCTCCTAGCTACTTTCATGCAATCTGTGATCATAGAAGGCAAGTATTATCCAAGTCTTTTGATCTTCGACTTCATCTTCAGACTGGACTGATGAGCTCCACATAGACCTAAATGTACTTCAGTTATAATGCCATGAGCTTCATGTTCGTCTAAACTATGTAACCACATCTGGTCAAAGGACCGTCGGTATAGGGTGCCATCAACAAGAGCATATGAGAGAGCTCTCTATTTCATCTGATGGGCTTAAGATTTCTCTTGAGGTAGTTTGCCGATGTTGAAGTAATTTATGAATGGTTTCTTTTAATCCAGCTCCTTATCCATTTGGCAACAGTAACCTCCCCTTCAAGATAAAGTCTCTCGATGAGTTTTGAATCAATAGGAGTGCCTTTCGGTTTGTAATGATCAATTCAAGATAAGAAAGCATGAGGACTCACATCTTCCACTACAAAAGACCACTGGGGTGATCGATTGCTGTGGGCAATAAATTAAACCTAACCTAGGGCTGCCCGTCGGTTTGCAACAATCATGCTAGAAAGAATGCATCATAGGCTTACATCTTCCAAAGAGAAATGACTATCGGTGCAACCTGCTTGTAGTAAAATAGATTGAATCCAACCTAAGGGTGACTATGGAGAGAGTTCTAACCTGAGGACTTATCTCAACTTAGGTAGTCAAGCAATTCCTATAGAGAGTTCTGCTGACACTACCCTAAAGATAGGATGCCTGCTTAGGAAAAGCGGGCCTTTTGGTGGCTTGAATTCCTAATCCACAAGCGAATATTTTGTTTGTTTGTTTAGTTTGTTTTTTATGGACCCTGTTAGTTTGCAAGGGATCACACTGAGAAGGAGATTATATTTCGTTTATCTGATTCTTGAACTAAGGAGAATCGCATCCGCTAAATAAATTCTCTAACCATAGGGGTGGCTATCAAGAAAGGGGGACTATCCAATCCAAAAGTAACCTGGGTACTATCTAAATGGGATCGCAAAGTACATGATCCAAGTAGAATGCCCATAGGGAGAGGGGCTAAGGGTTTGATCCAAAATCCTGGAGAAGATAATATGCATAGGTATTTGATGGCCAACTCAAGGAGAAAGTGTGGGGACTCACATTTGCCAAGAGTGGTGTATCCACTGGGTGAGTCACTATCATCATAGTGAATATCAACTAACCTAAGGTGCCCGTCAATTTGTAACAATCATCCTAGGAAGAAGGCTCAGGGACTCACATCTTCCTATAGTGAAATTGATTGCTGGGGTAGTATATCTTACTTGGTGCTATTCTGGGGTGACTAGTGAATGCCCGGAGGACTTATATCAACTCAAGTGTAGTCAAGAGGAAAGGAGCCTCTGGGGACTTACCCTAAATCTCAAATATACTCGACCTAGTCGGATCATGATGATTAGTTCAAGAAGAAAGCATGAGGACTCACATCTTCTTAAACAAAATCAACATGATGTAGCTTACTTGCTGGGTAGTGAAGTCTACCAAACTAATAAGGCACTCGTTGGTTTATAATGGTCAAGTTAGGAAAAAAGTACAGAGGCTCACATCTTCCAAATAAGTGACCACTAGGGTGACATACTAGTAAGGTAGCATGTAAATCTGACCTAGAGTAGCTAATTAGTGGGGACTTGCTCCAACATCAAAGTATCTCGAGAAAAAGATTTGTGTTTATTTTTATGCTTGTGTTAAAGAGAACAAGATGTCACTTGGGTTATCTCACACCTACTCTAAACATGCTTAGGGAATTGGATGAAATGGTGCCATGAATGGAAACTAGGATTCCCACCAAGAAAGGATACCACTTCAGTTATCCTACACTTAACTAAGTTGCGCTAATCAAATATGATGCCTCTTGGGTTCTCTAACACCTATTCTAGTAGCACCGAGAAATTATATTTAATTTATGTTTGTGCTATGAAAGAGGGATAGGAAGCCTCTTGGGTTCTCTTACACCAATCGTAAACACGTCGTGGCAGATTCACAATACAAGAAAATAATACTTTAGAAGAAGAGAATATTTTGATGAATTGGAATAAAATTTTTGTTCTTTAGTTGATAATTATTTTCAACATAATTTATGGGTAATATTTCTTCAAATAGATCTTATTAGTTGGAAGCATTAGGTGTTCCCCTTTACAATCAATGAGCTGATAAGATCCTCCTTGGTAGGCCTTCTCTATGACAAAAGGTCCTTCCCAGGTGGGTTCAAACTTGCCTCCCATCTTTTAATGGGCAACAATTTGTCTCCTTAAAACTAATATGAGTTCTCCTTCTTGAAAAGCCCTAGCGCAGACCAGCTTGTTGTGAGCTTGAATCATTTTGTCCTTGTACAACTTGAGGTTCTAGCATGCCTGTAGGAGTCTCTCCTCCAAACCTTCGAGCTCTTCTAACCGCAACTTTGCATTCTGCTCTGTAGTGATCTTGCTACCCAATGCTATCCATAGTGATGGGAGTTAAACTTCTAAAGGTAGAATGACTTCAGACCCATACACTATGGAGAACGGGGTAGATTGAGTTGGAGTTTTGTATGTGGTGCGGTATGCCCACAAGGCTTCAACCAACTGCTCATGCCATTATCATTTATTGTCATCGAGTGTCTTCTTTAGTATTTGGATGAGAGTTTTACTGAATGCTTCTCCTAAGTATTTTCCATGTGGTAGTAGATGGTAGAGTATCTCCAATCTATATCGTTCCTTCTGGTGAAGCAGTTGATCTTGGTGCTTTTGAATGCAGTACCATTATCGGATATAACTTTTCGAAGCACTCCAAACTTATATACGATATTGTACCTGAAAAATTGAAGCACTTGCTAAGCTATGGCCTCTCTGAGTGGGATTGCCTCCGCCCACTTGGAAAAGTGGTCGATGGCAGCCATAATGAACCGATGACCCTTAGAAGAAGGAGGATCGATATGACCCACTATGTTGATACCCCAACACTAAAATGGCCATGAAGCTAATGTAGGATGTACAATGTTCAGTGGTTGATGTATGACCACACCGTGTACCTAACAGTGATGGCATCTCTTAGATACATCCATGCAATCTGTAATAATTGAAAAGGCTAGCAGTAACCTAGTCTCTTGATCTTTACTTTCATCTTCAGACTAGATTGATGCGCTCTGCATAGACCTGACTGTACCTCAATCACGATCATATGGGCTTCGTGTTTATCTAAACAGCATAACCACATTTGATTGAAAGACCATCAATACAGGGTGTCATCTTCGAGAGCATAGGAGAGAGCTCTCTATTTCATTTGATGGGTTCATAATTTCTCTTGAGGAAGTTTGCCAGTATTCAAGTAATCTATGTATGATTTCCTACAATCTAGCTCCTCATCCTTATTGGCAAAGAAAACCTCCCATTCAAGAGAAAATCTCTCGATGAGTTCAGCCTCAATAAGGGATAGGATTTGTCTATTTTGGACCCTTATTGGAATGAACTCATCTTTCAGACTTGCCAATTTATTGGCAAGTTTGGGCAAAACATCTACTACTACGTTCTCTACTCAGGGAACCTTGTAGATGGTGACTTTAGATATTTAGGCCAACAGCTTCATGGTATACTCGTGATAATGACAAAGCTTAGGTTTAAGAACCTTGTAGGACCCAAAAATCTGATTGATGACTAATTGAGAATCCCCGAAGATGTTGATGCTCTTGACACACACTATAATGGTTAACTCCAGATCGATAATCAAAGCCTCATACTCAACTTCATTGTTGGTGCAGGGATTGGAGAGATAGTATGAGAATCTCATCACATTGCGGTCTGGAGTTAGGAGAACTATTCCCACCCCTGCCTTTCCTGTAAGAGTAGATCGTGGTGCTTCTCCTTTATTAAAGGAAGTCGTACCATCAAAATTCATCTCCCAACGGTGTTTGTCAACCTCCCCTAAGTTCATGATTTGTTCATCAGGGAGATCGTCACTAAGCGGGGAATCAACAGGCAGTGGGTGCGTTATTATGAAATTTGCTAGTGCATTTCCTTTTATCACATAGAAGGGTATGAATGTGATATCAAATTATGAGAGAATCATGGCCTAATGTTCCAAACATCTGGATAGTGTTGGCCGTGTCATGAGATACTATAGTGGATTAGTTCTTGAAATCAATTTCACCTTATGAGAAAGCATAGAGTGATGTAGCTTTTGGATGCAAAGATCAAAGCTAGGCAATGTTTTTCAATAGATGGGTAATTCACTTTAGCAGGGATCAGATGATGGCTAAGGTAGTAGAGGGCACTCTCCTTCCCTTCATCATTTGCTTGGGCCAACAAAGCACTGAGGGAGTCATCCAATGCATTCGTGTAGAGAATGAGTGGCTTGCTTAGGATAGGGGCTCCTAGAACTGGTAGCTTCACCAAATAATGCTTGATATCTTCAAAGGCATGCTAGCACTTGTCACCCCACTTGAACTTGGCATCCTTTTTTACAAGTGCTAAAAATGGCTTGCATCTCTCCGATAGGTTGTAGATAGAGTGTCTCAGATATGCCAACCATCCTTGAAAAGATTTAAGTTGAGTTCAACTTTTGGGAGGTGACATTTCTATGATAGCTTTGATCTTTTTTGGATCTATTTCTACTCCCCGGTGTCAGGAAATAAACCCAAAGAATTTCTCTAAAGCTACTCTGAATGCACACTTTAGGGGATTCATTTTAAGGTTATATTGTCTTAACCATTCGAAAACTACTCTCAAGTCAAAGAGATGGTCTTCCTTTTCTCTGCTTTTGACTACTAGATCATCGACATAGCAATCCATCTGATGATGGATGAGTTCATTGAAGATCTAAGTCATGGCCTGTTGATAGGTAGCGCCAGCATTTTTAAGGCCAAAATGCATGACCTTATAACAATAGATTCTGATCGGGGTTCAAAAAGTAATATTTTCTTTCATCCTCGGGGGCCATCTTAATTTGGTTGTAGCCAGTTGACCCATTCATCAAGGATAATACTACATGAGATGAGGCAATGTCCACCATTTATTCTAGTATAGAAAGAGGAAACTCATCCTTAGGACATGCCTTATTTAAGTCCCTGAAATTGACACATATATGAATTTGGATATTTTTTTCTTAACTGGGATGACATTGGCTAACCAGGTAGGGCATTTTTCTTCTCTGATGAAACCAGCATTGATCAGTTTCTTGACTTCAAAAATAATGACCTGTTGTTCAATTTTTAAGCACATGTGTCAAGGGGCTTGCTTGATAGGGTTAGCGTTAGGGTCTATTTCTAGTTTGTGGATAGCTACATCAGAAGATAATTCAGAAAGTAGTCTTTAAACTCAGCCAATAGTCTAACTAAGTCATTGGTTTCTTCTTCATTTAGCAATGAACTGATGTATGTCGGGTGTGAATTTTCTTCTATCCTGAGGTTGATTTCTTTGATCTTGTTAATTATTGAATGGATCTCATCTTCAAATTTTGGTAGTGCATCTTTGATTTGGAGATCATCTAGATCATATGAAGTTTCTAAACACACATCCTCATAGGAGTTAGTGTAGTGTGAAGAGAACCTATTAGAATCTAAATGATTAGTGATAACTAAGCAGTAATTACCATCATTGATTGAACCCACTGTATCGAATTCTAGTTTTGATCTTGATTGTGCATCCTTGCCTCTATTCTTCCATAGCTTTTCAAAGTACTCTGACCTGTGTTTAGACCATGTATAGGGAATCAAATCCTTCTTTGCAATATTAAAATACAAGGCGAGTACTAATTAAAAGGCAATTCAGTTGATTCTTTATTTAAATTATCCTCAAGTCTTACATCAATTTTTAGACTTGGGGATGATGATTCCAATAGGAATTGCTTCGGGTTGACATCCATGGAAGACTAAGGGGCTTCCTTAACTACTAAACCTTCAACTTTTTGAGAGAAAATTGAAGTTAGAGCTAAGAATCCTAACTGCTCCCTGATAGTTTCACATAAAGTTGATTCGAATAAATTTGTGCTTTGTCTGGAGGCCTGGTCTTCGTCATTGTCTGAATTTAGTGTCACCTCTAATGAAACCCACTGAGAAAGGTTAGCTGGTATGTTAATCATATTAGACTCATCCTCCGAGCTGCATTCCAAGTCTATGTGAATAGTAGGGGTACTTTGATGAATTGGAACATAACCTCTGTTAGCTGGTAGCCAACCAGGGGGTCTTCTGCCTCTGGCGCCTCTATTTCTACCTCTGCCTCTGCCTAGTGGAGGTTGAGCCATCCTACCCACATGTCCATATGATGGAATGAATTGTGGGTGGAATATGATATGCATCTCTACTTCTTCTTTAATGTCTTTTTCTCATTCACTTATATTTTCATTTATCATTTCTTTTTCTTTTCTATTTTTTTCTTTTTCTTCTATTTCTTTTGCATTTGAATTTGAATTTTGAGCAAGTTAATGAGAAAATGTGTTTTGAGGAAGATAGTAAGTTGCATCCTCATATATCTCAACCTCTCTAACTGAAAATGGCTTTTCATCACCTTTGACATAGTATTTAATCCCATCCTTCCTGAACTTGATGCAATAATGAAGGGAGGATGGAATCATCTTATTCTAATGTATCCAAGGCTTACTGAGCAAAGCGGTGAGCAAAGTATTCAAATCAATGATATAGAACTTGGCTTTAGTCTTCCAATCACCTATCTCTAAGGTAACACTATGGAAACTAAATCCCTCGTTCCTTGTTCATTGAATCTTCTCAACATCATCCGATCTTCTTGGAGTGTGGAGATGTCGATCCTCAAATAAGCAAGGGTATTTAGACTCATAATGTTTACTGATGCACCTGAATCGATAAAAACTCTAAAAAGTTTGAATCTACCCATGTCCACTACAATGTAGAGGGAATGGTCGTGCTCCATGTCCCCCAGTAGAAGGTCTTCATCGGTGAAAGTGACTCCTTGGGCTTCTCTCGAATAATGTGCCTCTTCTCCAATAGCAGTCAGTTGAGCTAAGCATATCTTTGGATTAAGAAGAACCTTGATTAATGATTATCTCATCTCTTTGGATAAGATAGGGTATTATATATGCTTAGAATGGATGGCAACTTTCTCAGGTGAGAGAGGACATTATAGTCCACCTTGGTTTGATCCTCCATAAGCATATCTAAGAGTGGAGCATCCTGTGGAGGGGCTTCTTGATCATCTAAACCAATGAATTGTTTCCCCTTATCTTGAGGTGCTGCCCTAGGAGGTAGAACCATGCCACTACGGAGGTTGACTTCGGTGATTTCTTGTGGCAAGTTAGTGGAAGATTTTAATTGGTTATTAAGCTCACCTACAACTTCTCCTATGGGACCCTCAAAATCGGATGATTCTAAGTCTATCTTGAGAGGTGAACCCATAGTATTCAGAGAAGGAAAGTCCAACTCTGAATCAGAAAGAGAAAGATTGGAGTTATTATAATTGTTGTTTAGACTTGGAGAGTTCTCAGTAAGCGTAGAATTAGACAACCCATGAGAAGTGACATAGATGTAATTCAAGCTAGCTTTATTCCTTGATTTCTTGGATTTTGAAGGAGGTACATAGTAAAAATATAATAAAGTAAGTGGGATGAGGGATTTGATGCCCTCATCCACCGATATAAGATGTCTACTATAGGAAGAGCTAGCTTAAGAAGAGCTACTCGCTGATGTAGTAGTTGCAACAGTGGATTGGAGGTTGGGCCTTGGCTATCCCGGGTTGGCATGGGCTACTACTGCTACTGCTACTACTGAGCTCCTATCTTCCCCAAGTTATCCTAAACAACTTGCAAACCTTCCTTGATGTTAGAGGTTCGAGCTGCCTCAGGCACCTGCAGGGAAAGTTTCTTGATTTTGGACACAATCTTCTTACAGTTCAGGATAAGGAGATATCCCAACCTTCTTTTAGTTTAGGAAGGATCGCAAGTATCCCAAAGGATTACTCTAATGGAACTAGATGGTTATTCCATAAGGTATTCCTTCGGGATAACTATGGCGCCTATCTTGAAGCTATGCTCAAGCTAGTCTTTGAATGTAAAGCAATACTCCAAAACATGACCTATCATACGATGGTAGGGGAAAAAGTTAGGATCATTGCTTTTGCCCACTTCTTCTAGCCTTCTTAGTTTGGGTAGCTAAAAATCAAGTTTCTTTAAGAGATTCTTAAAGATTTTCCTGATTACCTCCCTCTTAAATGAATATGATTTATTTAGTTTATCCATAAGAGTATGTGGACTGTAGCTACCTGGCTATAGGTATGTGTACCACTACTACTGTGGATATGGTTAAGGAGGAGGTGGTGAAGGCCATGGAGGCTACTGTGGCGGCCGATAGGATAGCCTCAATGGTGGTGGAGGAGGTGGAAGTGATGGTTGTGGAGCTCAAAGTCTCTCATAATACTCTCTGGCTAGCTGCTTTCCCTTGTTTAATGCTATCACTGCCCCTGGCTTCTTCTCATAACCTTTCTGTGGCTTTGGCTTTATTGATTGATTTGAAAAAGGCAACTATTTTGCTTCTCCTTATAAGCTAGCCGCCTTGTTGATTAGCTTCTCAAATATTTTAAAGGTAGAACTTTTGAGCATGAAGGCGACCGGGCCATGAATATTCTTCAATTGAATTTCAATGGCATGTTATTCAGACAGCTGTGACTCGCATTTCATACTTAAATTATGCCATCTGAGAATATAATCAATGAGTGACTCATCAGGGTGTTGTTGAGCCACAACGAGATCACCTATAATCATGCTTTGCTAAGCTCCAACAAACCACTTAATGAAGAGTTGCTCCAACTTAGCAAAAGTCTTTACTAAACTGTTAGGAAGTTTAGCATACCAATCGAAGGCTATGCCTGCTAAGCTACTGACAAAAAGTCAAAATAGGAGAGCATCACTGCCACTAACGTTGCAACAACTGGCTTCAAAGTGTACAATATGTTGCCTTGGGTTCCTGTTGCCATCGAAGCTCTTAAAAGAAGGTGGCATGAAACCCTTAGGATATTGGATGGCTTCGAATTCCTCTGGGTAGGGTTTACCCTTTTGATCCAATGATCCTTCTCGAGCTTGAGCCAATGCTTCTTTCACTTGCTGCTCAACCATGATTTTGATGTCCTTTTCCTGCGGTCTCTCTTTGCGATAAAGTCTTGGCTGGATCCAAGACATGCAACAAGTGTGGCTGACTAGTCTCTGTTATAGTAGGATGCACTACCGGGGCTTGATTTTGAAGTGTCAAAACTACTGCTAGTAAGTCTTCAACCTTATTCCCCATTATATCAATTTGTTCATCCTTTTTCTTTAATTATTGAAGGAGGTGTTGGATCGAGTAGGCTGTGTCTTCTTGCTCGGTCGTAGCACCTTCCAAACTATGTTGATCACGGAGGAGGGAACTCCTGATGTCTACCATGTGTACCCCTGCTGAATCCTCTAACAGATCATCTTCATTTGGATCAAAACTGACCTTCTTATCCTCTAAATCAGACCAGGCATATCCTAGGATCTCTGACTTCTCCACTAGATACTGAGCTACAATGTCATCTAGGGATTGGTCCAACTGAATAGGTATAAAAGATCGAGGTTGATCGATAGTAGGATCACTGTCATGAACAGATAGACATCTAACCTCCCCTGTTGCTAGAGAGCTAACCCTATGAGGGCTACGCTTGCTAGAAGAAAGATGCCCCTGGTTATCATTGTATCTGGATGGAGTGGTACTCCTAAGAGGATCTATGGCCATGGGGGTGACTTAACTATCTCCTCTACCCTCAACTAATGCTATCTCAATAGCTTGCTACGGCGGTGGTGGTGATGATGGAATGACTACTATGCTCCGTGGTCGTCATTCCTTCTTCACCACAACTGGGGAAAAAGGTCAAGTAGAAAAGCTTGACCTCACCATATTAGGCGGTGTAGATGGAATGGGATATCTTAGCCATAGTCGGATGACCAGTGGGGCAATCTTCTCCATAGATGTAGCCTTCATGGCCTTCATTGGAATAGTAGATGATGAAACATGTACAAGAGAAGGTGGGCGCGGAGTATAATAGTGTGGTGGAGACACCACCGAATCTCTTTCAATAGGAGCACCTCTCTTATGGTGGGTAGTACCTGTCAATAAGATGCCATCGATATGATCGATGAGGGTATAGCCCGATCACGGAAAGTTGACAAGAGGCGAGGCTGTCCCTCTGCCTCCGCTCCAATCTAGTGTCTGTAATAATGATGTCGGGCCTCCCGGCCTTCTCACGCGATCTATCTACCCACACTATGGGGAATGGCTGAACGCAAATAAAATTAAGCCCTGGAATCTAATCGTCTGTAGGCTCCACCTTCTCGACATAAAATTGATCGAAGGTTGGCATACGACCTCCTCCTCTCACTAATAGGAGCCTAAAACTATTCTTCTAACATCTTCTCTTTCACATTCAGAGAGTGGGTGGAACTTATTTTTGTGACCAGCACGGATACCATCCTAGGAAACTCCTCTACAGCAGACTGATTAATTGCCTCCAACCCCTTGGCTATGCGGGCATGATGCTGCTTGATCATACGATTCTTGTTTCGATGCTGAGTCCTAGTAGGTCGAGCAATATGGGAACTAGACATAATTTCAAAGGCAGAGGAGACAATCCCTGGAATCAAGGGAGCCTTCCCTTTGGAGGGAGCCAATGAGTGGATGCTAGCCCGCACTGAGGCAGCAAGGGGAACAACTGGGTGCACTAGTACTGGAACTGCTACTGCTATGGAAACCACCACAACCTTCCTCCTCAGTGAGGGGATCTTTAAATCAAATGGTAACTCAATCTGGATGACCGGCTTCTGCCCAGTCACCATGCTCCTGCTAACTGTCGTGAGGATGGTCTCCTCACATGTGATCCTAGTCCCCTCAAAGCCTCGGCCAAAATGGATGAGGTGGGTGAAGTCAGACTGCGGAAGGCAGGCCCGATACAAGGCTAAGTCCATCCCAAAATATATATATATAAAGACATACTTTTGTGCTGCCATTGAACTAAACTGACTAAAAACTGACTGAAAGTCTGCAATGTTGAAAATTAAGTTTGAATCAGATTTTTGCTTTGTTAAATTTTTTTGAATTTTGATTTAGAATTTGAACCCACACTCAACAACTTGAAAGTATTAAGTGCGGCACAAATGAATTTAGAAGAGAGATTTTTGAATTGATTGGAAAGGGGATTTTTGAATGTAGAATCCATTTTCAACAAATTTGTGTATGTTGAAAATGGGTTCAAAGATTTTTGGAGATTGATGCTTCCATAGGTTCACATTTGAATTTGATTTTTTTTAGTTTGAGGACCCTTTATTTAACAAATTTGAGTATGCTAAAGTAAAGGGTCAATTGATTTTTGTTTTGATTGGTGATTTTGGAATTTACTCACTTAGCAAATTTGGGTATGCTAAGTGAGGTGTTTGAAAACAATTTTCTCATTTTGTTTGCTTATTTTGTGAATTATGTGTGATTGCTAATCATGATGAGAGGCATATGTGAGTTTGATTCAATCAAATTTGGTTAGGATTAGAATTTTTCTCATAAGGGTACTTAAGTTCACTTTGGGTCAAGTGAGCCTAAATGGGTCAAATGGTTTGGTTGAAGCTTGATTTGAGTTTGATTGAACTCACATATGGACTTATGATTGAAATATAAATCTATTTGCAAGTGGTTTGAAGTTAAATGGGTTTTGATTCATTTGACAATTTCAAGTTCAAAGGGTGAACATGAAATGGATTTTGGCTTGATTTTTTAATTGAGTTTTGGTTAAGTGATTGAAGTTTGTATTTATATTTGGATTCATGATTGCAGGATTGATTGAATCATAAAGAAAAATCAAGAGTTGGCTTGATTTGAAGTTGATTTGGCTAAGTTCAAGAATTTGACTTGAAAGGCTTAGGTTGGATTTTGATTGAATTTGAGTTTGATTTTTGGAGTTGGTTTTGGTTGTTTGAACTTTCATTTATATATGTGAATATAAATGAGAATATAAATGGGTTATGAGAAAATTTCATTAGTTTGAAGTGATTTGAACATGATATAGGCAAAGTCCTTAAGAGAAAAATAAAGTATTTAGGAAAGATTTTTGAATTTGGATTTGACTTTTGGATTTAGTTTGATTGATTTGAAGTTATATTTCATTTATATATGTGAATATAAATGAGAATATAAATGGGTCATAAGAAAATTTCATGAGAAGTGATTTGAACATGATTTAGGCTAAGTCCATGAAGGGAATCAAAGGACTTAAGAAGGATTTTGAACTTAGAATTTAAATCATGGATTTCAATCATGGGTTTCAATCATGGGTTTCAATCATGTGTCATTGATTTGGGTTTGGAGAAAATCAATTAGGCTGGAATTGATTTAGGTTTGATGTCGATTTGATTTGGAGTTTGACTTAAAGGAAGGAAGTAAGGAATTTGGTTCAAGCTATAGGGTAGGCAAATTTCCTAACACCCCTAAGAAATGACCTATTTCTATGGCTAACTCTTCTAAGTCTCTAGGTCTAGGTTGAGTGTCCACCTAATCACTAGATGTGTCTTAAGACTAAGGATCTCTTAAAGTCTAAGAGGATTCCTATGTCTAAGATGGAGGGGTTGAGAAATCATCTTTAAAATGAGGTTAACACTTAGCAAGAGCATCAGATTGAGTGTTCTTCTCTCGAAGTATGTGAATGATTTGATGTATCTTGAAATAGGCAACAAGTGACCTCACCAAGTTGAGGTATTATGCTAGCTGGGGATTATGGGCATTAAAGTCTTATTGACCTCACTTTTGGAGTGAGCTCTCAACTTTCTTATCATAGATCTAGGACTCTTATAGATACCAAGAGCTCCTTAGTCTTAAGATACTTCTAGTGATCAGGTGAACACTTAGCCTAAGCCTAGAGACTTAGAAAGTTTAGCCATGAGAATAGGTCATGCCTTAGGGATTTATGAAGACTTGCCTACCATATAGCCTTAATCCCAATCCTTACTTCCTTCCTCAAACCAAACCTCAAATTCAAATCCAAGATCAGAAATCCAATCCCAAATAAAATGATTGAAACCCATGATTAAATTCAAATTCCAAATCCCTTCCTAAGCCCTTTGATTTTATCTTATGGAGTTAACCTTAACCAAATTCAAATCAACCCTAATTCAATTGATTTTCTCAAATATCAAATTCAATCTCAAATCAAATCCCAATCCAAATTGAAAATCAAATCCAACTCCAAATGATTGAAACCCATGGTTAAATTCAAACACCAAAACTCCTTCGTAAGCCAAATGAACCACCTTAATATGCTTAGCCAAAATTCCCTTTAAACCAAAACAAACTTGGTTGATTTCTTTATAAATCAATCATTCCTTCATTTATATTCACAAATATAAATGAAATGCAAATTCCAACCATTCAAATCAAATCAAACTAAATCAAACCACATCAAGACCTTTCTTAAGCCATATGGACCCACCTCTATAAGCTTAACCAAATCTCAATCCAAATCAACCTAAACTCAATTGATTTCCTAATAAGTCAGTAATTCCTTAATTAATATTCACAAATATAAATGAAGCCCACCCTCTAATGATAAAAAATAAATCAAACTAAATAAATTCTCTACTTAAGCCTTTTTGACCTACATCATTAAATTTGGTCAAATTTGCTTCCAAATCACTCCAAACTCAAGTGATTTCTCATGAAGCATTTATATATTCATTTATATTCACAAATATAAATGAAATATAAATCCAAATAGCCAAAACCAAACCAAAATCAATCCAAATTCTCAATTTTAGCCCTTTTAGCCAATTTCTTGAACTTGGCTAACTGATATCCAAGTCAACCTAAGTCAAACCCATGTTGACCCCATTTGATTTGAAATTATCATATAAACAAAAATCCATTTCACTCCAAACTAATTACAAATGGATTTATATCTTCATCCTAGGCTGATATATGAGTTCAATTAAACTTGAATCAAGCCAAAACCTAACCAATTGACCCATTTAGGTCCACTTGATCCAAAGTGACCTAAAAGAACTTTCTAAGCCAAATTCTAATCCAACCCAAATTGGATTGAACTAAGCCCTTTCAAACCTCTTATCATGATCAACAATCATGGTGATCAACTATCTTGAATATGGTCAAACCAAGTCAACTTGGACCTTTGACCAAGTCAACCTTTAGCCCAAATGAAACCTAAACAAGACAAAACCCACCATATGCCAAATTGATTGAGACCTTTCATCCAAACCAACTCATAATCATTTATTGAACTTGACCAAAGCCATGGTTGAGCCTAGTTTGACCAATTGGTCAACTTGACCAAACCTAGCCCAAATTGACCTTAAAGGTCAAATTGGCCAAAATTTAAATCAATTCTAAATTAAACCAAACCAAAACTTGCAATCATTTTCAATTAACCAATTAAATATGAACCAATACTTAACCCATCCCAATTTGGTCAAATTGGTCAAATTGGTCTACTTAGCCCATTTGACCTATTTGAATCCAAATAAGCTACAATCAAATATAGGCTGAATTAATCAAAATCACTTGAACCAAAACTCTTCAAATCATCATTTAAACCTAACCCATATCTTAGTTTGACCCAATTTGACCAATTTTTTAACCCAACCCAGCCTAGCCTAAGTGAGCCTATTTTGACCATATGAAGCCATATCACCCAAATTCAATCTATGGGCCCTAGGACCTGGCCTAACCTAACCCAAACCAGTCCTAACTCATTCTGAAATAAACCCAAATCCATAGTGGGCCCCAGACAAGCAATGAGCCATTGAACAAACCTTCTTTCCATTGGATCTTCACATTAACTAGAAAAGTTGACTTCTTCATCCCCATGGCAGCCCTCAAGCACTCAAGTGAGGCAACACTTGACCCATCTAGCTCACTTAACCCCCCTAGGTCATCCAAGGACCAATGGGAGTTCAACTCTTCCTCATTCAAGCCAAAACTGAAAACCCATGGATTCAAGCCAAGAGATCTTTGACCACCAGCCCTTGGGTAGCCTCCCACAGCTCCCCCCACTCAAGTCGAGCCATGTGGAGTTGGACATGACCTCTTTGGTGGCCTGACGGTGGCCTACTGCCCGAAATAAGCCGACCCATCCCGTCCATCCTCCATGCATGGTTTTGGGGTATGCTCCCCAAATTTGAGTGGGAATTGACACAATCAACATTGTAAGAGTTAAGCCATTTTGAAACCCCTCAGAGATTTCCCAAGCATTCTGAAAGCCTCCCTTGATCATATTTCTTCTCTACATGCAAAACTGAAATAAGACAGCCTTCTCTCAATTAATACTCCCTCTATACTCAATCAAACCTCAACTGCTTTTGTCTACACCTTCACTATATCTAATTGAAGCTAAGCGGATCATTTCCAAAGCTTCTAAGCCACCAGACATAGGAGTTCGACCAAGATTGATCACCAAATAGGAGGAATTTGGTCTATCGAGAAATTCACCTCAAATCGAAGCTCGTGCGACTCAATAGGGCTTAATTTCTATCAAATAAAGCTTCTTCAACTGTTGGAACCACCGACACAAGATCTAGTGAAGTATGCCATTGAAACTAATCCTTGTATGAAAATAGCTTGGTCCTTTGTGAAGGAAAGTTTCACTCCGTGAGATTTTCACCGTTGGATTTCCTTATTTTGCTTCCCCAAAGATGTGGGATCGATTTGATCTCCATTCAAGCTCTAGTGAGCTTAGATTGAGCAAGAATGATGGACGGTCTCTGTCTCTTGCTGCTTGGGAGGAGATAGATCACAGGCCGTCCATTCTACATGATCGAAATAGACGGCTATGATCAAATCTCGGTAGATCCATCTCTATTTTCTCTTAACAGCAGGATATGATCATGGTTGTTCGATTTTAGATCGAACAATCCACAGGGAAAGCGCGTTTACCGTAATCCGAGTTAGCATCCTGACGTGATAACTTAAATACCCAATCTTGTCATGTCATGTGGAAAGCGCACGCTGCGTCAGCCACCACGTGGCGCCAATGAGATTATGGGTTAATTAGGGTTGTTTTAATTAATTTTTAAGGCTGGATCTTCCTAAAATCATAACTAATCTTAGAAAAATCTAAAAAGACAAATGAGGACTCATTTTAAAGATATTTTGGAGTAGAATCCATTAAAATTATGATTAACTAATTTTTAATAGTAATTTCTACTTAATTAAGATTTAATTAAAAAATTAATTAGCCTAATTACTCTCTGATTAGTTGTTCAATTAATTTCAAATTTTCCATAGATGTTTAGGGGATGACCTCTGCCTCCTCTATTTTTCTTGGAATTTATTGGATAGTTAATTAGGAAAATCAATGGATTAAGCCTTAATTACACTTCAATCTTAATTAGTAATAATTAAGAAAATTAATAGTGTTTTAATTAATTAATTAAGCTAATTATCTTCTATTAACAATGGGAAGTCTTAGGGAAGTGGTTTGAGTTCATTCCTTATAACCATTTCATTGAGCCTTTTCATTTGTTTCAAGTTAATTTAAAAGCTTAAATAATTAATTAGCCATTTAATTAACCAATTAAAAAAAAGGGAACACAATTATTTTAGAGCCTAATTAAGTGTTTAAAATGACTTAGGGGTTAGGATTGAGGCCTCTTCCTTGATCCCTTTCCCCAAATTAGTTTCACCATTCTAATTAAAATATAATCAAAGAATCTAATCAATTAAGTAAAGGCTTAATGAAATTAATTTAAAATCCATTCATTCACAACCTAACTTCGTTTAGTCAATCTTGGGTAGCTCATTGGGTGTTCAATTACCTAAAGAGATTGCTAATGAAATTATGGTTAGCTCACATCTGTGAGAAAACCATGAAAGTAATTAAGTGAGCTCCTTAACCTTAATTAACTATTAATTATGAGCCAATTTCATTATGCCCCTTTCATTTCTTAGGAGCATTACCAATTTACTTTTAAGGTGATTGCATCTCATATTAGCCCATAATTATTTAGTTAATTAGCTTAAGGTGATGTAGGTAAGGGTCTTTAGTTAATGAATTTAATTCATACATCAATCTAATTAAGGCATAAAATCAACCTAATTGCTTTTCATTAAACCAAATTAACTCACACATAGGGGTGGGATTAGGATTAGCAAACTATTTCACATTTCCTAAATTTAATTAAACATAAAGATCAAAAATGGTTTTAAGAAATTTTGGTTCATCTTAAATGAGTTTGTTTAATATGATTGTCTTTAGGACTTAGTTGGATTGAATGAAATTACATGCTAATATTTTTTATTTCTTTTCAATCATGCTAAAATGGTGTATGCCACTTGTATTCATGCATTCATGTATTTCAAATTAATCAAATAAAAATGATTTTTTTATGTCAATTTGCATGTGTTGACTTAATTAGAAATATGTGTGGCTATTATTATTATTAAACCTTAAACATATTTTCAAAAAGATTATTAATAAAAAATAATATTATATATTGTAACTTTAGTTATATATATACATATGAAATGCATGTAAATATAAGTCTAGTGTCTGAAGTAAACTTTTTTTCTTATATTCATGTGTTGAATTGTATAAGTAAGAATATTAGTGGGTATATTAGTCTAGACATCTCAGGGATGCAATGCTTTAAGTAACCCTAAGGAGGTTCCTACCTCATTTCCTTGGTGCGAAATAATGGCGAAATACCTTGATTTCATTCTTATGCATTTGGAGATTAGGATTTAGATAGAATTTTAATTCATTCACATAAATAAATCAAACAAATTAAGTACAATTTTTACATGGTTTTATATATTATTATAGTTGTTTATACATCCATATGTATCTAAGGACAGTAGGCATATTAGTCTGGACATCCCAGGGATGCACGGCTTTAAGTAGCCCTAAGGAGGTTCCTACTTTGTTCCCTTGGTACACAATAATGGCGATGTACTTGCTTAAAACTTTTATAGATATGAATGTGTACTTGACTAATGAATGAAAACCACTTTTTCTATTAAAAAGACATGCATTCATACCTTGCTTAATTGATTAAGTTGATTAGTCATGTGATTTAAGGTTATTTTCTTATGCTTTTGCATGAGAATTTAGATAGAGCTTTAAATTAATAAGACAAAATCATTCATAAAATGAAATGTTAATTCCAAATACATTTACTCGCATTCATCATTTAAGTGTGCTAAGATATAAATTTCATGTATAGTTATGATTAGGATTTAATCATATGCATGATATACATGAAGGAAAGAAATGAACAAACACGTGTTATGTGATAGTAATTCATTCCAACTAATCTTAAGATGTCTTTCTTATTGAATGAGTTTATTTAAAGTGAACCTAAACTTAAGACTAATTAAAACATGTAATAAGTCATTCACTAAAGGAAATTTATTAATTAATTTGCTTTAGATTTGACTTAAGGTAGAGATAAAATAGAGTGATCCTATCTTTCCTTCTCTTCATAAAACTTAGTTGTTAAGTGTAGGTCAAGTGAAATAAAAGAAAACATTAAGTAAAATTTACAAATTAATTAAATTATTTAAAGTGAAACCACCCTTTATAATTAAATGTCCTTCATACTTATAAAATGGTAACTCTATAACCTAGCTAAGACATACCACACAAGCCTTAATACACACATTAGATTAAGTCACCACTTCTAGCTTTAGGTTAGGGCAGTGCATGGTTTGATGTATGTTTATTTTATAATGTATTATTGTAGACTCGATGTTAGGGTGTATGCCTCATAGATTGGATGTTAGGCCGTGATTAGCCTAATAATTTTTTTTGTACATTATTATGCTTAAGGGGAGCTTGAAATAAATATAAATGCTCACTTTTGCAGTTGCTTAACCCCTGAGCATAATCTACATCAGGATAGGTGGGCTTGGTTACCCATGTACAGAGTGCTAAGTCCAAATTATTTATATAATTTCTTGGGTTGTATGGTGTGTTTAGCTAACACTTATTTTTCCTATATAGTTAGATTTACTTTTTCATTTTTTAATGTAATTATGCATTAGGGATTTGGCTAAGTGTCATGGGGATTAAGAATGAACATTGGCCAGAAGGTTTGATCCTAGGGTGCCATGTGATGCCTAGAAGCCTGCCAAATCAAATAGAATAAATCAGATGGAGAAATAGAGAAGAGCATGAGGACTTGAAGATCCCCCATAACACTTATCATTTTATAATTTGTAATCATTCTTTCATATACCGAGATGTATAAGGGTAGAGCTCGGCTATTCTTTTTTTTTTTTGGTTATACAAGCTCGACCGCTTGATTCTTTCACATTGAGTTTATAAATTGATTGATGATTTATTTACATTGTGTATTAGAAATGGTATGTATTTTCATAGTTTCTTCATGTATGATGATTTAATGTGTGACTTGGATCCGCTTAGGCTCTTAGAAAAAAATAAACTTTCTACCCCATCAAAACTCATAACTAAATTTTCTAAAATAATTCATAACATCATATAAAGCTTAGGTATTAAATGAAGATAATTAAAAGATTTAGTAACCTCTTAGCTGTATGGTTGTATGTCTAATACCATGCATGCATCTTCTACCACTCTTATAAAATGAGGGCCCCCCATTCTTGCACATATGGGATATGCTTGACCTATGAGCAACTCCTTGTAGGGCTTCACCCTCTTCTTTTGATTTGGCACATAACTTATTTTAGGCATATAACATCCTATGGCCTATGTCAAAATAAAGAGTCAAAATTAAATAAAATTTGATAAGATTTACATTAGACTAAGCCATAATTCATATCACTCATGCTCTAGTCTCTTAGGGAGTGGGTTTAAGGACTTTAATTTTCTTTTAAATAATAACATCCTAACCATCTTGCAAAATATATGACTTGACCACAAAGTTTTAAAATGTAGGAGGAGTTAGCTGGCTGCCACTCAAGGCGGTTATAAGTCTAGCAGTCCGGTGGTTTACCCTCTCTTGTGGAGGTAAATAATATACCCATTTTTGCCTTAGATTTAGGTCATGCTTTAGCCCTTGCTAAAGCTCCCTAGATTTAGGATTTGAGGTTGTTGTTTCCCTTTGGGGCTACAAGCATAAATCCTCACCTCTTAGGCATTTCCATAAACTTGTAATGTGGGATTATAAGTCCTAGATTTCTAATAAGTTTCAACTCAAATATATAACTCCCCTCAATTTTAAATATATAAAGCCCAACCATAGGATAGTTTGGGATGCTCACTAGGTTTCCTATTATCATGAGCATCCCCTACTCATCTCCTTTTGGCTTCGATAATAAGTCCCTCCTTTTTATTTATCCCACTTGATTTTTTAAACATAGCCAATTTATTGATAATCCTATCTTTGAATTCTTTGGAGACAATAATTACCTACTTTAATCAAGAGTATTCCCAAGAAACTCACCTTCCTTAAGATGTAATTAACTATATGGGCTTGCCCCCCATAGGGAACTTTAGAATCTGGTTTAAATAAATCTTACTTTACTCACCCATATAAAGTAGGGAAAAATCTTTGGTATATTTGAAGACCCATCATACCTTAGGAGTCCTTATTAGGTGATTAGGTCCATCATAGGGTAATGATTTCTATTTATTGATATAGTGCACTATTCCTTGATTTCATTCCCGATCACCTCAATAAGTACATCCTCAGATCTGTGTGGTGTCCTTCCTCCCATATATTCACACACACAACACATACTCAAAATAAAACCACAAGTCTCCATCAACCTGGGAGGCGACAAGCTAAGAGTTAGTGTAGATCATTAAATTTTGAGCTTCACAATCAATAAGAAGCCTTAATCTTATTATGAGAGCCTCATATTCAACCAAATTATTAGTTGTAGGGAATTTTAAGTGAAGTCCATACTCTAAGGTATCCTGTTGGGGGAAAATAAGTAAGATTCTTGCTTCGACACCAGCATTCCATCAACATAGAGGGTCCATTGAGAAGATGAAAAAAGTGTAGTAAATAGCTCATTTGGAGTATGGACAGTACACTTAACTATAAAGTCTATGAGTATTTGAGACTTTATGTTTGGCTAGGGTAGAAAATGAATATTAAAGTCTCCCAATTATATGGACCACTTGATTAACCTTCCAAACACCTCCGATATCTGTAGAACAGCCCTCAGCAGTAAATGAGTATAAACATTGATGGTGTGAGCTTGAAAGTATAGACGCAATTTTAGCGCTGAGAAAACTCAAGCCAAAATCATCTTATTTGCTAGTACAAAATGACTTTCTACATCAAAGAGAATTTTGCTAACATAATAGATTGGTCATTGTATCATAGTTTTCTCTCGCACTAAAATTAAGCTTATTATGTGGAAGGAGACTGCGAGATATAAGTATAATATCTCTCCTTGAATAGGTCTGGATAGTTGCTCAAAAGTAGCTTCACACTCATCAGTCCAATGAAAATTATTATTTTTAGCTCCCTTTAATATTTTAAAAATAGTAAGTATTTATCTCCGGAATTAACTAAGAAGTGGGATAAGGCAGCAATTCATCCATTCAAGCATTGAACTTCCTTGATATTTTTTGGAGGACCCATATCTCTGAGCACTCTAATTTCTCAAGATTAGCTTCAATCCCATGATGGGTGACCATGAACCCCAAAAAGTTTCCTAACATAACCCTAAATGCATACTTGATTGGGTTGAGTCACATGTTATACGTCGAAGAAGGCTAAGTCATATTTCTAATTCTGAAATATGTTGTGATTATTCCAAGCTTTTCATCAACATGTCATTCATATATACCTCTATTATGTGTCTTAAGAGGTCTTTAAAAACCTTAGTCATGAGGCATTGATAGGTAGCACCGACATTCTTTATCCTGAACAACATAACTTGATAATAATATAAACCTTTATCTGTTTAGAAAGATGTGGCTTCTTCATCCACTGGGTTCATTTTTATTTGGTTGTAACTTGAGTAGGCATCTAAAAAATTAAGAATTTTATGCCAAGACGTAGAATCGACCAATTGATCAATTTGGTGGAGGGTAAAACTATCTTTTGGGAAAACTCTTATTATCAATTAAAATTCTCTTAACATTATAACATGGGTCATTGATCCTCGCACCGATGACAAGTAGATTTTGATGTAGAACTTGGACTCCTTCTAAGTCTGAGTCATTAAAAGTGATGAAATGATCAATATGAGATTTCTTTAACTCCGGCTCTTCATTGATGGCGATGAAGACTTGATTTGATAGTAGTGCTCCTCCTATAATTATTTCAATTTCTCTAACTATTTGGAGACTATTTTATTATTTCTGTGATAATTTTCCATGTTGCCCAACAGTTGGAGTTATGTTTGCTTAAGTTGACTGATTCTGTACAAAGTGACTCAGATATCCTTGCTGAATGAGCCTCACAATCTCTTCTTTGAGTTGTTTACACACCTCTATAGTATGTCCATGACTTCGATGAAAGTGACAATATTGCTCATGATTTCCTGAATTTGATTTCATTGGATGTGGCTACTTAATGGTCTCTTGATCTCGAATGGTCATCAAGACGTTAACACGAGATGTGTTCAGTGGTGTGTATTCATTTTATGATCGTGGTTCACGTTGTTAGTGTGGGGGCCGTGGAGGGAGATCCCAATTGTCTTGTTGCTTTTTTTGATGGGATTGTTCGCTGTTCCCACTCTTATATTTTCCTATGGATTGTTCAAACTATTTTTGATGGGCATTAACAGCCTTGTTGACCTCACCTTTGGAGTGAGCTTTTAACTTCTTCATCTTATACATAGGACTCCTCTAGACACTAAGAGTTTCTAGTATTAAGACACTTCTGGTGATTAGGTGAACACTTAACCTAACCCTAGAGACTTAGAAAGTTGCCTTGTTTATGAAGATTTGGGGTAATCCTTGCTTCTCTCCTTCAAACCAATCATCAAATCAATTCCAACTCAATTAATAAATCCCATTATTGAATTCAAATCCCAAAATCTTTCCTAAGCTCTTTGATTTAATCTTATGGACTTAGCTCAAACCAAACCCAAATCACTCCAAACTAAAAATGATTTTCTCATAACTCATTTATATTCATAAATATAAATGAAATATAAATTCAAATAACCAAAATCAATTCAAAACTCATATCCAAATCCAACTTATATCCAATTTATATCCCTTAAGCTAATTTCTTGGATTTAGCCAAATCATTCTCAAATCAACCCAAACCCTTGGATTTTATCTTCAAACAATCATTCCTTCAATTACATGTCCAAATATAAACACAAACTATAATCACCAAGCCAAAATCAAACTAACCCAAGTCAAACCCATGTTCATTCTTTGAACTTGAAATTGTCAAATAAACCAAAACCCATTTGACTCCAAATCACTTGTAATTGGATTTATATTTTTATCATAAGTCCATATGTGAGCTTAACCAAACTTGAATCAAGCCTTGATCAAGCCAATTGACCCACTTAGGCTCACTTGACCCAAAGTGACCTAAAAGACCTTTTTGAGTCAAATTCTAATCGAACGAAAGTTGGATTGAACTAAGATAATCCAAGCCTCACATTGTGATCAACAATCATCCTTGAATGATCAATCACTCAAATTGGGTCAAACCAAGTCAAGCTTAGCCTTTGACCAAGTCAACATGTAACCCGAATTAAACTCAAACTGGCCAAAATCCATCATATGCTAAATTGATTGAAACCATTGACCCAAACCCATACATAATCAATGATTGAACATGATCAAGCCATCAATTGGGCCAAAAAGCCTAATGGCCAATTACCAAAAAAGTCAAAATGGGTCAAATCTTGATCTAAGTCAAATTGCAACCAATGGATCAAATTCATTCCAAATTGATTGTTGAACTTGACCAAAGCTTCAATTGACCAATTAGACCCAACTAGCCCAATTGATGTGAACCAACTTGACTAAAGATCCAAATCAACTTGAAATCAAACCAAACTAAAATTGATTGAAACAAAAGCTTGCAATACATTTCAAATGATAAACCAAGCCTAAACCAACCCATGACCTAACCTAATTGGGTCAAATGGGTCAAATTGGTCAACTTGACCCATTTGACCCAAATGAACCTAAATGAACCAAAATCAAAATCTAAACCAAATTGAACCAAACCAATGATACCCATAAGCTCTAAATGATCATTTGAACTTGACCTTACCCATGGTATGACCCAATTTGACCAATTGGTCAACCTAACCCAATTTGACCCAACTTGTCCTAAATAGGTCAAATTGAACCAATTCAAATTAAATGGACTTCTAAATCACTTGAAATTTGGCCCAACCCATTTTGAAATCTGCCCAAATTAAACTCATGACCAAATGACGACTTTGCACTTAGGCCAAAGGGTATCCTATGAACAAATTCACTTGGAATTTGGTCATTTCTTTCTCAAGGCCACTTGGCATCCTTCTAGTGGTCCACATGAACACCAAGGAGGGTGGTGAACATGACCCAATGTGCTTTGGTTGGCCATGACAAGGCCAAGCCAACCTCTCAATGACATTTGAACACTTAGATCACCAAATACACTCACCTAACATATGGGCATCCACTCTCCATTACTCCACTACCCAAAATGACCCATGTGGGGTGTTTTGTAGCTCAAAGTGTGCCTCCAATTTATGTCATTGATAAAAAATGGGAAAATAACCTCTCACCATCTGATCCAAGGAGGGGGAGATATACTTCCTCTCATTCCCACTAAAATGACAGTCAATCATTTCCTCAGAGCTTGAGAGATTGAATCAAAGCCTCCCCAAGCTTTTCCAAGCCATTCTTGAGCTCCCCCCATTTTTCCATTCTTAGTTTTACTCAAAGTAGAAATAGAGGAGGTGAGCTCAAACTCCAACTCATTCAATTCTCAACCAAAATCAAATTAACCTTTCACACACCATCAGTAGACTTCATCGAGCTTAATCAAGTCATTTCCCAAGTCTCCATGCCATGGGAAGCAGCTCTTCAATCAAGGTCGATCACCATTGAAGGGGAGCTTGGTCAACTGAGCAGTCTAATTCAAATTAAGGCTGAATTCCTTCAATAGTGCTTTATCTCTACTAGACAAAGCTGCCTCCTCCATTGGAAGCGCTGGTGATAGCCTCCAGTCAGGTAATTGCTTGAAACCATAGCTATAGAAAAATTTGGTTGGTCCTTTTTGAAGGAAACAGTCACCCCTTAAAATCTTGATCGTTGGATGTGCATCCCCCCTCCTTTCGAAGGTGTGAAATCATTTTGATCCCAATCTGAGCTCGAGTTAGCTTGAATTGAATGGAGAGAGATGAACAGTGATCATCTCTCATCGCTCGTGAAGGAGAAGGATCATGCATCGTTCTCGTGATTAGAAATGGGCCGTGATCGATCATTAAATCTCCTCTGATTCATTTCTAAACCATGGGGTTGATCTTGGCCGTCTGATTTTGATCGAATGGCCCAGAGAGAAGATGCATCCACCACCAGATGACTTAGTCGACAGATGTAACAACTTAAATAAACTATCCCGTCATGCCACTTGGAAAGCATGCCATGTCAACTTCCATGTGGACCGATGAGATTAGGGTTTAATTAGGCATAATTAATCCAATTTTAATGATGAAACTTCCAAAATTCATAACTAATTGTAGAATAATCTAAAAAATACAAACTCTAGTTCATTTTGAAGATATTTTAGAGGAGAATCTAGAAACATTATAATTAATTGATTTTTGGACAGTGACTTTGGCTTTATTAGGGTTTTCTCCAAAATATAATTAGCTTAATAACACTTTAATTAAGCACTCAATTAATCCCAAATTTTCTGTAGACGTTTAGAGGGATGACTGCTGCCTCCCCTATTTTCTAGGATTTTATTGATTGCTTAATTAGAAAAATAATTTGAGTAGGCCCTAATCACTTTCTTAATCAAATTAATTATAATTAAGGGATGAACAGTAACTTGATTAATCACTTGAACATAATTATCCATGTTAAATAGTAAGGTCGCCTAGGGAATATGATTGGGGACATTTTTCCTAATTTATTTCCTAATTATCCTTTACCTTTGAAAATTAAATTAATTAATGGTTTAATGGAATGATTAGTTGATTAATCAAGTGGTTATATCTTCAAAATGAGAGAATCTAAATCTAGTGGAATGATTGAATGATTTAGGGATTAGGATTGAGGCCTTGCCCTTGATCCATTTTCCTAAGTTAATTTTATCATTTAAATCAAAGCATAACTAAAGCATTTTATCAATCTTTAATGAAATCAAAGTTAAAAAAAATCAATTCACTCAACCTAAACAACCCCTTAATTTGTCTTGGGTAGCTCTTTGGGTGTTCAATAACCCAAGATGAGAGATAATAAAATTATGATTGGCTCACATGTGTGAGAAAATCATAAGAGTAATCAAGTAAGATCCTTTTAAGTTTAATTAACTATTAATCATAAGCCAATTGCATTAGGCCCCTTTCATTCCTTAGGAGCATTACAAATTTACTTTTCATGTGGTTGCATATCATATTGGCTTATTATTAATTAGTTAATTAACTTAATGTGATATAGATAAGGGATAATTAATCATTTTAATTCATTCCATAAACTAAACAAAATATAAAATCAACCTAATTATTTTAAAATTAAACTAAACCAATTCACACATGGGGGAAATGGATTAGGACTAACAAACCCTTCTCACATTTCCTAAGTCAAATCAAATTCAAAGTTAAAAATCTCTTGAAAGAATTTTGATTCATTTTAAATAATTTTATTTTGCATGATTGTCCTTAGGAGTTAGTTAGGGTGACTGAAGTCATGTGCTTACATCACTTTATTTCTCTCCAATCATGCTAAATATTATTTGCCACATGAAATCAAGCATTCATTTCTTTTAAAATTAATTAAATAAAATGTTTACTTTTATGTCAAATTGTATGTGTTGGCTAAAATAAAGAATATAAGTGGCTATTATCACTATTAAAATAAAAAATTATTTTCAAAACCTATAAATTAAAGATTATAAATGAATTGATGCTACTTATAAATTTTTATAGGCTTGCATGTCATTATAGCATAAAAATGTGTATACTATGAAGTTATCTTTTCTTCTCTTAATATGGATTTACATAGGATTTGCAAAGTGTATAATTCATTTGAAAAGAACACAACACTTGTTTAAATCTATTCCTATGCATTTCTATGTTATGACTCAAGAAGGATCTTCATATTATACATGTAAATTATACAACCAAATCAAACATAATCTTTTGCATGATTCATTATCCATTTGGTTCTTTTTTTACATTTACATGTATCTAAGAAAAGTGGTATATCAATCTGGACATCTCGGGGATGCGAGATTTTAAGTAGCCCTAAGTAGGTCTTGTACCTTACGCCTTAGTGTAGAAAATAATGGCGTCGTACTCACTTATAACTTTTATATATGTGGATGCACATTTAGTTAATGGATGAGAAATTCCTCTTTTTACATAATAAAGACATACATCAATGATACAATTAAAACATGGAATATCCAAATTTTCAAATCATATCTCTTAGCATTCATCATCAAAGTGCGCTAAAATTTGCATTGCATGTATAGGTATGCTTAGGATTATTCATATGCATGGTATACATGATGGAAAGAAATAAATAGGTGTGTGCTATGTGGTTAATCCACCCTAACTAATCCTAAGATACCTTTATTATTAAATAGAGATATTTAAATCAAATATAAACTTAGGGTTAATTTAAACACATAATAAACCATTCACTAAAGAAAATTCATTAATGAATCTACCTTAGAAATGCTTTAAGTTAGAGATGAAAGAGCGCTCTCCTCTCTTTTCTTCTCTTCATAATATTTAGTCATTAAGTGTAGGTTCACTCAAACCAAATCAAATCATTAATTAATATTAACAAATCAACTAAATCATTTAAAATGAAACCATCACCTAAATTGAACCTTTCACACTTAGAAATTTCAATCTAGCTAAGATATGCCACACAAGCCTTAAATGACACACATATTAGGCTAAGTCACCACTTCTAGCTCTATGTTAGAGCGGTGCATGGTTTAATGTATGATTTTATTTTATGATGTAATGTTTTATACTGAGTGTTAGGATGTATGTGCATAATCTAGATGTTAGGCTGATATTAGCCTAATCATACTTTTTTGTAGGGGGTTGTGCTTAAAGGGCTCTATAATAAAAATATAAATACTTTTTTGCTGTGTAGGTTGCTTATACCCCTAAGCATAACCCAAATTAGGACAGGTGGACTTGGTTACCCGTGTGTGCGGTGCTAAGTTAAAATTATTCATATAAATGCTTGGGTTGTGTGGTATGTTTAACTAACTTTTGTTTTGCAGGTTTAGTTAGATTTACCTTTCCCATTTTGATGTAAATTTTGCAATTAAGATTTTGAATAAATGTTATGGGGGATTAGGATGAACATTGGTCATAAGACCGAGTCTTATATACCATGTGATGCCTTTAAAGCAACCATATTCCAATCAAGCCATAAGGAAGAAAGAAAAGAAGCAAATTAAAATGAAAAATGAAGAATAAAGATTGAAGAATGAAGACCCCTATAACATGAATTCCTTTTAATTGTAATTATTCATTTATAATCCGATTGTTTGAAGGTAGAGCTTGGCTACCCATATTTCTTTTTCGGTTATACGATAATACCCGGCCACACCGACCTCTTATTCTTTTGCACTAATTTTATAAATTGATTGATGTTATGTTTATGATTGCGTAATTAAGATGGCATGATTTTCCTAATTACTTAATTGTTTTGTGATTGTTGGATGCCCTGGATGTGATTAGTCTTCTAGGGAAAAATAAGTTTTCTATCCAATTAATCAATTCAAAATTAAATTAAATAATTCATAACCTCACTTAAAGCTTAGAACATAAATCAATATAATAAAATATTTATCATTGTATGTTATATGTCTCCATAAATCATATTGTTTCACTTTTGCAAATGGAGGGCTTCAACCTTTGCTAGAGAAAATGGCTTGAGCTTTAAGAGTCATGGTGGAAACACACCTTATTCTTTCTGATTTTGGCCCATAACCAATTTCTCATACATTAGGCATATGAAATCCCATAGCCTGTGTCAAATAAAAATGTCCGAAAATCAAAATAAAACTTGACAAAATTTGCATTAGATTTAAGTCATTATTTATGCCCTTCATGATCTAGTCTCTTAAGGAGTGAGTTTAAGGACTTAGTCTCCTTTCTAAATAAATAATAACTTAGCCATCTTGTAAAGCATAAGACTTGCCTATATGTATTTAAAATCATAGAAGGAGTTAGTTGGCAGCCACCTCAGGCGGTTGTAAGTCCAACAATCGGGTGGTTTACCCTCTCTTGTGGAGATAAACTATATACCCATTTTTTTTTCATAGATTTAGGTCATGCTTTGGCCCTCACTAAAGTTCCCTATATTTAGGATCCCTTGCTCATCTCCCTTTGGTTTTGATAATAACTCTCTTCTTTTGATCAATCCCACTTGATTATCTAAAAATAACTAATCTATTGATAGCCCTATCTTTAAAATCTTTAGAGACAATGATCGTTTACCTTAATCGAGAGTATTCTTGAGGAATATCATTTCTTATGATGTAATTAACTATGGGGGCTTGCCTCCATAGGGAACTTAATGAACCTGACATAAAATAAACCCTACTTTACTTTTTCATTGAAGAAGGGGAAAGATCTCTAGTACATTCGAAGACCCATTGGCCTTACGAGTCCTTATTAGGTGATTAGGTCCATTGTAAGATGGTGACTTTTATCTCTCGAGATAGTACATCATTCCTGAATGTCACAGCCGATCACCCTAATGAGTACATCTGTGGATCTGCATAGTGTCCCTTCACATAAACACACTCCTAATAACAACAACATCAAAAAATAAAAAAACCACAAGCCTCATCTGCAAAAAATTTCACTTCCACATGATGATCCAAGTTAGCATACAAGCAGACCATATCATGCATTAGTGATGAGTAGAAAGGCCCAGGACAGAGCCCTCCAAGGAAAACTCCTCTTTGTAATTCAGGGTCCACCCCTGGTATTTGGTGAGCATCTAAGGAGAACCTCTGAAAGTACTACTTAAGTGATTCACCTTTATTTTATTGAATGCCTAAGAGATGAGAGGAATCTTTAATGATTCTCTAGTTCACAATAAACTATTCTAAGAAAATCTTGGCATGTTTGTCAAAGGTATGGAAGATCCCCTTGGAAGGGAGTAGAACCAAGTGCGAGCCTGACCCTTGAAGGTGACTGGAAAGACTTGACGAAGTAGTGTGTTAGGATCTCATTGGATGTGCATGATGGTTCTGTAATGGTCGATGTGTTCATATGGGTCGGTTGCCTCATCATAGGAGTCGATGCTTGGAAGTTTGAAACATACTGGAATAGGATGTTGAACGATTGCTTCAGCTAAAGGTGAAGACTCCCGATAGCCACGATGAGAGAAAAGATATTTTCTACCGTAAAGGTGAAATTCTTCTCGCATTAAATATTATAATTCTGCACATATAATATGATGGGTAGAATCAGCATGGCAAGAACATGCCAAGACATCGACAATAATTGATGGGTTAGTCGGTTGAGTCGCAAGTGATGGATGAGTAGAACTGGCAGTGTCAAGGAGATTAGCATCACAGTTTGGAAGTGAAGGAACATCAGCTTGATGGCGAAAGGACTGTAAGTATTTGACCTCCTTGGGTAATGATCGATCACAGGGGAGATCGTTGGCGTAAAGTGTCGTGTTTCTTGTAAAAGTTAAATTATCTTATTTTGAGACTCTTGCATTCAACGAACATGATCTTTTAAAGAGGTTCTTGTTGCACCTTCACCGATAGGGTAACGCATATCAGGGGAAAAGAGGCAGAAGCTTGACATCCTAGGTTTTAAGTTTGGTTTCAAGAATGATGGGAGTTGGAGCGAGAGGCTCCGTTGCTATGAGTATTGCCCTTGTTGGCCATAGTGCAAGTGTTCACAGAGGTTGCGATTGTTGGATTCCCTTTCCCACAGATGACGCCAAACTGTTGTGTGCAAGAAAATTCAGGTCGATAGAGTAAGATAATTCGATGTCTTAGTGTTGCACAAAAGTTTCGTGCACATAATAAAAGAGTTGTTAGATCTCAAGATTTTTGCGTGGAAAATTCAAAAGGGAAAAACCACAGGGCCTAGCCCACATAGAAATAATTTCACTATATCAGCTTTTATTACAATTATTATCCTTTCTCCAAAGTTGGACAAGGATAGCTTGCAAGAGTAAGTTTTGTGACAAGCTTCACTAGATTAGTGACGAAAGCCTTGCTTGAGGTGGTAGTCTGATGATCCACAAAACTAGCGAAAGATGGTCAGGTGGCGGTTGGTAGTAGCTGGTGATGGTGAACGGTGGTGGCCAACAATGGTGGTTGGCGGTGATCCGGCTACTGTCGGGTAGTGGCAGCTGGCGGTGGTGACTAGTGGCGATGGTTGGTGATGATGATAGTGGTAGTCAGCGGTGGTGGAGCGGGCGATGACCGTCTTGATGGCGACAACGTAGCCGCGGTGGTAAGCGCGGTGGCGGCGTGATGACCAACGGTGGTGGTAAACAATGGTGATGATATGATGCGATAGTTGACCCAGATCCACGATTATACTTTGAGATTCTTCAAGTCTCAGAGTTCTCTCCTTTCTTCATCCATCATCCCCTCATGTGAAGAATGAGGGCCTATTTATAGATTATGAGACTGACAATTCTATAAATACAGGAAAAATCCAAACCACTCCATGGGATGGCTTAAAATGATTCCTTCAATCATCTAATGTATTTTAAGTATTTAAATGCTCAAATGAAGTCAAACTTAAGAGATCTTAAGCTTTTTAGATCTGGCTCATCAAGATGCTCGATTTGATGATAGACATTCCATAGTTATGAGCTATTTAGAGATCCGACTAATATCCCAAAGTTTTTAATTATATTTGAAGTGCTTGATCTAGTTTAGTCTTGACACAGAATCATATTACTTTCGATATCAAGATTCATGCATCAACTATGAGGGTTTTTAGTGACATATCATTTATATAAGAGAAATTATTTAGTGTGAAATTCAAATATAATTTTTATGCTTGAATTTCAATAGCATAGATATAAAATAATCATTTTAATATATAATTATTATATATTAATTATAAATTAATATATATTATTATTGATATATATATATATATTTTATCATTCATATATAATAATTTATAATTATTATATAACAGCTGAATGTTAACTTAGAGTAATATATAACTATATGATTGAAGTTTACATACGAAAACCTCAGATAATATCATCTCTTAAAATACAAAGCTGAAAGAAAATAAAGATATGTCACTAAAAATAAGCTAGAATACTTCTTCAAAAGGAATGAATTATGTTGTTTATTTCTGTAGTGAAACATGAATGGCTGCTAATAATTATTTTTTTACTACCTCTAATTGTTTTAATTCCACCCACATTAGATTCTAAATTTTTAGGTTCCTTCTATTCCATAAATAACTTTAAGAGAGAGAAGCTAGTAAACTTGAAAAATGAAAAGTTAGCTAGCGAAATTGCTTCCTCTGAACCAAACTCAATGTGGAAAAGCGAGAGAGTGAGAGATGTGAATTTGCTATTTTTTTCTGTTTGGACTCATAAATTGAGCCTTTCCACGCCTTATCACTATATAAATAATAGCCTGTTAATTACATTCCTCACCCTTCACTTCTCTCAACACAAGCTTCTTTCTCACCTATCATCGATGGAAGGTATATTGGAAGATTCATCTGTAGTGAGACGGAAGAGAACCAAGTGATAAAGGCTTCTACTTTCATCAGTGATGATGCCAGATGTAGTGAATTCTTCATCGACCTCTGTGGAGTTCTCTCTGATCACAACTGAGGAAGAAGACATGGCTAATAGCCTTGTACTTTTTTCCTGAGGTGGTCATAAGCCAAGAGGCCCAGAACCCAAAGCGTCAAAGGAAGCAAGCACCGCCATGAAATTTATGAACCGACAATTCACAGAGGCTCCGACCGCCACCAGTGATAAGGTTGGATTAGATGTCCAGAGTGAAAGACTTTCAACAAATATTTTCCTTCCTTTCAGGTACTCGGTGGGCATCGCTCCAGCCATAAGCAAATCAAGCTTTCGATCCCTTCGACAATGGCAGATGAAATGAAGACGGTGGTGATAAGCGAGGATTAGATTCAGCTAAGCCTGAACTCATTCTCTATGAAAGTTATGGAAATGATAAGAATCCATGAGTGTTCAATATGCAGTGCCAAGTTCACTTCTAGTCAGGCTCTCGGCGGCCACATGCGGTGGCACCGCCCTCCGAATCCACAGGAGCTGATGAATAAGGGAGGAATTCGAATGGAATTTCTCTGGATCTCAATCTCCCTCCTCCCTGTGATGATGATGAAGGCAATATCGCAAAGTCATCTTCCTCCGTTTCACCGACAAAGATGATGCTTTCTCTTTTGGCAGCAAAACACCGACTCTGATGTTGATATCTTCCCTCCTTAATTATTATTACTAATCAGATTCTAACTAACACATGTCACATTAATTTCTTCTCTCCTAGGTTTTTATTTTACTTTTATTAATTTTTTATTTTATTCATCATTCATTCTTCATCCATTTATTTTCTTTTTGTACATGCACATGTATTTAAGAAAAGTGGTATATTAGTCTGGACATCCCAGGGTTGCGAGGCTTTAAGTAGCCCCAAGCAGGTCTTGTACCTTACACTCCTGGTGTAGAAAATAATGGCACCATACTCACTTATATCTTTCATAAATGTAAATGTGCATTTGATCAATGGATAAAAAAAATTCCGCTTTTCTACTTAATAAAATCATGCATTCATGAAACACCCAAATTTCTTAAACAACGTTTCTTTGCATTCATCATTAAGGTGTGCTAAGATTTTGCATTACATGTATAAATATGCTTAGGATCATTCATATGTATGGTATACAAGTTGGAAAGAAATAAATGGTTGTGTGTTATGTGATAGTAATTCACTTTAATTATTCCTAAGATGCCTTTCTTATTAAATAGGTTTATTTAGAGCAAATATAAATTTATAGTTAATTAAAACACATAATAGAACATTCACTAAAGGAAAATCATTAATGAATCTACCTTGGAAATTACTTAAGGTAGGGATGAAAAAGAAGTTCTCTTCTCTTTTCTTCTGTTTACAATACTTAGTAATTAAATGTAGGTTCATTCAAGCCAAATCGAATCATCAAATAAATGACAAATCAACTAAATCACTTAAAATGAAACCACCCCTCTAAGTTGAATTTTTCAACACTTAGAATATTCCAACCTTAAAGCCTAACTAAGACATGCCACGCAATCCTTAAATGGCACACACATTAGGCTAAGTCACCATTTATAGCTCTATGTTAGGGAGATGCATGGTTTGATGCCTGATTTTATTTTGTGATATAATTTTTATAGACTGGATGTTAGGGTGTATGTGCATAGATTAGATGGTAGGACAATCTTAGTCTAACCATGTCTTTTGTAGAGGATTGTGCTTAAGGGGCGTTGTAATAAAAATATTAATACTTTTATTGTGTAGGTTGCTTATACCCCTAAGCATGATCCAAAAGAGGCCAGGTGGACTTGGTTGCCTATGTGTGGGGTGTTAAGTCCAAATTATTTATATACATGCTTGGGATGTGTGGTGTGTTTAGCTAATCTTTATTTTGCAGATTTTAGTTAGATTTACTTTTCCCATTTTCATGTAATTTTTGTAATTAAGATTTGGAATGAATGTTATGGGGGATTAGGATGAAGATTTGTTATAAGACCAAGTTTTATGTACCATGTGAAGCCTTAGAGCAACCACATCCCAACCAACCAAAAGAAGAAAGAAAGAAGAGAAGGAAAGAAACGAAAGAAAAAAGAAATGAAGAAATGAAGAAAGAAGAATGAAGACCCCCATAACATGAATTCATTTTAAATGTAATCATTCATTCGTAATCCGAGTTGTATAAGGGTAGAGCTCAGCTACCTATTTCTTTTTGGGTTTTTGTAGTGGAGCCTGACCACAAAGGCCTTTAATTCTATTGCGCTAGCTTTATACAATTGTTTGATGTTTGTTTAGCTTGTGCATTAAGATGACATAATTTTCCTAGTTTCTTCATTATTTGATGAAAGACCTAGATGTGATTAGGCTCCTAGGGAAAAATAAATTTTCTATATAATTAATCAACTCAAAATTAAAAATTAAATAACTCATAACCTCACCTAAAGCATAGGACATAAATCAAGAGAAAGATTTAGCAACCCCTTAGCTGGATGTTGTATGTCTCACATCATGCATAAAAATCTTCTTGCTTCACTCTTGTTTATGGAGGGCTTCCACCTTTGCCAGATAACATGGCTTGACCTTTGAAAGCCATGATGGAAATACACCTCCTTCTTGCTAATTTTGGCCCATAGCCAATTTCTCATGCATTAGGCATATGAATCCCATAGCCTGTGTCAAATAAATTATCCAAAAATCAAAATAAAAACTTAACAAAATTTGCATTAGATTTAAGTCATTATTCATGCCGTATATGATCTAGTCTCTTAAGAGTCTGTTTAAGGACTTAGTCTCTTTTCTAAATAAATAATAGCTTAGTTATCTTATAAAATCATAAGGCTTGTCTACATGTATTTAAAATCGTAGGAGAAGTTAGTTGGCAGTCACCCCTAAGCGATTGTAAGTCCAAAAGTCACGTAATTTATCCTCTCTTATGGAGGTAAACCATATGCTCATTTTTTCCTTAGATTTAGGTCATTCTTTGGCCCTTGCCGAAGCTCCCTAGATTTAGGATCTGAGATTGTTGTTTCCCTTTGCGGGCTATAAGCAAAAATTCTCACCTCTTAGGAATTTCCATGATCTTGTATTATGAAATTATAAGTCCTAGATTTTTAATAAAAATTCAATTCAAACATATAATTTCTCTCAAATTCAAAAATATAAAGCCCAACCATAGGATAGTTTGGGATGTTCGATAGGTTTCCTAACATCGTGGGCATCACCTACTCATCTCCCCTTGGTTTTGATAATAACTCCTTCCCTTTGATCAATCCCATTTGATCTTCCAAAAATAATCAATTGATTGATAGTCCTATCTTTAGAATCTTTGAAGTCAATGATCATTTACCTTAATTGAGAGTGTTCTTAAGGATTCTTATTCCTTAGGATGTAATTAATTATGGGGGCTTGCCTCCATAGGGAACTTAACAAACCTAGTTTAAAAAAACCCTACTTTATTTTTTCATGTAAAGTAGGAGAAGAATCTTTAGTACATTCGAAGACCCATTGTCCTTAGGAGTCTTTATTAGGTGGTTAGGTTTATTATAGGACGATGACTTCTGTCTTTTGAGATAATACATCATTCCTCAATGTCATACTCAATCACCATAATAAGTACATCTCAGGATCTGCGTGGTGTCTAAGTAGCGTATTTTATTTTCATTTATTCTTTAAACACCACAATGATCAATCCCAAGGGGATTTGACCGAACCTCTTCCATACAAGTAAGAAGTCAAGTAACACTTTGACTAATACCTAGGGTAGGTCAAAAAGTCCTTGGTGGACATCCCATGACCTCTTCCATATAGGTAAGATGTCAAATAATATTTTGACTAATACCCTTGATAAGTCAAAAAAGTCCTTGGTAGGCTTCCCATGATCTCTTCCGTACAGGTTAGTGTCGTCGAATAATATTCTGATCAATCACCTCGGATAGGTAAAAAAAAGAGCAAATCACTCAAAAATTTTAGTTTACTAATGTCAATAATAGCTCTAATATGATGATATAAGAAAGAATTAAAATTTTGAATTCAAGAAAATAAAAAATAAAAAGGAAAGAAATGCATTCTCAACTAATACTACATGATATAAATATCATCTTCACTGCTGGAAGATGCTCCCTTAAACTCACATTCAACCCCTTCATCTCCTGAATCTGATGAAGAGTCTTCAGATACTTAGCTGGGAGATAGATTCTCTAGTTTTGTGATGTACTAAGCGAATTCCTTTTAGGAATCCTCGGATAAAGCCTTCTTCTAAACATTGGCGCTCCAAGTCCTTAACTTCTACATCAAGAATATGATTATGAGCTTCTTGAATATGATCCTCGATAGCATCACGATAAGCTAGGGAGTTTTTAAAGTCTTCCACTGCCTTCAAGGATATGAATTTTTCTTCCGCTTCTAACATAATAAGCTCCTTCTCAGAAAGACGATCTGTAATGCTTTCTTTTCAATTCAAGGCCCTTCTTCTCTAATGCAAATGTCTTGAGTCTTTTATCTTTCTGGAGAGTCTTTGTCCTCACCTCAATCAGCTCATAATAAGTACACTCCATCTCCTGATGCTAGAGAGAAAGAGAAGTTGACATGTTCACCAACTCAGTTCCACACCTAGTTTGTTGATCCTCCAAAGGTGTCACTTTGGCCTTAACACACATTCTTCGCTTGTACTAGCCTTGCAAGTATTTTATCTTAACAAATTCAGTATTCCACTCATCTAGAGTGATACTCAAATGAGGCATAAGCTCTAATGTTTGGGTTACCTATAATAAAAAAATCATAAATATTAGACTTAAAAAAGGGAAGAAAAAAAGAGAAAGAGAAGATAACATATTAATTTTGCTGATGGCGTCCCAATGCATCGTTAACACCTCCTCGGGGAATATCGGCTTGAGAGAATCCCCATTATGAGTTGAGATAGCAAAACTCTCAGAGGTCCACTGGGGGAGAACATCTTCTTCACAACCTCCACAATTATTTGACATAGTTACTCTAGCACCAGACTTCTTTTTCTTTAGAGAAGAAGATTGTTGTCACCATGACTTCGTAATGGGCTTTTTGAAAGAATTTTGTGAATATGAGGAGACCTTTCATCACCTTTATTTGATCTCTTTAGTGGAAGAGCATGAGACCTCCTTTCCTGAATATAAAGGCCAAACTTAAACATTCTATCTTCAATTATATACTTGTCAATGTGACGTAACTCATGATATAAGCTTCCTACATCAAGAATATTAAGAGTTTTTAAGATTTGATTCTCTTTAATTAGTAATGGATCTAGAAGATCATTTAATCTTCCCCATCTCTCAGGGAGACCCCACTAATTTTTCACAAAGAAGAACCCATTAAACAAAACATCTAGATGGATCCCGTGCTAAAAATTATATCCAATTTTGAATACCTCGATATGAAACACGTCCCTGAGCATCACATGTAAATCTATGCATTATGTATAAGTACTTGATGTTCAAAGTCACATCGCGCTCTCTAAAGAAGACGATCAAACAAATAATGATCACTAGAGCTCGAAATAAAAATTTTGATAAAGCTACACCACATATTTTAAAAATCTCAATCAATTCGAGAGTGAGAGCCAAAGGGAATCGCAGTCCCACATGAAAAATAACCTCAGAAATAGTAATGTATCATTACGATGGAAAGCATGAACGATCGGATTTTTGGCAACAAGAGCCACCAACTCATTTGAGAAATAAAATTCCTTAAGGAGCACCATTAAACTATCAGCTCTGATAGTGGATGATATATCATTTGTAGCTGTCATGTTATTAGTTTTCTTCCAGCTATCATCCTGTAAAAATGCATAATAAGTATAAAATAAAAAAGAGGAGAGAAATACAAAGGTCTGAGAAGTGTATAAAGTAACTCACTTACCTCAATAATTAGGCACATCTTCTCCTGACTTTATTTTTCACAAAGAGTTTTGGATATAATCTTTTTCCTACAATCTCATGAAAAATATATGTATATATATGAGTTCACAAAAGAAGCTATTTCTCTCTAATGATACTCTGAAATACTTGCTAGATTTTTTGAGTTTTTTAAAGAATGGTTCTTAATCGATGCTTCCTTGCCACATTAGTAGTTGTCAACTGTTAAACCATCCATTAGAGTTTCAAGAAAATCAGTTTCCTACAAAAAAAGTAGAATATACGGGCTTTGATCACCTCCAAACCCAGTCGGTATGATGAGGATAGTTGATGCCTCTTTCAAGAGAAAATCGGAATCTCGTCGAATGAACTACGAAGCTTGATCACCTCCAAATCTAGTTGATCAGACGAGGACAGTTGACTCTTCTTTTGAGGGAAAACTGGAGCCTCGCCATATGAATTGCAGGCCAAGATCACTTCCAAACCCGGTCAGTCCGACGAGAACAGTTGATGCCTCTCTCGAGGGAAAATCGAAGCTTCCCCATATGAACTACAGTCTTAATCAACAAAGCAAATAACATTCTTTTTAGAAGAAAAAAAAAAGAGCATTGCTAACAAAATAAAAAAAATTTAATTATCCTTAGCCCTTGAACTTCTGCTGGATAATTTCTCATCCAACGTAAGAGAATATTATAGCATATGAGAGAAAACTGTGTCTCCTTACTTGACCCCAAGGGGAGGTATTTATAGATCCACAATATGGGAAAAGAAAAGACATTTAGAAATATTTAGATAGATTTCAAAATTTATACCCTCAAATATATTCTTCCTTTTAGAAAAGTGAAAAAATGAAGAAAATAATAAAAAATCGGAGGAATTATAAAATAAAATCCAAAATTTCATCATTTGCGCTCCTTTGCGATGTTTATGGGGCGTGTTCGTGATTGCATCATGGGTGCCTGTTGTGCACAGGAGAGCTCATGTGCGTCGTGGCTCAAGGCCACTGCGCACGTGCCACGGCACGCTCAGCGACCCTACACCGCAACCCGCGTTGCGCATCCCAGCCTCGCCTCCACGGCCTCCCATGCCATTATGCGCCATGCGCTCTCGGTGCCCCGCATGCCAACATCACTATAGGTTCGCATGTGTGCGCCTGCACTAAGTTGGCCACAACCACGCGTGTCTGCTACTCTGCTTGCCTATATATTTGTGGACTCATGCACTTATGTGACTGGTCTCTTGTGCATTCTTCTGTGATCATAGCCTTGTGCGCCTATGAAGATCTATTCTCTCAAAGTATATTTGACGCAAAGGTTAATGAACCTGCAAATTTCATTAACATAAAGGAAGTTATTAGCTGAACAATTTTCTTAAAATTATAAGCAATTATTAAAAATTATTAGTCAACTTGACCTGTATTTTTAGATGATAGAGATGATATCATCCAAAAATAGGGAGATACCTGATATGTTACTAAAAACTCTCCTAGTTGATGCACCAATCTTGATATCGAAAGCAATCTGATTATGAGTCGAGACTAGCCAATATCAAGTACTTCAGATATAATTAAAAATTTTGGGATATCAGTTCGATCTCTAAATAGCTCATAAATATGAAATATTTATAATCAAATTGAGTGTCTTGATGAGCCGGATCTAACAAGCCTAAGATCTTTTAATTTTGACTTCATTTGAGCATTCAAATACTTAAAATACATTAGATGATCGAATGAATCATTTTGAGCCATCCAATGGAGTGGTTTAGATTTTTCCTTTATTTATAGAAATATTAGTCTCATAATCTATAAATAGCCTCTCATTCTTCACATGAGGGGACGGAGGCTAAAGAAAAGAGAGAACTCTCAAACTCGAAGAATCTCAAAACATTATCAGGCCACCAGCTGACCATCGTCGGATCATCACCACAGCCGGCCACTACCATCGGTCATTGCCGCCGACCACCACTGGCCGTTGTCATTGGCCACCACCGTCGGTCATCGCCGCCGACCACCACCGACCACCACCGGTCATCACCACCGACCACCACCGACCATCATCGTCGGTCACCCGCCACCGCCGACCCTAGCCTATCACCGACGACCACCGGCGGTCCGCGCTCGACCACCGCGGATCATTCGACGCGGTCGCTGCCAGCCATCGCCGTCAGTCACCACCGCCCGATAGTCACCATATCACCTGGCCGGTTTGCCATTGGCTAAATTATTGGTCGCCGGCCCTTCTTATCGGTCACATCGGTGCCGCTGCCGGTCAGCCATCATTCATCGCATATTCCTTACCGCCACTTAACCATCTTTTGATAGTTTTCGTCAAATCATCAGACAATCACCTCAAGTAAAGCCTTCATCGCTAATCCAGTTAAGCTTGTCACAAAACTTACTCTTGTAAGCTATTATTCTCCAATTTTAGAGAAATGATAATAATCAGAATAAAAGCTGATATAGTAAAATTATTTCTAAGTGGGCGAGGCCCCGTGATTTTTCACTTCTTTTCATATAAAATCGAGTTCTAAATTTTTTTGTTGTATGTCTTTTTTTATAAAGATATATTCTTTTATTCTACTAACCCGAACTTTTATGCATGTAACAATAAATATGTAAAAAATAGATATAAATAATCGATCTTTTATGAGGCTTTTATTCAATTAGTGATGAACAAAAGCATCATGTGGATGATTACGATAAAGTTTTGCACTGATATTATTATTATTATTATTTTGGGAGAATTGTGTATTTTGTTATGTTAATATATACTTTTATCTTTTGTATCGGTAGCGTCATGGCTGAGGGCTTGTTCTTGCCTTGGGCAACTGCCTTATAGAGCTTTTTTTTTAAATAAAAGAAAATAATTCAGACCAGCCCATGTTGACATTCTAATTAATTAATTAATTAATAATATAAGTGATTAAATGAGGAATGGAATTATAGTTAGATTTTAATGTAATGTCAGATACGTGCGATGGATTTAGATATTTTGAATTTATTATTAAATATATATGATTTTTGAAGTTTGAATTGAATTGTTAAAATAAAAGAATGATTCTCGGATGGATTTGAGAATATTATGGGGAATGAGAGATTATTTTGGCTAACTTTTACTTTTTTATTTATTTATATTTTAATATTAAATATAAATATATTTGACATCTTAAAAATATGTTAATTTTATTTTTATGATGATTATCAATACTAATGAAGATGATAATGATATTTGATGATGATAATTTTTTTAAAAAATAATTAAAATAAGAATGATAAGTATTAGAATAAATAAAATAAATAAATTATGTAGTAATTATGTTTTAAAAATGGACTTATATTTTTTAAAAAATGATTTATGGTGAACTTAAATTATTTGAATATAAAAAATAAATAAATAAATAAAGATAAAGTCATAACACACTAAAATTTAGATGAAAAGATAATCATTTGCAAATCTATCTATTAATTAGAATATGGTTGACTTTTATCATTTTAGATATTTGTAATGATGTTAGCCTTTATAGTTCCATCCTCCCATCCATCAATTTTCATTTTAGTTTAAAGATAAGGACATTCTTAGATCAATTAATGGTATGTTATAAAAAGGTTATTGTTTTTTCATCTATTGAAGAAGTAGAAAGTTATCTTTGGTCATGGATTCCATAATGTATTTTGGCTATGGACATTAATTCGTTTTGTCGATTGTCGGTGAAATCTCCGGCGAAGTCTTCACACACCAAGCCCGAGGCAGTGGAATCATTGATGGGTTTGAGGAGTCTGCTTAATACAAAAATAGGTTTTTGGCAAAAAAAGGAAGGGCACTCATCATTGAGAGATGTATCGAATGGTGGAGGTGAGTCCGAGCACAAGAGGGAGGAAAGCTCCCTTGTGTGAGATTGATTGCTCCATTAACGGTGAAATGTTTTGATTTTATTTTCAAATTATACCTAATCTGTAATATATTAATCTAAAAGGCTATAGAAGAAGAAGTAGAATGCTCTAATCCTGTTTGTAGACCTTTTAGGAATTTATATGAAGATGAAGATTTTAAGCGTAATTCATATTTATATTACAAAGAATTTATCATTTTGCAAATTTTCAGGTTGATATTAAACAATTTAATTGGAATGATTTAAAAAAAATTTAATACGCATTCATGAAATTTTGTGACTTCAATTTGTAAATAAATTTAAAAATAATACAGATATTTGATAAAAAAAGTATAATAAAATACTAAAATATTAAGGTATTGAAATATGATTAGAAAAAATTATCATAAATTTGTCATTTGCTAATTTTTTTATGACTATTGTAAAGAACATTGAGCCTAAATATTTTTGTTGACTCTCAGTTTCGTCTCTTACGCACGCAAGCAATCGATCCCGCTCGAGTTCTAAACCGTTCGCGCTCGGCTCCTCCTGATCCTCTGCAAGCAACTGCAAAGACTCGCATGATCTTCCCTCCCCCTCTTCATTCGGTTGAGGAACCGAAGCCAGCCGAGCAACCACTCCCGCTCCCGATCCTCTAGAAAAAAAACCGCAAGCTCGTTTGGGATTTTCCATCAACCGCAAGATCGAAACTTCCCTCCCTTCGCTCATCTCCCTCAATCGCATGAGAAGATCCTCCTCTCTTTGTTTGGTCTCTTCGAACGTCAAGCAACCTCACTCGATCCCTTCAATCCCATAAGCCCCTTTCTCTCTTGAACTTCCTCCTTGGCCAAACTCCTTATCTCCCTCGGTTCATTCTCCATTCCAAAAATCGAGCCCCGTCTCCCTTCAAGCCACAAGCCACCGCTCTCGTCCCCTAAAATCGTTCTTCAGCCGACACCAAAGCTCTCCATTTCCTTGGTTTGTCCGTGGAAGTGATATGATTCTCCAGCTTCTTTTTCGTCGCCTAAATCTATAAGCTACCAATAGTTCCCTAAATATGACATTCTTCACACTAAGACTGCAACACAGATCGTCTCTTCTTCACCATCTCTCATGGCCAAATGCCACTTCCCTTTACTAAACACTGTATATCTTTCCCACAACCTTTCTCGCTGCCACTTTACTTCTCTATTTTCTGTGTCGAAACACAAATCACCAACCAAACTTAGCTAAGAGGCCATCTAAACACACCATCTTCCATTTGGATCTCTTGCAACACAATGCAAGCCGAGTTACACTCGTCGTAGCCTATAACACTTAATTATCTTCCCGTCCTATTGGTTATAAAAAAATTCATTTGAAAAGCTGCAACTGATCCCTTTAATTGCCATCTTTCCCCTCTCTTGTTGTAGCATCTCTCTGAACAAGAAGATTTTCTTTCATTAACCTCTCCCCTATTCTCTCTCTTCCTCTCTTTCCCTCATCCGGAATAGGAAATGAAATTGTAAGTAATTTGTGGATGTGTGAAAATAACAGTTGTGGATGTGTGATGTGAAAGTAGAAATTATATATGCATATGTTTATCTTTATGCAGATTTGAAGACCTCGTCATGCTTTGATAATGATAAATGATAGAATTTCATTACATTAGAATACCAAATAAACCAATATCTATTAGATTTGACACCCCTATGCTAAAATGCTAATGAAATGTAGACTAAATTTTAGACTTAAACAAAACAGGGGTTGAATGTGTATGAAATATTTTGTATTTACTTTTATGCATGTAATTGAAGTACTCGTTATGCTCATTAGAGCGTAATGAGAATGAAAGAACGATTGTGGTGTAAATAAGACATTTCGTGCATTAGGGCATCAAGTAGGCCAAAATAGTTCGATGTAGCTATGTGGGGATATTTATCTTCTTAAAGAAGAAATTTCTAAATTGACTAAAATTCAAGACTTAAATAAATTCAAATGAAAATCATCTAAACTTAAGTTAAACAAAGAGATATATGATAAATATGAAGATAAATATTAAATCAAAGAGAAATAGAGAGAGAACACTTAAAGAAAAATTTTGAACTCACAAAAAAATATAATAAGTTTGAAGTTTGATTTTTAACAAGCATGAAATTTGATGTAGAGTTGAGGATAAATCTATATTAGATTTGATGTCTTTTCATGTAAGTAAAGTTTCTCTTCGAACATTTGAAATGTTAAATTCGTTAACAAGTAATCAATATGAATAAAATCAATTGAATGTTTAAATAATCACATTCGACATCAAGTGAAGTAAGGATTTCAATTGAATACCAAAAGACAAATGATTGGTGGTAAGTCTAAATGTCCAATTCCAAATTGAGAATAAAATGTGTAAGAAATTTGGTAGCTTTCTTATAAGCACAAATTCAGTTAGACAACTCATGATCATTCATGAATGTAACCTTTAAAAGAACCATTTTAATTTGCATTTAAATTTGAAACACAATGAAATTTGTGATATATCTAAGTGTCTACCTTCAAAACTAATAGGATCTAGATGAAATTCATAAGAGGTTTTCACTATAATTGAATAATTTAAGTATAAATTTATTCAAAAGAAGCTTGAATTCAAATAAGCTTGCTTAAAGTATGCATAATAAACTATCTGTGCAAGAGAAAAAGTTGAATATGATAAGTTGATAAATATTTAAAAAAAATTTTAATAAGCAAAGCTGCAATATTTTTAATGAAAAATATAAACACCTTCAACACCACTAAATTCGCAACACATCTTACAAGCGAACATAAGGCATTAATTAAGGCTTCAATTGAGTCATTGCATATATTATGAAGTAAGATTAAAACTCAAATTAAAAGTCTTAAAATTATGCAAGTATTCTTAAAAACCCGCATGGGCCCTGACATAATGCTGAATGTCTAGATTCAAGTGTTTGAGGATGCTGTGGGTTAACAAAACTTAAAGATATAATAATAATATTATAAAAAATTCAACTTAGTGAAACATCTAAGAAGTTAATTATGTCATATGATAATAGATCTTATCATATATTTTTAAATTAATAGAGTTGACAGGATCTGAAATAATAAATCACCCCGATGATGGTTGTGTTGAATGATGATTTCAACCGGAGAGGATACTTCCATCAAAATGTGATTCTAATTTCAAATCAAATTTACTCAAACTAAGTATCAATATAAATATAAAATCTAACATGTCACTAAGAGTTAAATGCTTAAATGAAACTCAATCTAAAATTTAAAGCTAAAATCTAATCCACTATTGTTTGTCGGAGGTGATAAATTAAGAAAACTTTAGCTCACAAAAGAGCCAATGTCAAATCAAGTATTCTACTATGTTCACTATCAATCAATCTCATGTTAGTAAGGACGTGGCCCGTGTTCTCTGACTACGTGACTTGACCAGTGGGCTCCACATATGATGTAATTATGACCAGAGTCCTCTGATCGGGTGGTTGCCACCAAATAGAACCATTATATTACGATCACGATTGTAGCCCGTATGCTCCCCAATGGCTTTACTCTTTGAGTTATGAATCATAGGGTACACCTGATAGGGAAAAAAGCCCTCTGTCAGCTAAGGAAGACTTAAGCTTGTCTCCTTAGACAAATACCACCCAGGTCAATAATGATTACTTGTATGATGCAACCCATGGTGATAAGGATCCTTCAGTCAAGTTGGGTCGACTACCTCCTTTGACTAAGTAGACTAGGGATCACAACAGTCTGGGATGACAGAACCATGGGATCTAGAACGAGCATGTGATCGTTCCCCCCAACCATCTGTATTAAGTAAATGATGATGAATTTCATAAATTCTAAATTCTAAAACTCTATATGTTGCTACTATGCGTTATACATTAAGCTATCTAATGACTAGCCTTAATCAAAAGTTCTCTCTTAGTATTGAGAGGGGTAATTAACTATAAAAGCTTGCACCTATAGGAAACCTTGAACCAAATCTAAAGTCCTCACCAAATGAGGATGAAATCTCACAGGTAGTCTTATCGCTATTCCATCACGCCTTGAAAAGTACAGATATAAATCATACTCTCTTCATTGTCAAGTGGTCAGTGATGAATTTTTGGAGCACACAGATTTCTGGCGACTCTGTTAGGGATCGAATCCAGAATCTCTAGTATGGGGTGAAATAATAATTACTAATTACTAATCCCCATCTTTCACTTTCACAGAATAGATCTTCAAAGCACTCCTTTCACTGTTCAGCTATGACGTGGTGCAAATATCTACTTAGCTAACATCATCATCAACACAAGAGATGTTGGAGCTACAATTCGATTTGGTTACGTGGATTTCCCAGCTATCATAGCTGTAACTTCTGAAGTACCCACCCATGGTGCACTCGTCCAAGGTCATGCTAGAAGGCCTTAGTTTACTGAAGCTCCTACTCATCATGCTCACTAATCAATTCAGCAATCAACCACTGTTAAGGAGATCTCTTGACAGAGAACTTCAATTTTTGAAAGATTGGGTCAATCTGAAGCCTCCGTAATAAAAAGAATTGTTAGTGGGAAAACTGTGTCTTTGATGCCTCATGGTATAATTGCTTTCACCAACTGAAACCTTTGTACTTGGAAGACATGACTTTGAAGCTTCCTCATCAAAAAGCAAATTAACTAGAAGGCAAAGAAGAAGAAGAAATGCTGAGCTGAGGGCTCAACAAATCCCACTTGAATGACCTAGTGAATAAACAATATTACGGCCAGGAGCGAGTATTCCTACCCATAATAACTTTGATAATCTAAAATGGGTAAAAAGGAATAGCTCTACTAGTGAGATGAAGCAGTCTTTCTGGACTCAACAACGAAAAGCTCCACCACCATAGAGGAGATAACCTGAAACACTATTTGCTAGAATACACAACATCCTTAAAGTAGCCAAGGACAAAGGCTTAATGAAAAGAAAGTTTCAAGTCCTACAGTGATTGGAAATACTGAAGCCCCACCAAAGCATCACGCTAAGTATGCTTCGCATGGTGAGCATTAGAGCATGACACTTAGATCGTGTATTCAAGAATCTACTGTCGAAAGGTCCCAGCGAAAGGATAAGCAAGTATGGGGGCCAATGTCTCATGATCAAATTCTAAAGAAAGAAAGAGGTGTGACATCTCATACACATTCAAAAATTTACCTAAAAAATAACTCATCATAAGTGGATATGCAAAAGAAGGAATATCACTGATAAAACTTATGATGGTCGACACCATGGAGAATTCTCTAGGGGATCCCGTCATCAATTAGATGCACCCTAGCAGGAGAAAGTTGATTATGATCGCAGTCACCTAATGGAAGAAATCTCTGTTCCTTATAACAAACTAGAGATTCATTAGGAGTGCCAATCAGAAGTTCATGTGCAAAAAGAGGACGATGAAGAGGACACTATGGAAGTGGAAGTCATCTATATGGTCAGAGATATAGATGAACTTTCTACTCAACATCACCAACAAAATGAATCCAGAGAACCTGAACCTGAATTTGATGTTTATGAAGGGAGTCTTCACAAAAGTAGAAGATGGATCTTCAATCTCTACTGAAGAGGAAGAAGAAGAAGTTCAAAATGAGAAAGAAATCATGGGAGTTGAAGCTGTTTATATGGTTAAACGAGGAAATGATCAACTTGGTTTATGCTTTTACAGTCAACATCGTCATTCTGCCCCAGCAATAATTGTCCCTACAAATACACAAGGAGAAGGACAGTTAAGTTCTTCCCCTAAAGATGAGCAAGGAGCAGAACAACAATAAGAAATAGAGAATGAAGAAGAACCGGTACTTATTGATGTCATGGCGCTAGCTAGAGAGCAAAGACAAATGTAGCATTGTGGTGAAATATTTTGGCCTTCATCTATCCTTTTGAAGAGGATAAATGAAAATAGAAATATACGACTTTTAGTTGGGACACCACATAGATCCTAGATGTTCTTATTATGGTGATCGGGTATGACATTGAGGAGAGGTGTACAATCTCAAAAGACAGAAGTCACCACCCTACAATGGACCTAATCACCTCAATAAGGACTTATAAGAATAATGAGTTTGCATATGTACTAGAGATTCTTCCCCTACTTTACATGCAAAAGTAAAGTAAGATTTATTTTAAATCGAGTTCATTAAGTTCCTTACAGGGGCAAGCCCACATAGTTAATTACATCCTAAGGAAGGGGATTCCTTAGGAATACTCTCGATTAAGGTAAATGATCGTTGTCTCCAAAGATTTCAATAGGTAGGACTATCAATCGATTATTTTATTTTTTTTTTTTTGGCAAATCAAGTGGGATCGATCAAGAGGAGGGAGTTCTTATTGAAGCCAAATGGAGGTGAGTAAAGGATGTTTAGGATACTAAGAAGCCTAGTAAACATCCCAAACTCTCCTATGGTTGGACTTTACATTTTTTAAATTGAATTACTTTTTTGAGTTGAATTTTTATTAAATGTTTTAGGGCTTATGATTCCATAATACAAGGTTATGAAAATGCCTAAGAAGTGAGGATTTATGCTTATGGCCCATAGATGGGAGAAGCAACCTCAGAACCTAAATCTAGGGAGCTTTGGCGAGGGACAAAAGCATGACATAAATCTAAGGAAAAAATGGGTATTTGGTTTACCTCCATAAGAGAGGACAACCACCCGACTACTTAGACTTACAACCGCTTAGAGGTGGCCTCCAACTAACTCCTCCTACGATTTTAAATTCATATTGACAAGTCTTATGCATTATGTAAGATAACTAGGCTATTATTTATTTAGAAATAGACTAAGTCCTTAAACTCACTCCCTAAAGAGACTAGATCATGTAAGGGCATGCTTCAAATGACCTAAATCTAATGCAAATCATATTACATGTTATTTTTATTTTTGGACAATCATTTGACTCAGGCTTATAGAATTTATATGCCTAATGCATGAGAAGTAAGATTATTGGCTAAAATCAGTGAGAATGGAGGAGGTGTGTTTTCACCATGGCTCTCAAAGGTCAAGCTACATTTCTCTGGTTAAGGTGGAAGCCCTCCAATCAAGAGTAAAACAAGATACTCATCTAGCTAATGGGTTGCTAATTCTTTTATCTTATTTTAACTTAAGCTTTAAATGAGGTTATGAGCTATTTATTTTAATTTTTGAATTGATTAATTTGGTAGAAGATTTATTTTTCTCTAAGAGCCTAATCATCATCCAAGCCATACATCAAAGCAAGGAAGAAACTAGAAAAACTATGCCAGTTCTAAAGCACAAGCTAAAAAAATATCAAATATTTTATGAAGCTAATGCAAAAGAATAAAATGCCATGTGTGGTCAGGCACCACCGCACAAACTGAAAAATAAATTGGGTAGCTGAGCTCTAACCTTAAGCAAGGAATTCGTGTTATGGTAGTCTTCATTCTTCATTTCTTCATTTTTCTTTTCTTCTTTCTTCTTCTTATCTTCTTTCTTCTTTGGTTCTTTTTTTTGGATGGTTGGAAGGTGGATGCTCCAAAGGCTTCACATGGTATATAAGGCATGACCTTATAACTAATGCTCATCCTAATCCCCATAACAATCATTCAAAAATCTTAATTACAAAAATACATGTAAAGAAAAAGTAAATCTAACTAACACCTGTAAAATAAAGATTAGCTAAACAAATCATACAAATCCAAAGCATGTATATTAATAAATTGGACTTAGCATCACACATATGGGTAACTAAGTCCACCTGACCTATTTTGGATTATGCTTAATGGTATAAGCAATCTACACAGTAAAAGTAGTTACATTTTTATTACAGCACCCCATAAGCATAATCCCCTGCAGAAGATAATGAATAGACTAAATTGTCCTACCATTCATTCTATGCACATACACCCTAACATCTAGACTAAAACATCACATCATAAAATAAAAGCAAACATCAAACCATGCATCGCCCTAACATAGGACTAGAAGTGGTGACTTAGCGTAAGGTATGTGCCATGTAAGGTTTGTGTGGTATGCTTAGCTAGGCATTAAGGTTAGTATTTTCTAAGTGAGAAAAGGTTCAACAAGGTTCAACTTAGAAGGGTGGTCTCATTTAAGTTGTTTAGTTGATTTGGACTGATTTTATTTGATGATTTGATTTGGTTTGAATGAACCTACTTAATTACTAAGGTTGTAAAGAGAGGAAAAGAGAAGAGAACTTCTCTTTCCTCCCTACCTTAAGTGATTTCTAAGGTAGATTCATTAATGATTTTTGTTTAGTGAATATTTTATTATGTATTTTAATTAATCCTAAGTTTAGATTTTCTCCTAAGCATATTTATACATGCGATGCAAGTATTTAGCACACCTTAATAATGAATGCTAAGAATGTTGCTTAAGGAAAATTGGAATGTTTCATGTATGCATGATTTTGTTAAGTAGAAGAGAGTAATTCTTTTATCCATTTTTCATATGCACATCTACATGTATAAAAGACATAAGTGAGTATGATGCCATTGTTAACCAGAGAATCATGTACAAGACCAACTTAGGGCTACTTAAACCCTCACAATCTCGAAGTTGTCTGGAATAATATACCACTTTTCTTAAATACATGTACATGTACATGTAGAAAATAAATAAATGGAAAGAGAATCATGCAAAAAAGTTTATGTTTGTTTGTTAAGTAGAAGAGGGTGACTCTTTTATCCATTTTTTATATGCACATTTACAAGTACAAAAGACAAAGTGAGTACAGTGTCATTGTTAAGCAAGGGTGTATGGTATATGACCTATTTAGGGTTATTTAAAGCCTCGCAATCCTGGGGTTGTCTAGACTAATATACCACTTTTCTTAAATACATGTGCATGTATGAAAAGAAATGCATGGAAAGAGAATCATACAAAAGTTTGAGTTGGTTGATTTATTTTGTTTATGCAATTTATATGTGCAAATATAGATGTCCTTCTTAAATAATAGTATAGGAATGAATAGAAAAGGAATTAGGCAAGTGTTATGTTCTTTTCAAATTAACTATGCACTTTGTCAAATCCTATTCAAAACCATACTAAAAGAAAAGAGAAGGAAGGCTACACTATGCACATCTTCATATTTATATCCACATACAAGCTTATAAATAATTATAATTAGCACACTTTCAGTTTTAGGTATTTGATTTAAAGATTTTGAAAATATTTTTGAATTTAATAGTGATAATAGCCACTCATATTTTAACTTTAGCCAAAACATGTAATTTGACACAGGGAAAATATTTCATTTTGATTTTGATTTTGAAAATCATGAATGTATGATTTTCATATGACATATACATTTAGCATGCTAGGAAAAAAATAAAATGATGTAAGCATGTAATTTCATTCACTCTAATTAATTCTTAAAGACAATCTTATGAAGTAAGATCATTTAAAGAGAATCAAAAGTTGTTTAAAGAGACTTTCATTTTGCTTTGAGTTTGATTTGAATTTGAAAAGTGTGAGAAGGTTTGCTGGTCCTTACCCATTTCACATGTGTGTATTATTTTAGTTTAATTTTAGGTGATTAGATTAATTGTATGCTTTGGTTAGGTTAATGTGTAGATTAAGTTTATTAATTACCCCTTACCTATACCACTTTAACATATTTAATCAAATAATTATGAGCCAATGTATGACATAAAACCACAAGAAATTTAAATCAATAATGCATCCTAAGAAAGAAAGGTACCTAATGCAATTGGCTCACAATTAATGATTAATTAAACTAAAAAGGTTTAATTTAAGTACTTTCAGTATGATTTTCTTAAATTTACTTAGGTTATTAAACACCTAAGTATCTACCCAAGAAGAATTGATTAAGTTTATAGATTAATTTTGGTTTTGAGAATTTGATTTGATTAATTAAGTTGATCATTAGTAGATTAACCTTTAATTAGATTTGGATTTAAGGAAGAAAGGGAGTTTAGGGAATAGCTTAAGGAAAATATCCCAAAATTATTCCATAAACCTCCTAATCACTTAAACAATATTTAATTATCTTAATAAAGGAATTAAACCACTGTTCACATGCTTAATTAGCCTTAATTACATTAGGAGAGTGATTAGGGTTCACTAATTAATTTCTTTGATTAACTCATTAATAAATTCCAAGAAAATTAGGGGAGATAGAATTATCCCACTAAATATGCCTGAGAAGTTTGTAATTAGTTAATGAAGTCATTAAGGAGTAATCAAGATTATTAAGTTTTCAAATAAATCCTAAGTAAAGAAATCTATTATTCAAATTCAATTAAAAATAATTTTATTGGATTCTCCTCTCCATTATCTTTAAAATGAACCTGAGTTTGTATTTTTTAGATTTTTTTATAATTAGTTATGAATTTATGCAGTTTCAATTGATTTAAGTGATTTTTATGAATTTTGCTAATTTATTTTATTAAAATAAATCATTTAACACTCAAAATTCAATATCTTTTAATCTAGAGGTCATTTTGACTTGAAATTTTTATGGTATGTGTATTTTAACATCAATTTAATCTCTAAATTTCAACTTAATCTCAAATGTATTTTTGGTTTAATTAAAGAAATTTGATTTTTACTAAAACTCAAATTAAGCTCAAAATATTCAGTGAAATTTAGGGATTTTATGTTAGTTAGATTTCTCTTGGAAAGACAAATCCAACGAGCCCTTGTTTGCAATTTTTAGTTTAAGTATTTTATTTTCTATAAATTTTTAAAGTTTCAAGTGATTTAAATTAATTTTTTAAATCAAAAAATCCATATGGTGGTGATGGCGCGCGGATTGGCCACGATTGATGTGGCACATGGCATGCGTACGCGCGTTTAATTCGTGTCAGCATTATTTGAGAGGAAAGGCGGTCAGCCAAGAGTGACGCGGTTCTCGGACCGTCGATCCGTCGATGGTCCGATCGAATCATATAGAGGAGGCGGTGCACGATCGGCATGATCGAGCCCGTCGATCCGTGCGTGTCGGATGGTCATTGCATCAGCGATCAAGCCGAATCACATGATCCATGCGTGATCCGATCCGTATGACGGATCGAGCGGCTCACTCACCGGGTGAATAGTAAATATGGCTATTTTTTTGGAAAATAGAGAATTTCTAAGTGAAAACTTATCCAAATGGACTCATTTTCACGCTGATTTATACTAAAAAAATTCTATTTTCTAATTGGGATGATTTTAAGTAAAAATGCGAGCTTATCTAGGGTAGATTCCTAAAAATTGCGCAAAAACCATCACAAAATGAGGGATCCTAAGGTCAACTATGGTTTTTGAAGGTTACCTCACCGAGGATGATTTCTAGCAACGGTGATGACTCGAGCATGTTATTGAGTGAGGGAAGAGGCCTTGGAATGAGCTTTGATCTTCTCCTTTAGGTTGAAATGAAGTTTCCTCCTGTGAGCATCATTTCCTCGCTAAAATCCACTTAGTTATGAAGTATTTCTCTCCAAAATGAAGTGGGGGTGATTGCCAATGGCTTTGGGAGCTCTAGGAGGAGGAGAATGAGAGAAATGTGAGTTTTCTTCAGCCACTAATGCCTTGGAATCAAAAGTGAACGAAAATGAACCTTTTGTTTAAAATTTTGGCTCTAAACTCATGTCATTTGGCTTGGGGTCATTGGGAATGGAAGAGAATCATCCTAGGTGGATCCCTATGGTTAGCTAAGGCATGGAAAGTGGCTGCCATGAAGGACAAATGGGTGTCCTAGCCAAGGGGAGGTGAGTGTCCTTCATGCCAAGTGTTCCAATGGGAGAGGTGAGGTGATTTCACCTCCCCATGAGTCATGGCTGCCCCAACCACTCCTTAGGTTAGAAAATCAATATCCTTGATGTGGACCAATGGATGAGTGCCAAGTGGCTAAGGAAGATAAATGATCACTTGGGAAAGTGTCTTTTCTCATGGGATTTCCTTGACCCAAGGGAAAAGTGGTCATTTGACATTGAATTTAATTTGGGCAGATTTGAAATGAGTCAAAAGTAAGTTGGACCAAATTTCATGTCATTTGAAATTCATTTAGTTTAATTTGGGTTAATTTGATCAATTTTGGTCAAATCGGGTCAAAATGGGTTAGATTAACAATTGGTCAAATTGGGTCAAACTAAGAGTTGGGTTAAGTTCAAATGACTATTTTGAGTATATTGGTTCAATTAGTTTCAATTAATTTGGTTTAATTTGGATTTTGGCAAATTTGATCTTTTAGGTCAATTTGGGCTAAGTTGATCGATTTGACCCAAATGACCAAATTGGCTTGAATCATAGCTTGGCTTTGATTTGGCTAATCATTTGGAATATATTGTAGGCTTTGGTTTCAATTAATTTTGATTTGGTTTGATTTCAAGTTGATTTGACCTTTTAGGTCAAGTTGGGTTCATGATCAATTGGGCTAGGTTGGGTTTAGTTGGTCAATTGGTCAAATTGGATTTAATTAAGGCTTTAGTCAAGTTTAATATGCAATTTAGAGTGAAGTTGAGCCATTGGTTGCAATCAATTTGGTTTAGGTTGCAATTTGTCTAGTTTGGGTTCATGTGGGTTAAAGGGTTGACGTGGTCAATGGGCTAGGTTGACTTGGTTTGACACAATTCATGATAATTAACAAACATTACATGAAGTTTGGATTGGCTTAATTCACTTTGATTTGGATTGAATTGAATTTTGGTTCATGTAAGCCAAATTGGCCACTTTGGGTCAAGTGAGCCAATTGGGTTTAGTTAGCTTGACCAAGGCTTGATTCAAGTTTGGTTGAACTCACATATGGACATATGATTGAAATATAAATCTATTTGCAAGTGATTTGGAGTCAAATGGGTTTCGATTCATTTGACAATTTCAAGTTCAAAGGATGAACATGAGTTTGACTTGGGTTTGATTTTTTGAATTTAGTTTTGGTTTGAGGATTGAAGTTTATGTTTCTATTTGGATTCATGATTGAATGATTGATTAAATCATGAAGAAAAATTAAGAGTTTGGCTTGATTTGAGTTTGATTTGGCTAAGATTTTGACTTGAAAGGATTAGGTTGGATTTTGATTGAATTTGATTTGATTTTTTGATTCTTGGATATTTAAATTATATAATCATTTATATATAAATGAGAATATAAATGTGTTATGAGAAAATTTTTTTAAAATTTGATTTGGATTTGAGCTAAGTCCATAAGATAGAATCAAAGGGCTTAAGAAATATTTTTGATTTGGATTTGGATTTATTGATTTGAATTTATATTTTATTTATATATGTGAATATAAATGAGAATATAAATGGGTTGTGAAAAAATTTCTTGAATTTAAATTGATTTAGATTTGATTTGAGCTAAGTCTATAAGATAGTATCAAAGGGCTTGGGAAAGATTTTTGAAATTGAATTTGGATTTCAATCATGGGTTTCGATTATTTGGAATTGATTCATGATTTGAGAAAATCCATTGAAATTGATTCAAGGTTTGATTTGGAGTTGAAGTTGATATGAGTTTGTAGTTGATTTGAGTTTTACTTGAAGGAAGGAAGTGAGGAGTTGGTTCAAGCTATAGGGTAGGAAAATTTTCCTAACACCCCTAAGACATGACCTATTCCTATGACTAACTCTTCTAAGTCTCTAGGGCTAGGTTGAGTGTTCACCTAATCACTAGATGTGTCTTAAGACTAAGGATCTCTTAACATCTAAGAGGAGTCCTATGTCTAAGATGGAGGGGTTGAGAGCTCATCCTAAAAATGAGGTCAACAAAGGGCACCCAGGTGTGACTAATAAGGAACACCGACGCATTGGTGTCAAATGATCAACAATAATCACACAAGCACTAACATGAGATGATCTACTCCTAACCCGAGGTGTAGATGGAATCCAGAGCTTAGTGCAATGTGGCTCTACTTATGTTAAGGACATAAGAGAGGGAAGGAGGAATCTAATAAGGATAGAGTATGTGAACCTTCCACTAGGGAAGCATGTTCAAGTCATCCACAAGAGGATGAGAGGTTTGATTTAAGTCTCACTGAGGAGAAATTTAATTTATTTAAATAAGTTCTAGTAGGGAAGAGGGTTGAATTTTATTTCAATTTATTGTTTATTTAATTGTGTTTATTTTGACTCCACCGGGGATAAACAAGTGAACTCTCCACTGGGGAGGCAAGTTCAAGTCATCCACAAGGAGGAAATGCTGTGAAATCCACTGAGGGATTAGAATTCTAAGTCCGCTAGGGAGCTAGAAAGATTTGCATCTCACTGAGGAGGAGCAAAAGGTTTGATTTGGATTGATTGATTATTTTAATTTTGTTTATTTCACTCCATTAAAGGAGGAGGGTTGAATTTGTTTTAGATTTTTAATTTTGGATCTTGAAATGGAATCTGTTAGTTTATAATGGATCATATTGAGTAGGAGCCATGAAGGCCTAGACCTAACTTAGATTTATCAATCCAAAGGTGTAGTCTACCAAACACATAATAGGACTAACTGACCAAAGGGGTGTATTTCGATGTGCAACAATTGTACTAGGAAGAAAGTGTAGTAGACTTACATCCTCCAAAGTAGGGACCAGTTGCTGGGTTGATCTATTGGCAAGGCAATAGATTGAACCCAACCTAGGGCTAACTATTGAGTGAGTGCCACTTAGATCAGCTGAAGGATAGTCAAGATTAATTTCATTTTTAGGTTTATTTTGATTATGATGGATCCCCTCAGTTTGCGATGGATTGCATTGAGTAGGGGCCATGGAGGCCTAAACTTAACTCAGACTTACCAACAGTCAGCTCTAAAGTATGCTATATGTTGTCAAGGGTTTCCACTGCCATCAAAGATCTTGAAGGATGGTGGAACAAAACCCTTGGGATATTGGACTACAACGAATTCCTCTGGGTAGGGTCTACCCTTTTGAACAGATGAGCTACCTCTGCTGCTTCCTTCACTGCTCTCCACCATATGTTTTATCTCTTTCGTGCATGGAGGTACTATGACCTTTCTATGTATCACTATCCCGTCCATGGGAGATGTAATTCTAACATGCAACAAACTAGGGTGGTAGGCCTCAAGGGAGTAGTAGATGAGAGCTTAGCCTTGAAGTGCTAGGACTACTGCTAATAAGTCTTCAATTCTTTTCTCCATCTTACTAATATGCTCATCTCTCTACCTTAGTTATTTATGAAGGTGTTGGGTTGAATGAGCTGTGTCTTCTTCCTCGATTACAATACCCTCTTGGCTATGTTGATCCCTAAGGAGGGAGCCCCTAGTGTCGACCATATGGACTTCCGCCAAGTCCTCCAAGAGATAATCCTCATCTGGATCAAAATTGACCCTAGCATTCTCTTCATCAGAGCAATCGCCCCCGAAGAGTTCCCTCTTCTCAGCGAAGTAGTGAGCGGCGATCTCATCTAAAGAGCGGTCTAATCATGCAAGGACAAACACTCACTACTGAGTGGTCTATGCTTACTCACGTATACATAGGATATTTTACCACTACAATCTCTATGAGGATTGTGCTCACATATGTTGATCGCCCATTATTTAATTGATAGTGAAGGATAATGATTGCTGGAAGAGACATGCTCATGGCTGCTCATGAGTGGAGTAGTGTCCCTAGGGAGATCCACTGACCATGGGGGTTGCAGAATTGTCCCCTTCTCTTTCTACGACTGTTGTAGTCACTACCTCTGATGGTGGTGGTTGTGGTGGTGCGATTGCGACACTGCAGGGTTGCCGCTCCTTCTTCACCAAGACTAAAGTAGGAGGTTGAGTAGGGGAACTTGCCCTCACCATAGTCGGTGGAGTAGATGAAGTGAGACCTTTTGGTCATAGTCGGATCACCAATGGGGCTTTCTTCTCCTAGGATGTTATCTTCTGTGCCTTTGTAGGCACAATGGATAGTGGGACTTGAATAAGTGATGGTGGGTGAGAAGTAGATTGGTGCGGTGGAGGCAACATCGACTTTCTCTGGGCAGGAGCTTCTCTCCTTTGGTGGATAGTACCCATCACTAGAATGCTATTAGTATGATCGGTGTGGGTAGTGCACTGATCAGGAAAGTCCATGAGGGCTAAGGTTCACTTACATTTGACTCTCTACTAGTAACTGCATCGATACCCCAGCCTCCTAGCCCCTCTCATGATGCCCACTCATGACATACATAAATCAAATTAAGCTCATACTTCATCTATAAGCTCCACCAAAGATAAAAAGATCTAAGGCCATCTTCTCCTATCACTGATAAGAGCCTCAAAATGAACTGCGGGTGGAGGTGAAACTGAGATCCTCCTAATATCTTTCTCTCCATCGGAATGAGAGAGGGGGTGAAACTTATTCTCTGTGATAAGAGGAGACACTATCCTAGGTAACTCCTCTACTACATACTAAGAAGCTGCCTCTAGCTCCTTAGCTATGCGGTCATGATGCCACTTGATCTTGCAGCACCGGTTATGGTGCTGAGTCCTACTAGGAGGGGTAGCATGAGATCTAGGCCCAACCTCATTGGTGGGGAAGTCTATATCTAAAGATAGGGTAACCTTCCCCTTGGAAGGAGCCAACGAGTGGGTGTTAGCCCATACTAGGGCAGAAAGGGGAACCATTGAGTGCATTGATACTAGAACTGCAACTTCTACGGGAACTGCCACAACCTTCCTCTTCAATGAGGGAAACTCTAAATTAGATGACATCTTAATCTAGATGACCAGATTCTGCCCGGTCACCACACTTCTGCTGATGTTTGTGAGGGTGGTCCCCTCACAAGTGATCCTAACCCCCTTGAAACCTCAGCCAAAATGAATGAGGTGGGCAAAGTTGGTCTGCGGGAGGCTGGCCTGATCCAAAGCCAAATCCATCCTGAAAGGAAAAGTAAACACATACTTCTGAGCTGTCACATGTGAAAACTTAAAAGACTGTACTGGCTGATCTGAGATGTATGTATGCATTTATGGAAATATAACTCATATCAAATTTCTACCTTGATATTTGTTCCAAACAAGTAATAGAAGTTTGAGTTTTGAACCCATACTCAATGATTCAAATGTGTTGAGTGGGGTTCATTGGAGAGATTTGGATATTGATGAGATTCTTTGCCATTTGATTTTGACTAAGAACCCATACTCAACCGATTTAGGTAGGTTGGGTGGGGTTCTAAAATTTGAGGAGAGATTTTCTTAGAGATATTTATGCATCTTGTTTGAAAATATTGATAGTTTGAAAGACCTCTTCTTAGCAAATTTGGGTATGCTAACAAGAGGTTGTGATTGTGTCTTTGAAATATTTTTGTTTGTTAAGATTTGATTGAGTGATATTTTAATTTGAAAATGGGGCTTCTTACTTAACAAATTTGGTATGTTAAGTAGATGCCACATTTGTTTGATTTGTGTTTGATGATGAGGCTTTCACTTAACAAATTTGGTATGTTAAGTGACAGTCGAATGTGATTGTGAGATAGATTTACTTTTCTTTGAAGATGAGAGTCCCACTTAACAAATTTGGTATGTTAAGTGAAATCTCCAAATGTGTTTGAGATATATTTGTTTTTCTTTGAGAATGAGACTCTTACTTAACAAATTTGGTATATTAAGTGAAAGCTCAAGTGTGATTTGACATGAAAAATTGGATCCTTATCTAACAAATTTGGTATGTTAAAATAGGGATCAAAAGTTGTGTTGAAAAGAGACCCTCACTTAAAAAATTTGGTATGTTAAGTGAAAGTCAAATGTGTTTATGATTTTGAAAATGAAACTTTCACTTAACAAATTTAGTATGTTAAGCAAAAGTCAAATGTGCTTATGATTTTTGAAAATGAAACTGTAACTTAACAAATTTAGTATGCTAAGTGAAAGTCAAATGTGATTATGATTTTGAAAATGAACCTCTCACTTAATATATGTGGTATGTTAAGTGAAAGTCAAATGTGTTTATGATTTTTGAAATTGAAACTCTCACTTAACTAGTTTGGTATGTTAACTGAAAGTCAGTTGTGTTTATGATTTTTGAAAATTAAACTCACTTAACATATTTGGTATGTTATGTGAAAGTCAAATGTGCTTATGATTTTTGAAAATGAAACTCTCACTTAACAAATTTGGTATGTTAAGTGAAAGTCAAGTGTGTTTATGATTTTGAAAATGAAACTCTCACTTAACAAATTTGGTATGTTAAGTGAAAGTCAAGTGTGTTTATGATTTTGAAAATGAAACTCTCACTTAACAAACTTGGTATGTTAAGTGAAAGTCAAGTGTGTTTATGATTTTTGAAAATGAAACTCTCACTTAATAAATTTGGTATGTTAAGTGAAAGTTAAATGTGTTTATGATTTTTTTGAAAATGAAACTCTCACTTAACAAATTTGGTATGTTAAGTGAAAGTTAAATGTGTTTGTGACTTTTGAAAATAAAACTCTCACTTAACGAATTTAGTATGTTAAGTGAAAGTCAAATGTGTTTCAGATTTTTGAAAGAAAATGAACTTATTTAACAAACTTAGGTATGTTAAATGGAGTTCAATTTGTTCTTATGATTTTCAAAAAAGAGGGTTCTCATTTGATATACTTGGATATGTCAAATGAGCTCCCAATGTTTTTGAAGTCCAAGACTTTGGCAAGAAGGAGTTTTCTCAGACCAATGCAAATAGAATTGAATTTGCTCTACCTTCTCTAAGAGAAGGGGAGCTCCCATTTGATAAATTTGGGTATGTCAAGTGGGGGATTCAAATATGCCTTAACTTCTCTTTTATGTGTGTATGATTTATTGCTTTTCAAAAAAAAGGGTGAAAACTTCAACTCTAGCACATGTGAAGTATGCTAAGTGGAGTTTCAATTTTATATTATAATTTAATTAAAAAATAGAATCTCCATCCAACAAATTTGAGTGTGTGGGATGGGGATAACCATTTCCAAAGAAAATGTGCTTTTTAAAAATACATTAAAATTATTGATTTTTCTTTTTAAAAAGGAACCTCCCTGTAATAATCATAGGATTTGTTGAGCGAGGTTTGGTTATATGTGTTTTGTTCCCTTTTTTTGAAAATTTCTTATAAATTTTTGTAAAGATTTTTTATTATATGGATTTGAAAAAGTGCTTTTGGAAAGACATGCTATTTGTAGAGGGTTTTATTTTCTTATTGTTCATAGGATGAACCATACCTTATCATCAGGATGGTGAAGAGGTTCTTAATTTTGGTCATCTCCTTTGTTTAATTAAATTTTTTTTCTATTGGGGAACAATAGGGATTTTAAGACCTACATGAGTGAGGTCCTAAAACCTAAAGGATGTTGGTGAGCTTTGCTTAAGGATGAAATAAGCTAAGTGCCAATAGAAAGAATGATAGTCTCGCCTATATAAAATATAAGTCCACTATTGTTGTTTGGAAATAATGATTGTATACTAAAGATGGAGAGAGGAACCTTCCCCAATGGAGTAGCCAGAAAAATCTGTGGTGTTTATTTTTAGGATGTGGGACACCACGCAGATCTTAGGGGGTACTTATTGAAGTGATTGAGTATGATATTAAGGAATGATGTGCTATCTAAAAGATAGAAATCACCACCCTATAATAGACCTAATCACCTAATAAGGACTCCGAAGGAAAGATGGGTCTTCGAATATATCAGAGATCTTTCCCCTACTTTACATGAAAAAGTAAAGTAGAGTTTATTTTAAGCCAGGTTCGTTAAGTTTCCTATGGAGGCAAGCCCCCATAATTAATTACATCCTAATGAATGGGAATTCCTTAAGAATACTCTCGATTAAAGTAGATAATTAGGGTCTCCAAAGATTTCAAGGTTACGACTAAGGATTGATTATTTTAGAAAATTAAATGGGATAGATCAAGGAGAAGACTAATTTTTGGAATCCAAAGAGGAAAGTAAATGCTCATGATACTAAGAAGGCTAGTGAACATTCCAATCTACCCTATAATTGGGCTTTATATTTTTTGAAATTGAAGAGAGTTAATTATTTGAGTTGATATTTAATTAGATTGCAAGGGCTTACAAAAATACATGTTAATGCCAAGCTAGGGTAGATTGGAATGAACCCACACTATTTCTTAATATCATACTCAATCATCTTAAAAAGTACATCTACAGATCTACATGGTGTCCCCTTAAATATACACACAAAGCACACCAAACCAAATAAATAAATAAATAAACACCACAACCCCTTAAGCACAATCTCCTGTAGAAAATATGATTAAGCTAATCATGGACTAACATCCAGTCTATAAAATATACATAATAACATCTAGTCTACAATAATACATCACAAAACAAAACATGCATCAAACCATGCACCACCCTAACATAAAGTTGGAAATGGTGACTTAATCTAATGTGTGTGTATTAAGGCTTGTATGGTATGTTCTAACTTGGCATTAGAGTTATCATTCTCTAAGTATGAAGGACATTTAATTAAAAAGGGTGATCTCTCTTTAAGTGGTTTAATTGATTTGTAAGTTTTACTTAATGTTTTCTTTTGTTTCATTTAATTTATATTAAACAACTAAATGTTATAAAGAGAAGAAAAGAGAGGATCACTCTCTTTTATCCCTACCTTAAGCCACATCTGAATCAAGCTAATTGAGTGGATTCTCTTTAATTAATGGCTTATTACATATTTTATTTTAATCCTAAGTTTAGGTTCACTTTAAATAATCTCATTCAATAAGAAAAGCATCTTAAGATTAATCAGAATTAATTATTATCACATAACACATGTTTATTCAATTCTTTCCTTCATCTATGGCATACATATGATTAAGCCCTAAACATAACTATACATGCAATTTATATCTTAGCACACTTAAAAGATGAATGTAAGTAAATGTACATGGAATTTATATTTCATTTGGTTGAATTATTTTGTCATATTAATTTAAAGCTCTATCTAAATTCTTATACAAAAGCATAACAAAAGAACTCTAAATCCTATGACTAATCAATCCAACCACTTGAACAAAATATGAATGCATGTCATTTTAATAGAAAGAAGGTGTGTGTGTGTGTGTGTGTGAGGAGGGTTCATTCATTAGCTAAATACACATTCAAATGTATTTAAGCAAGTACGTCGTCATTGTTCTACACCTGGGGAGTGAGGTAGGGACCTCCTTGGGGCTACTTAAAGTCAGGCATCCCCGAAATGTCTAGACTAATATACCTGCTATTCTGAAATACATATGGAGGTATGAACAACTATAAGAATAGAAAAACCCATGCAAAAGTATAATTTAATTTATTTAATTTTTATAAATGAATTAAAGCTCTATCCTAATTGTAATGTCAAGATGTATAAGAATGAAATCAAATAGGTACGTCACCATTATTTGGCACCAGGGGAGTGAGGTAGGAACCTCCTTGGGGCTACTTAAAGCCATGCATCCCCGAAATGTCCAGACTAATATACCCATTAACATTCAAACTTATGAAAATCAACATATGAATGTAAGAAAGAGACTTCACTTCATACACTAAGCTTATATTCACATGCACCTCCTATGTATATGTAACTAAAGTCATAATATATATTAGTATTCATTAATAAGCTTTAGAAAATATATTTGAGATTTAATAGTGATAATAGCCACACATATTTCTAATTAAGTCAACACATGCAAATTTAACATAAAAGAAAACATTTTATTTAATTAATCTTTAAAAGAAATGAATGAATGACTACAAGTGGCATACAATATTTTAACATGATTGGAAAGAAATAAAGCAACACAAGCATGTAATTTTATTTAATCCAACTAATTCCTAAGGACAATCACATTAAACAAGCTTATTTAAAATAAACCATAATTTCTTAAAGCCATTTTTGATTTCATATTTGATTTGATTTAAGGGATGTGAAAGAGGTTTGCTAATCTTAATCCCATTCCCATGTGTGAGCAATACGCAACTGAACGAAGCAATTAAATTGATTTAATGGTTTAATTAGGTTGAGGTATGAATTAAATCAATTAATTAAACCCTTACCTACATCACCTTAAGTTAATGAACTGAATAATGATTAGCCAACATGAGATGAAACCATATAGAAAAGCAAATTAACAATGCCCCTAAGAAATGAGAGCGGCCTAATGTAATTGGCTCATAATTAATAGTTAATTAAGCTTAAGGGATTTGTTCAATTACTTTTTGATTTTCTCACACATGTAAGCTAATCATAATTTCATTAAATTTCTTTAGACTATTAAATATCTAAAAAACTACCCAATGTTGATTAATCAAAGTTAGGAATGAATTAGATTTTTAAATTAATTAAGCCCTTAATTGGTTAATTAAATCCTTTGATTATATTTTAATTAGGATGATGAATTTAACTTAGGGAAAGAGATTAAGGAAGAGGCCTCAATCCCAATCCCTAAGTCATTTCAAACAACTAATTAGGCTCTAAAATAATTAGACTCTCTTTCGTTTTAATTGATTAATTAAGTGGCTAAATAATTACTTAAACTCTAATTTAATTTGAAACAAATGAAGAGGCTTAATGAAATGGTCATAAAAAGTAAACCTAAACCATTTCCCTAAGACTTCTCATAGTTAACAGATGGCAATAAGCTTAATTAGTAGATTAATTTACTATTCATTTGCTTAATTAATCATGAATTTAATGAAGAGGGTAATTAAGGTTCAATCAACCAATTTCCCTCTTTAAGCATCTAATAAAGTCCAAGAAAAATGGGGGAGGCAGAGGTCATCCCCCTAAACATGCTTTGAAACTTCAAAGTTAATTAGATGCTTAATCATGGAGTAATTATGCTAATTACCTTTTTAATTAAACTCAAATTAAGCTAAAATCACTATTCAAAATAAATTAATGACATTTTTAATAGATTCCCCTCTAAAATACCTTTAAAATGAGCCTTGTTTATATTTTTTTGGATTTTTCTATAATTAGTTATGAATTTTGGAAGTTTTAGTCTTAAAAAATGGATTAATTAACTTAATTAAAGCCCTAATCTTGTCGGTGCCACATGGTTACTGATGCTACATGTTGACACGTTGCGCTTTCCACATGAAATAATGATTTAAGTTGTCTCATGACGTGACTGAGTCAGCCGGAGGCAGACGTGCTTTCTCATGGACTGTCTGATCTAAGATTGGACGACCATAATTAAGTCCTACAGTTAAAGAGAAAATAGAAGGGATCTATGTGTGATATAATCAAAGCTATTTTGATCATGCAGAATGGATGACCTATGATTTATCTCCTATGAGTGATGAGCGATGACGCTTATTTGCCATTGATCGCTCAGTCCAAGCTCACCCGAGCTAGGATCCACTCAAAACTAAACCCACACCTTCGTACAAAGGATCTACAAGGATCCAAATGTTAGGATGGGCTCAAATGCCTACTTAACAAATCTCTAAACTATTTTCATACAAGGATCAGTTTTAATGGCATACCTCACTAGAGCTTGTGATCGATAGTTCCAACAATTGAGGAAGCTTCATTTGGTAGAAATGAAGCCTTGTTGAGTGACACGAGCTTGGAGTGGATTAGTTTAGAGGCTAAGATCCTTCCTTTGAGCATTCGGTCTTGATCAAACTTGTTTTTGGAGTGGATTTGGAGCTCAAGAAAAGGTTTGAATGGCTTCGATGACACGAGGTTGGTGTGTGTGAGTTTAATTAAAGTTTGGTTGAGACATGGATGAGTTTGAATCAAAGGAGGGATGTCCTATTTTGGCTACTCATGGGAATGGAGAATTCCAGCCAAGAGAAACTCAGAAAGGCTTGGGGAGGCTCTCTAGGATTTTGAAAACACTTGGGAAGCTCAATGAGTTTGAATGGTGATAATCCATGTGAGAATTGAGTATACCCCCCCTTTCTTGTGGATGGATGAGATTGGTTCTTGATTTTGGCTAGTTCATCCTTTAACCCTGAGGAGATCACCATCGACTGTGGCATGCCAGTGAGGAAGTATGGCAGCCAAGGCAAGATATGGGGTGATTGAGTTTGCTTATTCATCTGGGTGCTCACGTATGAAGGGAGGTGACTTGGTTCACCTCTCATTGGTCCATGGTGAGTCCTAGTTGTTCTAGGTATGCTCCATATGGAAATTAGATGGCTTCTCTAGTGATGGGAGAGTAAACTTTGCTTCTTATGGAAAGAATCTAATGCAAATGAGGTGTGTAAAATGGTGAATTCTCTTGGGTGGGGTCCACTTAGTTTTTGGGATGATTTTGGGCTAACCTAGGACCAATTTGGGTCAGGTTTGGTTAGCCATTAGGGTCCCGTGGGTTGGTTTTGGGTGCTTTAGCTTCATTTGGTCAAATGGGTTCATATGTGTTCATGTTGGGTTGGGTTGATCAATTGGTCAAATTGGGTCAAACCAAGGCTTGGGTTAGTTTTAAATGATGATTTTAAGATTTTTGGTTCAAGTGGTTTTGATTAATTTGGCTTAGGTTTGATTTTGGCTCATTTGGATTCAAATAGGTTGAATGGGCTAAGTTGACCAATTTTACCAATTTTACCAAATTGGGTTGGGTTAGGTGTTGGTTCATGTTCAATTGGTTAATTGAAAATGATTGTAGGTTTATTTGATTTGATTTGGGTTTAATTTGGATTTTGGTCAGTTTGACCTTTTAGGTCAATTTGGGCTAGGTTGGGTCAAGTTGACCAATTGGTCAAATTGGGCTCAATTGTGATTTCGATCAAGTTCAATAAATGATTTGGAATGAACTTAAGCCATTGGTTATAATAAATTTGGGTTAAATCATGATTTTACCCATTTTGGTTTTTTAGGCCAATTTTGGTCAACTTAGGTCAAATGGCCAATTGGGCTTGGTTTGGTTCAATTGAAGGTTCGACCATGTTCAATCATTGATTATGAATGAGTTTGAATAAATGGTTTCAATTAATTAGGTATACGGTGGGTTTTCGCTAGTTTGGGTTTCATTTGGGCTAAAGGTTGACTTGGTTTGACCCAATTCAAGGTAGTTGATCACCCTAGGATGATTGCTGATCATGATATGATGTTTGGATGTTCTTGATTCAATCTAATTAGGGTTGGATCAGAACTTGGCTTTAAAGGCCTTTTAGGTTACTTTGGGTCAAGTGGGCCTAAATGGGTCAATTAGTTTGATTTTGGTTTGATTCAAGTTTACTTGAACTCATATATGAGCCTACAATTGAAATATAAATCTAACTACAATCAATTTGGGGTGTAATGGATTTTGGCTTATTTGAAGTTTTCAAGTCAAAAAGGCTAGCTTGTGCTTGACTTGGGTTGACTTATGTTTGGTTTGATAATTATAGTTTATGTTTATATTTGGGTGACTGATTGAAGTAATGATTGATTCATGAAGAAATCCATGAGTTTTGAATTGATTTGGATATCATTTGGCCAAGTTCAAGAAATTGGCTTAAAAGACTAAAATTGGAGATTTGATTTGATTTGGGTTTGGTTTTGGCTATTTGGATTCATATTTCATATATATTTGTGAATATAAATGAAGGTATAAATGATTCATGAGAAAATCACTTGAGTTTGGAGTGATTTGGAACCAAGTTTGACCAAGCTTAAGAATGCAAGTCAAAAGGGCTTAAGTAGGGAAATAATTTAGTTTGATTTATTTTTGGTCATTGGAGGGTGGGTTTCATTTATATTTACTAATATAAATGAAGGAATAATTTATTTATAAAGAAATCAATTGATTTTAGGTTAATTTTGATTGAGATTTGATTAAGTTTATGGAGGTAAGAAAGGATCTTGATTTGGTTTGATTTAGTTTGATTTGATTTGGCTAATTTGAATTTGGATTTCATTTATATTTGTGAATATAAATGAAGAAATAATTAATTTATAAGAAATCAATCAAGTTTGATTTGGTTTAAAGGAGGTTTTGGCTAAGCATATGAAGGTGGTTCATATGGCTTAGGAAGGGATTTCAAAATTTGAATTTGATTTTGGGTTTCAATCATTTGGAGTTGGATTTGATTTTGAATTTGATTGGAGATTTCATGGATATTTTAAAAAATCAACTGAATTGGGGTTGATTTGAATTTGATTGGTTAAGGCTAAGTCCATATGATGAAATCAAAATCCCTAGGAATGGTGTTTTGGATTTAAACATGGCATTTTATGGGGAAATCTTGAATTTGAATTTGATCATGGGAATGATTATAAGTCTTTGAAATTTGGTTTGGTATTAATTTGAGGTTTGGTTTGAGAAGGAAAGCATGGGTTGGGTTTAGGCTATAGGGTAGCAGTTTTCCTAAGTCTCAAAGGCATAATAGGTTCTACTAACCCTTCTAAGTCTCATGCTTGGGTTAAGTGTTCACCTAATCACTATGAGTGTCTTAAGACTTAGAAACTTTTAGTGTCTATAAGAGTCCTAGATCTATGATGATGTAGTTAAAAATCACTCCAAAAGTGAGGTCAACAAGGGGCTTGCCCTCATAGGGAACTTTGAAACCCGGTTTAATATAAACCCTACTTTATATGTAAAGTAGGAGAAAAATCTCTAGTATATTCAAAGACCCATCATTTCTTAGGAGTCCTTATTAGGTGATTAGGTCTATTAAAGGGTGATGCTTCTATCTTTCGAGATAGTACATCATACCTCAATGTCATACCCGATCACTTCAATAAGTGCACCTTCAGATTTGCATGGTGTCCCTAATATACACAACTAAAAATAAACACCATAGATTTTTCTGGCGACTCCACTGGGGATGGTTCCCCTCTCTAAGCATCAATAGTGGATTTATATTTCATATCAATTTGAGACTATCTTTCCTTCCATTAGCACTTAGCTTATTTCATTCTTAAGCAAAGCTATCAAACATCCCTTAGGTTTTAGGACCTCACTCCATGTAGGTCTTGAAGCCCCTACTGGGTCCCCCAATAAGTAGAAGATATAAATTAACAAATGAATGAAGAGAACTAAAAATTTAGAACCTCTTTACCACTAGCTTGGTGAGGCAAGGTTCACCTTATATTTAAGAAAATAACCTCTTTTGAACAATAGCACTTTTCAAAAGAAACTTTTTACAAAATTCACATGACAAAAGATTTGCACAAAACTAATAAGAGGTTTTCAAAAGCACAAAATTCATATAACCAAATTCATTTAATAACTCTCACAATTTTTACAAGTAGGTTCTTTTGAAAATTAAAATCAAATAGGTTTTAAATCCTTTTTTCAAAAAGCACAATTTATAAAATAGTTATCTCCATTCAATATACCAAAATTTGTTGAATGAAGATTCTATTTTCAAGTCATGACATAAAATTGAAATGCCACTTAATATATTCCATATATGCTAGAGTTAGAGTTTCCCTCTTTTTAAAAGCAAGAAATCACACACAAAAATTTAGACATATTTTGAACCCCCATTTGGCATACATAAATTTGTCAAATGGGAGTTCCCTTTTCTTTTACAAAATCAAAGCAAATTGAATTCTATTTAATATACCCACATTTGTTAGAATTTTTCTTTTCAAAGTCTTGAACATCAAAACACATTTGGACTCCATTTGACATATAAATTAAATGAAAGTCCCATTTTCAAAATCACAAAATAAATTGAACTCTATTTAACATACCTAAATTTGTTAAATAAATTTCCCTCTTTAAAAAAAAAATCATCATAAATACACTTGGCTCCTACTTAACATACCAAATTTGTTAAGTAAGAGCCTCATTTTCAAATCATAAATACACTTGGCTCCTACTTAACATACCAAATTTGTTAAGAAAAAGCCTCATTTTTAAATCATAAATACACTTGACTCCTACTTAACATTTTTTTTGTAAGAGCCTCATTTTCAAATCATAAATACACTCTACTTAATGTACCAAATTTGTTAAGAAAAAGCCTCATTTTTAAATCATAAATACACTTGACTCCTACTTAACATACCAATTTTTTAATGTAAGAGCCTCATTTTCAAATCATAATGCACTTGACTCCTACTTAACATGCCAAATTTGTTGAGTAGGAGTCTCATTTTCAAATCAACACATATCGTCCTACATCACATTTGTAATGTCCCATTTTTCAAATCAAATCAATATATAACACACTTAGAACAAATCATCACAAACAAGATGTTTTCACAAATTTTTTAAACATATAATGTAAAGCATTTTTTAAGTAAATTTTTAAATCAAATTTTAAATCAACATATATATATATATATATATATATATATATATATATATATATATATATATATATATATATATATATATATATATAAGTCTCTCCAAATATTTGAACCCCACTCAATATACTTAAATTTGTTGAGTATGAGTTCTAATTCAAAATCATATGGTAAAGTCTCTCCTCCAATTGTCAAAAATCTCTCAAAAACTTTAATGAACCCCACTTAACATACCTAAATTTATTAAGTGTGGGTTCAAATTCCAAATCAAGTTTAGAAGTCAATGATTGAAGAAAAATATTAAAGCAAGGGTACTCAATTAAGTTTCAACAAATACATGATTTTTTCATAGTGATGTAGTGATTATGGCTTATGGAGTTTTTTCTCCTTCTCTTGGTGTGTCGGCTTTGGATCGGCCAATCTTACCATGATTGCCATCTAATTTACTTTGTCATGGTTGAGGGAGTTCAAGTTACTTGTGAGGGACATCCCTCAACTATTAGTAGGGAGGAGGTGAGGCAGGCCACTTATCCACTTATCCACTCACGAGTTTCCCTCATTGAAGAGGAAGGCGCCATGGTTCCCACACACACCATTGTGTTTGTGTTAGTATCATTTGCTTCCGTTATCAGTTGCTCAAGCTCTGTGAGAGCTACAACCTCTTGTTTGGTCACCCCAAGGGAAGGCTATCTTGGTCAGATAGTCTCCCATACATCAGGTAGGTTCAAGCTCTCGATCTACTTTTACCCACTGCGCCAAAATAGGAAGGGTCCAAAAGAAGGATCTCACATGTAGATGAGGAGGGTTCTCCCAGAAGGCTTCTTGGTGGATCCATCACACCAGGGTCCATTTCATCAAATCCATCATCCTCCCTCAGTGGAGTCCAAATTAAATCCATCCACTCTTATCCCTCTATGTCACCTTCTTCCCAGTGGAAGGTTCATCCACCTATCCCAGTGAGCTCAGATGTGCCCTCAAAAAAATCATATCCTCTCTCGGTGGAGCTCCAAATCATAATCAAATAAAATTCTCATCAATTAAGTCAAATCAAATTCTCCCCGGTGAGATGCAAATCATTTCTCTCTCTAGAGCCTCATAAAATCAAAATCAAATCCCTATCCCTAGTGGATGATCTAAGCCTACTTAGTGGAAGGTTCATGCACTCATCCCTAGTGGACATTTTCTCTCATCATATCAAACCTCAAACTCTTATCCTCTCCATGGATAATACTGCTTAAAGGTTATACCTAATCCTTTGGTGGATTCTTCCTTCCTCTCTTATGCCCTTGGCATAAGTTGAGTTGCATTGCATTAAGATCTTGATTTCTCATCTCAAGTTTAGGGTAGATCATTTTTATTGTCATCTGGTCATCTGTATATGTATGTCATTACACCACACCTATTCTTTTGTTGACCTCACTTTTAGAGTGAGTTCTCAACTTCCTCTCTTGGACTTAGGAGTCTTCTAGACACTAAGACTTCTTTAGTCATAAGACACTTGATTATGAACACTTAACCTAAGCCTAGAGACTTAAAAGGGTTAGCCATAGGATTAGGTTATGCCTAGGAAGAAAACTTACTTACCCTATGGCCTAAACCCAATCCATGCTTTCCTTCTCAAACCAAACCTCAAATTCAAATTCAAATCCAAACCATAAATCAATTCCAAATTAAATGATTCAAACTCATGACGAAATTGAAATTCAAATTAAAAAAAAAACTTTCTAAGCCCTTTAATGTCAACTTATGGACTTAGCCTTAACCAAATTCAAATCAATCCCAATTCAATTGATTTTGTCAAATATCAATTCAATCTTTCAATCAAAATATCATAATTCAATTCAAATCAAATGATTCAATCCCATGATCTCTATCCTACTTAAGCCCTTTTTTACCTCTAAGAGCTTGGTCAAATTTGCTTCCAAATCTCTCCAAACTCAAGTGATTTTCTCATGAATCATTTATATCTTCATTTGTATTCCCAAATATAAATGAAATATAAATTCAAATGATCAAAACTTAATCCAAATTCAAACCAAAATCTAATTTATACCCTTTGAACCAATTCCTTGAACTTAGTCAAATCCTATCCAAATCAACTCAAAACCCATGGATTTCATCATGATTCAATCACTCCTTCAATTATTGTTCCAAATATAAAATAAACTATAATTATCAAACCAAATCCAAGCTAACCCAAGTCAAACCCAAGTTAGCCCTTTTGACTTAAAATTATCATATGAACCAAACTCAATATTGCTTCAAACCATTTTGAATTGTATCTCCATCTCAAACCCATTTATCAATATAACTAAACTTGAATCAAGCCATAATCAAGCCAATTAACCCATTTAGGTCTACTTGACCCAAAGTGACCTAAAATACCTTTTTGAGCCAAGTTCAAATTCAACTCAAATTGGATTGAACTAAACCCATCTAAACCTCATATCATGATCAACAATCATCCTAGGTTGATAAACAATCTTGAATTGGGTCAAACCAAATCAACTTGATCCTTTGACCAAATCAACCCTTCACCCAAATGAAACCCAAACTAGCCAAAACCCACCATATGCCAAATTGATTGAAACCATTAACTCAAACCCACTCATGATGATTAAACATAACCAAATCATCAATTGAAACCAAGTCCAATTGGCCATTTGACCCAAGTTAACCCAAATTGGCTAAAAGTTAAAATGGGTCAAATCATGATTTGATTCAAATTGATGCAACCATTCGGTTCTCCAAATCACTTATTGAACTTGGACAAAGTCATTGAGCCCATTTGATGGTCAAATTGATTTACCTAAATTGATCTAAGGGTCAAGTTGAAAATACAAATTAAATCAAAATTAAACCAAACCAAAATCACAATCATTTTAAATCAACCAATTGAACTTGACTCAACTAACCCAATTTGGTCAAATTGGTCAACTTGAATTTTTTGAATCCAAATGAGTCAAATTCAAAAGTCAAATTAATCAAAACCAATTAAAAACAAACTTCAAATAATCATTTGAACCTAATCCAAGCCTTGGTTATTTATTGGTCAACTCTGAATTTGACCTACATGGGTTAGGTTGAGTCAAACCCATTTGAATCAAGCCAAAGCTCATTGCAACCTAACCCAACCCATCCTTAACCCACTTAGGATCTCAAAAAATCAACCAAACCCAGTTAGAGACAGGTTGACCTCTTGAAATGTGATCTGTAAAAAAGAGAGCCAAGTCCACTCTCCCATCACCTTTGGCAACCATCTATCACCTCAATAGGGACCTACCTATCTTCTTAGCCCACTCTATGAAGGCTAGGGCTAATAAATCCCATCATTAGTTTTGAAAAATTCGGCCATCCCCTTGAAATGAGAGAAAAAAAGCCTCATTTCATGCTATCCTGAGTTCATTCAGCTCCCAAGAGCTTCCCCAGGCAAAGAGCATCCCTTCCCCACCTTCTTTGAGTGAATTTTGAGCTAAAAAAACACAAAATTAAAGCTTTCTAATGAGGAGGTGACAACCATTCATGAGGATGACGTTCCAAAGAGAGGCAAGGGTTCAAACTCATTTCAAAGCTTTCTCTCACACATAGGAGTTCATTTCATCTTCACCAGAAACCATCCCACGGTGAGGTAATTTCTTCAAACTTTAGTTGGTTATCTATTTGATCAAATGTGTACAATTTTAGGAATTATCCTTAGATTCCTCCTATTTTTTCATCTTACATCATCCCACACATTTTGGGATTTTTTTTGAAGATCGGCAAATCGAGCCCAAATAGCCCAAATCGTGGATTATGGCTTTCTTTACTATTTCATGCTCGGTTCCGATTTTGGGAAGAAGGTAGTATCGATCGCATTGAGGATCAGTCCAGGCATCAAAATTATTTGATTTTATCCCTTGATCATCCGTGTGATATGGACCATCGATCATGATCGAATAGTCGATCTTCCATCCGCATTAGGATGTTCCCACTTTTTTTTTGAGGGCACCACATTAACGCATTAGTAATCACATAGCATATGCATGAACCACATGACATAGCATTGATCAATCGCATACACGTGTACCATTCGATTCTGCGCGCAGTCAAACTATCTTAAGTGAGAAATTCAAGATTTTTAGATTTTAAAAATTATTTAAACTACCTAAATCTTTAAAAATTCATAAAAAAAATAAAATACCCATAAAAAGTTATAAATAAGAGCTTGTTGGATTTGTCTTGCCTAGAGGAATCTAGTGAACTAAAAATCCCTAATTTTGGCTAAGTATTGTGAGCTTAATGTAAGTTTTTAGTAAAATCAAATTTCATTAAGTACTCTAAAAATATGAATTGAGGTGAAATTTTTAAATATTAAAATTAGGCTTAAAATCTACTTACCAAGACATAAATTATGGCTGGATTGAAAGATATTGAATTTAAAAGTTCAAATGGTCTATTTTAATTAAATAAATCTATATACTTATAAAATTGGGTTAAATTAGTTGAAACTTTGGAAATTCATAACTAATCCTAGAAAAATTCAAAAAAATATATACAAAAATTATGGCTCATTTTAAAGGTATTTCAGAGGAGAATCCAAGAAAATTATTTTTAATTAATTTTCAACAATAATTTCTACTTAATTAAGGTTTAATTTAAAAATTAATTAGCCTAATTACTCTCTGATTAATTATCCATTTAATTTCAAAATTTCTAGAGATGTTTAGGGGGATAATCTCTGCCTCCCCTATTTTTCTAGAATTTATTGGATAGTTAATTAGAAATTAATTGATTAAGCCTTAATTATCTTAATTAATGATAATTAAGCAAATGAGCGATCTTAATCTTGATTAAGCTTATTTCCCTCTATTAATAGTGAAGAGGAAATGGTTTGGGTTCATTTCTTGACCATTTCATTAAGCCTCTTCATTTAATTTCAATAATTGGGATTAAGTAATTAATAAACCTTTTGATTAACTAACTTAATTAGGATGTGAGCTATTTAAGAGCTTAATTAATTGGAAGAATTAGTGATTGGGATTGAGACCTCTCTCTTGATCTCTCTCTTTAATTTAATTTTACCATCTTAATTAAAGATATTCAAAGAGTTTAATTAATAAATTAATGGCTTAATTAAAATTAAATTATTTTAAAATCAAAATCACCTTTAAATAACCTAATCAATTTTGTGTAGGCCTTTAGATGTTTAATATTCTAAAGGAATTTAATTAAATTATGGTTAGCTTATATGTGTAAGAAAACCATAAAATTAATTAAATCACTTAAGCCTAATTAACTATTAATCATGAGCCAATTGTATTAGGCCTTTCATTTCTTAGGAGTGTTTCTAATTTACTTTCCATGTGGTTGCATCTTATATTAGTTCATCATTATTTAGTTAATTAACTTAGGTGATTTAATTAATTCACTTAATCCATACCTTAACCTAAGTAAAAGACATAAATATTCTCAACCTAAATATTAACTCACACACTGGGGAATGAGATTAGGATTAGCAAACCTCTTTCATTTACTAAATAAAATCAAACTAAAAAATTAAAAATGTCATTAAAGAACTTTGGTTTTTTTTAAATAGCCTTATTTATTATGATTGTCCTTAGGAATTATTGGAATGAATGATGAGTTGATGTTATGTTTATTTATTTCCAATCATGTTAAATGTTGTTTGCCATTTGTAACCATGCATTCATTTCTTTTAAAATTAACTAAATGAAATGGTTCTTTTTATGTCAAAGTGCATGTGTTGACTTAAATTAAAAATAGGTGTGGCTATTATTACTATTAAATCAAAAACTATCTTCAAAAGCCCATAAATTATTATATATAGTGATGTTAATTACAAGTATCTATAAGTTTTATGTGTAATATAAGATATGCAATATGAAGCCCTTTTTCCTTATCTTACATGGATTTGCATAGGATTTACAAATGTATAGTTCATTTGAAAAACACAACATTTGTCTAACTCTATTCCTATGTATCTCCTTTTTAACACTTAGGAAGAATTTCATATCACATACATAAATCATAGAATCAAATCAAATATGACTTCTTGCATGACTTCCAATTCTCGTGGTTCTTTTTTGTACATTCATATGTATATAAGAAAAGTGGTATATTAGTTTGGACATCTCAGGGTTGTGAAGCTTTAAGTAGCCCTAAGTAGGTATTGTACCTTACGCCTCTAGTGTAAAACAATGGCGTCATACTCAGTTAAAACTCTTATAAATATGTATGTATGATATAACCAATGAATAAGAAGCATGAATCAAATAAATCAAATACAACTTTTGCATGGGATTTTCCTATTCTTATAATTGCTTATGCATCTATATGTATATAAGAAAGTGGTATATTAGTCTAGACATCCTGAGCTATGAGGCTTTAAGTAGCCCTAAGTAGGTCTTGTACCTTACGCCTCTGGTGTAGAACAATGGTGACGTACTCACTTAAAACTCTTATACATGTGAATTTGTACTTAGCTAATGGATAAAAAAATCCATTTTTTTATTAAAAAGACATGCATTCATAATTCAATCAAATGAAATATTTAAATTCCAAACACACTTCTTTGCATTCATCATTTAAGTATGCTAAGACATACATTGTATGTATAGGTATACTTAGGATTTAATCACATGCATGATATACATGATAGAAAAAAATGAATATATTATGTGATAGTAATCCATTATAATTAATCTTAAGATGCCTTTCTTATTAAATAAGGTCATTTAGAGTGAACCTAAACTTAGGGTTAATTGAAATATGTAATAAGCCATTCACCAAAGAGAATCAAGCTAATTAATTTGCCTTAGAGTGACTTAAGGTAGGGATGAAAGAGGTGTCCCCTCTCTCTCTTCTCTTTATAACACTTAGTTGTTATGTGTAAACCAAATGAAATAGCAGAAAACATTAATTAAAACTTAAAAATTAACTAAACAACTTAAAGTGAAACCACCCTTTAAATTGAATCTTTCTACACTTATAAAATTTTAACTCTAAAGCCTAATTAGGACATACCACACAAGCCTTAACACATACATCAGAATTAAGTCACCACTTCTAGCTTTATGTTAGGGTGGTGTATGGTTCGATGTATATTTTGTTTTGTGATATTTTATTTTAGACTGGATATTAGGGTGTATGTGCATAGTCTGGATGTTAGGCTAATATTAGCTTAATCATATTTTCTGCAGGGGGTTATGCTTAAGGGTTTATAATAAAATATAAATACTTTTACTAGGTTGCTTAACCCTTTAGCATAACCCATGTAGGATAGGTGGGCGATTACCCATGTGGTGCTAAGTCCAAATTATTCATATAACTATTTGGGTTGTTATGTGTTTAGCTAATATTTGTTTTGCAGGTGTAGCTAGATTTACTTTCGTTCTTTTAATATAATTTTGTATTAAGATTAGAATAAGTGTTATGGGGGATTAGGATGAGCATTGGTTAAAAGACCAAATCTTATGCACCATGTGATGCCTAGGAGCCTACCAAATCAAATGAAGCAAATCAAATAAAGAAGGAAGAATGAAGAATAAAAAATGAAGACCCCCATAACACTTATAATTTGTAATCTATAATTATTCTTTTATATACCAGGATGTATAATGGTATAGCTCGGCTACCCACATTTATCTTTTCAGGTTGTACGATGGTGCCTGACTGCACTGGCCTCTTATTCTTTTACGGTAGCTTTAAGAAATTATTTAATGCTTTATTTAGCTTGTGCATTAGAAATAACATGTCTTTTTATAGTTTATTTATGATTCATTATTTTTGTATGGCCTAGATGCAATTAGGCTCTTAAGATGAAAAAAATTAAATTTTCTATCCTAACTAATCACTCATAATTAAATTTTCTAAACAACTCATAACCTCACATAAAGCCTAAGTATTAAATCAAGATAATAAAAGATTTAGCAACCCCTTAGCTGGATGTTGTATGTTTAATATCATGCATATCATGTTATTTCACACTTGCTAAGAGAGGCTTCCATCTTTATAGTAAGGACTTAACCTTTGAGAGCTTATGATGAAAGAACAACTCTTTCTCTTTCGATTTGGCCCATAATCAATTTTTCCATGCATTTAGGCATATAAAATCCTATAGCTTGGGTTGAAATAAAGAGTCCAAAATCAAATAAAATTTGATAAAATTTTGCAGATTAAGTCATTATTGATGTCACTCATGCTCTAATCTCTTAGGGAGTGAGTTTAAGGCTTAGTTTCTTTTTCTAAATAATAACAACCTAACCATCTTGCAAAGTATAAGACTTGCCTATATGGATTTAAAGCATAAGGAGTTAGTCGCCACTCTGATGGTAATAAGTCCAAGATGAGTGGTTTACTCTTTTGTGAGGTAAACATACCCATTTTCACCTTAGATTTATGCTTTGGCTCGCCAAAGCTACCAAGATTTAAGATATAAGGTCACTATTTTTCTTTAGCTACTAGCATAAATCCTCACCTCCTAGGCATCCTAAAATATGTTGTTAGAGTATAAGTCCTAGCTTTCTAATGAAATGTTAACTCAAACATATAAAATATCTTCAATTTCAAAAATATAAAGCTCAATCATAGGATAGATTGGAATGTTCACCAAGCTTCCTAGTATCATGAACATTCTACTTATCTCCTTTAATCTCTCTGATCTATCCCACTTGATTTTCTAAAATATAACCAATTTGTGATATCAAATTCTTTGAGACAATAATCACCTACTTTAATTGAGAGTATTCTTAAGGGATTCACTTTTATGTAATTAATTATAGGGGCTTGCCTCTATAAGGAACTTAATGAACTTGTATTTAAATAAATCTTACTTTATTCATCCATGTAAGGTAGGAGAAAAATCTCTGGTATATTGGAAGACCTATCATGCCTTAGGAGTCCTTATTAGGTGATCAAGTCCATTATAAGGTAGTGATTTCTATCTTTTGAGATAGTAAACTATTCCTTAATGTCATACTCGATCACATCAATAAGTACACCCTTAGATCTGTATGGTGTCACCCCCATATACACACACACAAAAACCAACCAAAAATAAATACCATATGGAGCTCAGCAAAGAGTGACTATAGGCGACCTTGTTGTAGCAAAGTAAGCTCCCAATAAGTCCCTTGTTGACTATACTCTTAGGTGGCATAACCTGAGCATGAAATGCGAGCCATAGTTATCCGAACATCATGCTATTGAGATTATTCTCAAGAATATTCATGGCCCAGTCACCTTCAAGCTTAAGGGCTTTACCATCGTGACATTTGAGAAATTAATCAATAAGGTGACTAGCAAGAGGAGGCCAAACATTTGTCTTTTCCTAACCAATCATCCCAAAAGGTGTTCGAGAAGAAGGGGAGTCGTGGATAGAGGGAACCAGCCGAGTCCAAGATGAGAGACCCCGAGCTCCTCCTTTGCCACCACCTCAGCCATCATATCCGCCACCATAATGACCATTTCCACCACCTTTAGATACCTAGGTACTTCTATCCACCAGTAGCTATTACCCACCTACTCTTGCTAATATATTAAATAAACCATATTCATTCAAGAGGGAGGTAGTTAGGAAAATCTCTAAAATCTCTTAAAGAAACTTGACTTTTAATTACCAAAGCCCAAGAGGCCGGAGGAAGTGGGCAAGAGTAATGATCCTAACTATTGCCCCTAGCACCACATGATTAGTCATGTCTTAGAAGATTGTATCACTTTTAAGGACTGACTTGATTGTAGCTACAAGTCATATGCTGTAGTTATCCCCAAGGAATACTTATTAAAACAACCATCCAATTTTATTAGGGTAATTCTTGGGGATACTTGCGATCCTCTTAAGATAAAAAAAGGTTGGGTATTGCCTTACCCTAAACCTCTAAAAAAGTAGTTTCTAAAATAAAGAAACTCTGCCTGGGAAGCTCAAAGCTAACATCAAGCAAGGTTTGCAAGTTGCCAAAAATAATTTAAGAAAGTGACAACCCAAGAAGATCATAGCCACCCTACTAGCCCGAGATAGTTCAATAGCACAACCACCGTCAGAATTAATCACTCCATCCATAGTTGCAGCTATGACTTCTTCTTCTACTAGCTTCTTTTCTACCAGCATCAGTATCAAAATGGCTTTAAATCCTTTAATTCGCTTACTTTATTGGATTTCTATCATGTACCTCTACCCAAAAAAGAAATCAATGAAGAAAGATTTTACTTATCCACGATACTCTAGATTTTATTTATGTTGAAAACTCATAAAGTCAAAAAATAATAATAGCTCTAGTCATTCTGATCCCCTCTAATTTAAAAATCACACTTTCCTTTTCTCAATCAATGATTCACCTCTTGAGATTGACTTGGAGTCAATGACTCAAGGATCCCATATGAGAAGTTGTAGGTATGCACGATGAGAAGGTAAAACCCACAAGTTCATCATTCCAAGAAGTCACAAGTCAACTGCGTAGTGGAAAAGTTCTACCTCTAGGGTAGCAAGATAAGGGTAAACAAGTCATTTGTTTGGTGAGCAATAGTCCTTCCACATGATGCTTCACCTATGGATATGCTTGTGGAGGACCAAGTCGAGTTGATTACAATGTCTAACACATCTTAGAAAGGCAATGCTAAGCATATATGATGCTCTTATCTTATCCAAAGAGATGAGGGAATCTCTAATCAAGGCTCTTCTTCATCCAGAGATATGCTTAGCTCAGCTGACCACTATTGAAGAGGAGGCACACATCTCAAAGGATATCTTATAAGTTACATTCAGTGATGAAGACTTGCTCTATGGATGATGAAGCAACCGCCTCTTTACATAATAGGATGTTGGCGATACAGATTATCAAGAGTTACGGTTGACCGTGCATCATCGTCAACATTATGAGTCTAAGAACCATTTCCTACTTGAGAATCAACATCTCTAAACTCCAAAAAGAGAGGATAATGTTAAGAGGATTCAATTAACAAGGCGAGAGGTCCTTAGGCTCCATAGTGTTGTCATTAGAGATAGATGATTGGAAGACTGAAGTTAAGTTTCATATCATATACTTGAAGACATATTTTAATGCTTTGCTTGGGAGACCATGGATACATGAAAGTAACATAGTTCCATCCTCTCTACATCAGTGTATGAAGTTCATGAGAGGTGGGATTAAGTATTGCATCAAAGAAGATCTCAAGGCATTCACAGTTCATGAGGTTGGGATATATGAGGATGTAGCTTATTTTCTCTCTCAAAATCAACAAATCCATTCTCATGAGCTTACTCAAGATCCCTATGAGGGACAAAAAGAAAGAAAAAAAAGAAATGGAAAATGAAATGAAAAAGGAGAAAAAAAGAAAATAAAAGAGAATGAGACATGGACTCACGAAAAGATATAGAGCATGGCATTAGATTCCACCCACAGTTCGTTACTCCATTCGAGCATATGGGTAGATGACCTCCACCAGTAGGAAGAGGACTGCAGGCGGCCCAGGTGGAAAGCCTCTTTGTTGCCATTTGAGGTATGTCCAGCCACCAGTACTGCTATCCACATAGACTTAGAATCTAGTTCAGGATGAGTCTTATGAGCAAGCACCTAGCTCTCTCAATAGCAGATCCCTTTAAAGGTAACACTTGAGCAAGATACTTATGAAGATCGAAGCTCTAAAGCAAATCATGTATCCAAGTGCATATGAAATGAGGCATCGCTTGGAAACTTTAGCTCTAACACCACTTTCTTCACAAAACATTGAGGGTTTGGTAAGGAAGCCCCTAAGTCATCCATGGGAAGAACTAGAGATTCTTTTGGGAGCATCATTCTCAATTCAGGAAGTTGATGTAGAGTTTGAGGATGATTCATATAAAGATTTAATACAATTATCTTTTGATTGGTACTCACCTTGTGTTCTTAATCTAGCAAAGAAGGGATTAATCCTGCATACTTGGTCTAAACATAGGTTACACTACTTTGAAAGGTTATGGACAAACCAAAGTAGATTCTCAATCAACTGGACTAGGATTGATAAGGTATCCAATGATGATGATTATTATCTAGTCATCACCAATCGTTTCAAATCTGATAGGTTCTTTTCAAATCATGATAACTCTTATGAGAAGGTGTGTTTAGAAACTTCAAATGATTTAGATGACTTTGAAGTCAAGGATGCACTTTCAGAGTTTGAAGATGAGATCAGATCAACCATCGACGAGCTCAAAGAAATCAACTTAGAATTGAAGACAATCCATGTCGATATATCACTTTTTTTTGAATGATACAAACCAATGACTTAGTTAGCTATTGATTAAGTTTAAGAACCGCTTCACATTGAGTTATGAAGAGATACCTTTAATTTAATGTAGCATTCCATAAACAAGTAATAGAGCCTAGCATTAACCCTATCAAGCACCTAGCATGTGATTAGACATTGAATAGGTCATTCCTGAAATTAATAAAATAATCAATGTTGGCTTCATCAGGGAAGAAAAATATCCTACCTGGTTGGCCAGTGTCATCCCAGTTAAGAAAAAGAATGATCAAATTTGCATATGTGTTAATTTTAGGGATCTGAAAAAGGCATGTCCAAAAGATGAATTTTCACTACCAATACTAGAATTGATGGAGGATATTGCCTCATCTGATACAGTCTTCTCTTTCATGGATGGCTCATTTGGTTATAACCAAATAAAGAAGGCCCCGAGGATGAAAGGAACATCACTTTTGAACCCCAATCGAATCTTTTGCAATAGGGTCATGCCTTTGACCTTAAAATGAATCATCTTGATGAACTCATTCATCATCAAGTCAAATGTTACATCGATGATCTTGTAGTCAAGAGTAGAGGAAAAGACCATCTCTTTGACTTGAGAGTAGTTTTCAAATGGTTAAGATAATTTAACCTCAAAATGAATCCCTGTGTGCATTCAAGTAGCTTGTGGAAATTCCTTAAGTTTATTGTACACCATGGAATAAAATCGATCAAGAAGATACAAGTGATATTAAAAATATCACCCCTAAAAGTCTAACTCAATTGAGATCATTTCGGGTGGTTGTCATTTCTAAGATGCTTCATTCCAACCTATCGAAAGATGCTCCATTTTCAACACTTGTCAAAAGGATGCTAAGTTCAAGTGGGATGATAATTGTCAACATGCTTCAAAGACATCAAGCACTACTTGATGGCTACCGCAACCCTATCTGAAAAGCCATTGATATATACCATTAGATGACTCCCTTGGTGCACTTTGTTGGTCCATCCATTGATGAAGGGAAAGAAATGCACTCTACTATCTCGTCATCTAATCAAAGTAAATTATCCACCCATTGAAAAGCACTCCCTAGCTTAAATCTTTGCATTTCCAAAGCTATGTCATTACATACTTTCTCATAAGGTGAACCTGATATGTAGGATCAAATCACTGTAATATTTCATGACACAACCAATGCTATCCAGACGGTTGGCACGATGGTCCATGATTTTATCATAATTTTATATTACTTTTGTACCCCTCTGTAGAGTGAAAGGACAAGCACTAACGGATTTCCTAGCAACACAACCACTTCCTGCAGACTCCCCGATTAGTGATGACCTCCTCGATGAAAAATCATGAACTTAGGGGACAAGCATTTGCCACTAAGAGATGTATTTTGATGTAGCTTCCTCTCAAAAAGGAGAAGAATCATGATTAACTCTTCTAGGGAAGGCAGAGGTAGGAATTATTCTCCTAACTTTGGACCATGATGTGATGAGATTCTCATATCATCTATCCAATCCATGCACCAACAATGAAGTTGAATATGAGGCTCTGATTTTTGGTTTGGAGTTAGCCATTACGCTATGCATCTAGGATATCAATATGTTTGAGGATTCTTAGTTAGTTATCAACCAAATCGCTGGGTACTATAAGGTTCTAAAGCCTAAGCTCCATCACTACTACAAGTACACTATGGAGTTATTGGCCCAAATCCCAATGGTTACTATTTACAAGATTCCTGAGAGAATTCCATAGTAGATGCTTTAACAAGCCCAAAGAGTTGGCATGGTCGGGAAGATGAGTTCATACCAATAAGGGTCCAAAATAGATAAGTTTTATCCCTTTTGAACTCATTGAGAGACTCTCTTGAAGGGGAGGTTGTCATTGCCAAAACATAATGAGGAGGAAACCATTCATGGATTATATAAATATAGGCAAACTACCTCAAGAGAAGTCACTAGAATATCGTGAAGCAGAGCCCTTTCTATGCTCTTATAGATGGCACCTTATATCGGTGGTCTTCGATCATATGTGGTTACATTATTTGGACAAACTTGAAGCCCATAAGATCGCGATCAGATGTACACTCAAGTTTATGCAGAGCACATTAATTCGGTCCAAAGATGAAAGCCAAGATCAAGAGACTAGGATACCACTGGCCTTTGATGATCACAGACTGCATGGACTTAGCTAGGAGATTCTACCAATGTCAAGTGCATGGTGTGGTCTTACACACCACCCACCCAACCTCCTACCTCATGGTCATTTAAGTGTTTGGGGTCTCGACATAGTGGGTTTGATTGATCCTCCTTCTTCCAAGAGTCATCGGTTTATTCAGCTACCACCGACTACTTTTCCAAGTGGGCGGAGGCAATCCCACTCAGAGAGGTCATAACTCAGCATGTTCTCTAATTTTTTAGGAACCATCTATATAGGTTCAAGATGTCTCACAATTATATCTAATAATGATCATTCAAGAGCACCAAAATTTATAGTTTTGCCCAGACACAACATAGATTGGAGATACTATACCATCTACTACCCAAGGGCAAATGGTTTAGCATAAGCCTTCAACAAAACTCTCATCAAAATATTAAAAAAGACACTCATCGATAATAAGTGACAGTAGCATGAGTAGTTAGTTGAAGCCTTGTGGGCTTACCACACCACATACAGAACTCTAACTCAGTCTATCCCTTTCACCTTAGTCTCTGGGTTTGAAATATTCTACCATTGAAAGTCTGACTCCCATCACTAAGGATAGCTATGGGTAGTAAGATCACAAAGAGCAGAACACCAAATTACGGTTAGAAGAGCTCAAAGGTTTGGAGCAGAGATGCCTATGGGCATGCCAGAACCTTGAGTTATACAAAGCCAAAATGATTTAGCTCATAACAAGTTGGTCTATCCTAGAGCTTTTCAAGTAAGAGAGCTTGTTTTAGTTCTAAGGAGACCAATTATTGCCCATGGCAAGATGAGAGGTAAGTTTGAACCCACTTGGGAAGGCCCTTTTGTCATAAAGAAGGCTTACCAAAGAGGATCTTATTAGCTAATAAATTGTAAGGGAGAGCGCCCAATGCTTCCAATCAATGGGCTCAACCTAAAGAAATATTATCCATAAATCTTGTTTAAAAAATAATTATTAATGAAAATTTTCATCTCAAATCCCATCTCTTCATATTTTGAAAATATATTTACTTGAAATCCACCATGATGTGTTTAGGTCGGTAGGAACCCAAGCTTGTCCTATCCTTGGTCAACACAAATTACACACAACCACATATAAAATAAACTCATATCTTTTATCTCAGGCTACTTTGATATGGGATAAAGCCCCATTTGGTACTCTATCATTAACTACTCTAGGTCGAGCTAACATGCTACCCTGCTAGTGTGTCACCCCAGTGGTTCCTAGTTTATAGGATGAAATTCCACAAGTTTTCTTCTTAACTTGACCATTGCAAACTGATGAGTGCCTTATTAGTTTGGTAGGTCTTGCTGCGTGGTTGGCAAGCTACCTCATGTTGACTTAGTTTAATAGGATTTAAGTCTACACACTTTTTTAACTAACCATCATACACTGACTTGGTCGAGTATATTTGAGGTTTAGGATAAGTCCCTAGTGGCTCCTTTCCTCCTGACTATTTCAAGTCTGGGTCCAATCCTTACACAACACCAAGTAGTCGCCTCTAGGTCGATAGCATATGTCCCCCGATGACGATTATATTGATGATCATTTTCTAAGTTGTAAGTTTACAAGCCATCTTCTTAGATTGATCATTGCACACCAACGGGCACCTTAGGTTGGTTCGCCATGCTTAACAATGACCCACCGGTTGGATACACCACTCATAGTAGAAGTAAGTCTACAAGCTTTCTCCTGGAGTTGGTCATCGTACACCTATAGGCTTTCTTTTATAGGGTTAAGGATAAAGCCCCTAGCAGCACCTCCCCTATGAGTACTCTATTTTGATAACATCCTTAGTGACCCCATCTAGACACCCCAAGCTACTCTGGGACAGCCCCCCTTTCCTAGTAGCCACTCTTATGGTTGGAGAATCTGTCTTGCGAATATGAAGATTTTCCCTTAGTCCAGTAAGTCTGAGATAGGACTAGGCTGATATAAGCTTTTTCTCAATGTGGTCCCTTGCACCCAAATAGGGTCCATGCAAACATATAAATAAATATGTGTTTTTGCCTGTGGATTAGGAGGACACCCCGAGTGGTACCTTATCCCAAGCAAGCATCTTATCTTTAGAGCAGTGTTAGCAAAACTCACTATAGGAATTTCCTGAATACTCTTGAGTTGAGATAAGTCCCCAGTGACTTTCACTTAGCAGTCGCCCTTAGGTCAAGTTCAACTTGTTGTGCCACCAACAGGTTACCCCGAAAGTTTTCCTTGCTTTGAAAGATGTAAATCTAGTACGCATTCTCTCCAGCATGACCGTTGCACATCGATGGATAGTCCTAGGTCTGGTTAGTTGTTGTGCTACCAATCGATCACCCCGGTGATTTCTCCCCACTTTGGAAGATGTAAGTCTACACACTTTCTTCCTAGCACAGCCATTGCACATAAAGGGTCTCCTTAGGTTGGTTAGCTCTATCCCACGGCTGGTAGACTATCTCATTGGATTTGTAAATCTAAAATAGGACAAGGCTGATATAGCCCCTTCTTAGTGAATCCATCGCACACTAATAGGGTACATTAAATTAAAATGATATTTCTGACTAATTTTGAGTTGAGGTAAATCCCTATCAGCACTCTCTCAGTAGTCACCCTTAGGTTGGTTAGTCCTACTTTCTAGTTGATAGACTTTTCCTTTGGATTTATAAATCTGAGATAGGCCAAGGCTGATATAGCTCATATTTCGTTAATCCATTATACACTGACAGGGTCCATTAAATTAAAATGATATTTCTGACTATTTTCTAGTTGAGGTAAGTCCCTAGCGGCACTCTCTTAGTAGACTCCCTTAGGTTGGTTAGTCCTACCTTATGGTCGGTAATCTTTCCCTTTGGATTTATAAATTTGAGATAGGTCAAGGCTGATATAGTCTCTTCTCAGTAGATCCATCTCACACCAACAGGGTTCATATATCAAATCCACTCTTATCCCTAGAGGATACTTCCCAAGCAAAAAAGAAATTCATAAATTAAATCCACTCTTATTCCTCAACGGATCAGCTCACATCTCCAGTAGATATACTCTCGACTGCACCTTAAACCAAATCATATCCTCTCCCCAGTGGAGCCCCATAATCACAAATCAAATCAATTCAAACCAAATTATTATCTCCAGTGGATACTTCCCCAAATGAATCTTTGAAACCAACTAAAATTCTTATCCCTAGTGGATAATCCAAACCTGCTTCCCTAGTGGAAGGTTCATTGACCCTTCCCCGGTGGATTAAAAATCCTAATCCCCAGTGGATCTTCTCTCCCCAAATCATATTTGTAATCAAACTCAAGCCCTTATCCCAAGTAGATAATCCGAACCTACTTCCCTAGTGGAAGGTTCGTATATTCAATCCCTTAGCGATTCCTCCTCCTCTCTATGCCCTTGGCATAAGTTAAGTTGCATGCACTAAGATCATGATTTTTCTACATCTCAGTTTAGGGATAGATCATTTTCATTAGCTTGTGATCCTTTGACGTTGTTAATCATCTCGCACGTACGCATGTGTGCTTGTTAGTTACACCACACCTATTGGGGGTCCTTTCGTTGACCTCACTTTTGGAGTGAGTTCTCAACTTCCTTATCATAGATCTAGGACTCTTATAAACACTAAGAGCTCCTTAGCCTTAAGACACTTCTAGTGATTAGGTGAACACTTAACCTAAGCCTAGAGACTTAGAAGGGTTGGCCATAGGGATATGTCATGCTTAGGGACTTAGGGAGACTTGCATACCCTATAACCTAAACTCAATCCATGCTTTCCTTCTCAAACCTAACCCAAATCAATTTTCAAACTCTTAATCAATCCCATGATCAAATCTAAGCTCAAAATTCTCCTTAAACCTTATGATTGAATTCCATGGCCTTGACCTTAGCCAAGTCCAATTCAATTCCAATTGAATTGATTTTCTCAAAGATCAATTCAATCCCTCAATCATTTATCAAATCCAAATCCAAAATCAATTCCAAATGATTGAAACCCAAAATCAAATACAAGTTCCAAAATTCTTTCTGAAGCCATATGACCCACTCTCATAAGCTTAGCCAAATCTCCACCTAAGTTATCCCAAACTTGATTGATTTCTTTATAAATCAATCCTTCATTAATATTCACAAATATAAATGAAATTCACACTAAAATGATCAAAACCAAATCAAACCTAACCAAGACCATTCTTAAGCCACATAGACCTACCTCCATAAGCTTAACCAAATATTGACCCAAACTAACCCAAAATCAATTGATTTCATTATAAATCAATCACGCCTTTAATTATATTCATAAATATAAATGAAACTCACCTTCCAATGACCAAAAATAAATCAAACTAAATTAATTTCTAAGCCCTTTTGACCTATCCATGAGTTTGGTCAAATTTGTTTCCAAATCACTCCAAACTCGAGTGATTTTCTCATGAATCATTTATATCATCATTTATATTCCCAAATATAAAAAAAATAAAAATTTAAATAATTAAAACCAAATCCAAAATCAAACCAAAATCCTATTTATTCCTTTTAAGCCAATTTCTTGGACTTAACCAAAATCCACCTAAACCAAGCCAAAATCATTGAATTTTTCTTGAATCAATCATTCCTTCAATCATCTGTCTAAATATAAATGACGCCTATAATTATCTAGCCAAATTGAAATCAACCCAAGTCAAGCCCAAGTTACCCCTTTTAACTTGAAAATTTCAGCCAAAGTCCATTAGACTCTAAATTGATTATAGTTGAATTTATATTTCAATCATAGGCTCATATATAAGTTTAACTAAACTTGAATCAAGCCAAAACTAAGTCAATTAACCCATTTAGGTCCACTTGACCAAAAGTGGCCTAAAGGGCCTTTTTGAGCCAAGTTCTAATCTAACCCAAATTGGATTGAACCAAGCCCATCTAAGCCTCATATCATGATCAACAATCACCCTAGGATGATCAATCACCTTGAATTAGGTCAAACCAATTTAACTTGGTCATTTGACCAAGTCAACCTTTAGCCCAAATAAAACTCAAACTAGCCAAAATTCATCACACCAAATTGATTGAAACCATTGATTCACACCAACTCATAATCACTATTTGAACATGACTTGACCATCAATTGAGCCAAACCAAACCCAATTGGCCATTTGACCCAAGTTGACCCAAATTGGCCTAAAAGGCCAAAATGGGTCAAATCATAATCTAACCCAAATTGATTGCAACCAATGGCTCAAGTTCATTCAAAATTGATTATTGAACTTGAACAAAGGTATAATTGAGCCCAACTTGACCCAACCAACCCCAATTAACCTAAATGATCAAATTATCCAAAATCCAAATTAAATCCAAATTGACTCAAACTAAAGCCTACAATCATTTCAATTAACCAATTGAACATGAACCAACACCTAACCCAACCCAATTTGGTCGATTTGGTCAAATTGGTCAACTTAACTCATTTGACCCATTTGATTTCAAATGAACCAAAATCAAACCTATGCCAAATTAATTAAAACAACTTGAACCAAAACTCTTCAAATCATCATTTAAACCTAACCCAAGAATTGGTTTTTCCTAATGTGATCAATTGGTCAACCTAACCTAACATGACCCAAATTGATCCCATATAACCCAATTGAGCCAAAACCCATAAAACTAACCCTTGGGACTTTGGAGGCTTACCTAACCTAACCCAAACTCATCCTAGGTCAGCCCAAAATCAGCCTAAACCCATTTGGAGCCAAGTCCAATGCAAATCCTCAATGGATCCTCTCCCATATTAGATTCATTCCTCTAATGTAAAGTCCACTCTCCTCTCATCCTAGCCATCAAACTTCTCAAATGGAGCATCTAAACCTCCTAGCCACCCAAGTGTGCTAAGACTTACCTTAGACCAAAGGGAGGTAAGTTAACTCACCTCCCATGCAAACTGAGAAACCAAAGGATCCAAGCAAAGAGATGAGCCAAGATCAAACCTGAAACCTCCCAAGCATTCCTAACCAAACCACATGGACATGATGGAGACCACTCAGACTCACGGATGTTAAAATGGAAGGAATCCCATATCCACCTTAGCAAACCGAGGGGTATACCCCCTCAATTCACATGAAATCAATTCATTGAATCATCGAACCAAAGGAAAATTTGAGCCTCCTTGCAATTCCCAGTGATTCAAAGCTTTCCTCCTTCAAGCATTTCACCTTCTTGTGCAAAATTGAAATAGGGGAGCCCAATCCCAATTCCAACTTCTCAACCAAACATTAATTCTTCTTACGCACACCTTCCATATACCTTGTTGAGGCTACCCAAAGCTTCAAGTTCTAGACCCATGGAGATAGGAGTTTGATCACCACAAAGCTCCAAATTGATGGAAGTTGATCCATCGAGCAAACTAAGGGGAATTGGCATGTGCAACTCAAGGCCTAGTCTCTACTAGCGAAGCTACCTGTCGATCCCACCACCTATCTTTAGCTGAGGTAATTTCTTAAAAATCATAGAAATAGAAAATTTTCATCATCTTTTGTGAAGAGAATTTGCATGTGAGCTCATCCTAGTTGGATCCTTGTGGATCCCTCACGAAGGTGTGGTTGATTTTGAGATCGAGCTCGTGAGAGCTGATTGAAATCCATGCCCTCGTCATTCATCGCCATAGGAAGAGATCAAGCCATCCGCTCTACGATTAGAATAAAATGACTCGATCAAATCACTTTAGATCTCCTCTATTTTCTCCCTTTACATCACAAGATTGATCTGAGCCATCCGATCTGAGATCAGATGGCAGTGATCAATACCGCATCCGCTACTAGCTGACTCATCATGCGGATGTGAATACTTTAATAACCAATCATGCGATGCCATGTGAAAAGCGCGCCGCATCAGCACGCACATAGCGTCGATGGGATTAAGGCTTTAATTAGGTTAATTAAGGTTTTCTAAGGCTAAAACTTCTATAATTTATAAGTAATTGTAGAAAAATCTAAAAAATATAAACAATGGCTCATTTTAAAGGTATTTTAGAGGGGAATCCATTAAAATTATCTTTAATTATGTTTGAAAATAATTATGGGTTAATTAAAATTTTAATTAGCTTAATTAATCCCTAATTTAATAACTAATAAATTTCAAACTTTCCAAGAATGTTTAGGGGGATGACCTCTGCCTCCTTTATTTTTCTTGAAATTTATTGGTTGATTAATTAGGAAAATTAATTATTTAAGCCCTAATTACCTTTTTAACTTAATTATCTGATAATTAAGCATATAAATAGTAATTAATCAATAAATTGGACCCTTTAATCACTTAAATGTGGGGAGACTTAGGAAATTGGATTGGAACCTCCCTCTAATCTTTCCCTTAAGTTTCCTTTTCTTTTTCAACCAAAAGGCTAATTAATGATTAATTAACCAATTAATGGCTTAATTAGTTAAATTGAAACTCAAATCATACCAAATCATGTTTGATTAAGTAAGAGACTTATGAAATTAGGTTGGGACCTCTTTCCCAACTTTTCCCAAGCCCATTTCATTTCAAAGGATAATCATTAAATTTGGTAATTAAGTAAAGAGAAATGGATTAATGTATTAATGACTTGATTAACCAATTAAAAGGGCAATGATTCTAATTTCTTAATTGATCCATGGGTAGAGCTTTAGGTGTTCAATAACCTAAAGAGGATTAATGAAATTATGGTTAGCTCACATGTGTGAGAAAATCATGAAAGTAATTAAGTAAGTTCCTTAAGCTTAATTAATTAATGATTGTGAGCTAATTGCATTAGGCCCTTTTCATTTCATAGGAACATTGCTATTTACTTTTCAATTCATTTGTGTATTACATTGGCTCCTAATCATTTGATTAATTATCTTAAGGTAACATAGGTAAAGGCTTAATTAATTGATTTAATTCATACATTAACCTAATTAGTCTATAAAATCAAGTTAATTACTTCTCATTAAATAAAATTAATTCACACATGGGAAATGGGATTAGGATTAGCAAACCTTCTTCTCACCATCTCGTAAATCAAATCGAACATGAAATTGAAAATGACATTAAGAAATTTTTGTTTATTTTAAATGAGCTTATTTAGTATGCTTGTCCTTAAGAGTTAATTGGATTGAATGAAATCATGTGCTTATGTCCCTTTATTTCTTTCCAATCATATTAAATATTGTATGTCACCTGATTCAGGCATTCATTTCTTGCAAAATCAATTAAATTAAATGGTTTCTTTTATGTCAAGCTTGCATGTGTTGATTTAAATTAATATATGTGTACTATTATCATTATTAAATATAAATCTTTTTTTTTCAACTATAAATAAATGATTATATATATGCTATGAATGCTAGTTATAAATACATAGGAGATGTATGTGATTATAGCTTAAGTGTATGAAGTGATTTATGTAAGTAAGAATGTTAATGGGTATATAGCTTGGACATCCTGAGAATACGAGGCTTTAGTTAGCCCCAAGGAGGTCATTTGATTACCTCACTTTCTTTTAATAACCACATGTACTCCATTTGATTTCATTCTTATATACTTCAATACTAGAATTTAAATAAGACTTTGTTCAATATGCATAAATATTTCAAAAGTAGAACTTTAGCATGATTCATCCATTCTTATAGTTGTTTGTACATTCATGTGTATCTAAGAATAGTGGGTATATTTAGTTTGGACATTCCGATGCACGACTTTAAGTAGCCCAAGGAGGTCTTTATTCCTCCTGGTTAATAATGGTGAATTACTTGGTTATAACTTTCATACACTTGTGTGTGCATTGATTTAATGAATGAAAGCCTTCCCCTTTTGAATTTATTCCATATACATAAATATTTCAAAATAATGCAACTTTAGCATGACTTTCCACTCTTGTAGTTATTTGTACATCCATATGTATTTAAGAATAGCGGGTATATCTAGTCTGGGCATTCCAGGGATGCACGACTTTAAGTAGCCCCAAGGATATTTTTACCTCACTCTCCTAGCTCAGAGTGGCAAAGTACTTGCTTAAAACTTTTATACATTTGAATGTGTATTTAGCTAATGAGTGAAAATTCCATTTTCTATAAAATTCATTTATGCATCATTCATTTAAGTGTGCTAAAAATATATTGCATGTATAGGTATGCTTAGGATTTGATCATGTGCATGTTACATATGATGGAAAGAAATAAATGAATGTGTCATGTGAAAATAATTAATTCCAATTAATCTTAAGATGCCTTTCTTATTGAATGAGAGTATTTAAAGTAAACCTAAACTTAGGATTAATTTAAAACATATAATAAGCCATTCACTAAAGAGAACTAAGTCTAATTAATTTGCTTTAGAAGTGACTTAAGGTAGGGATAAAAGAGAGTAATCCTCTCTTTTCTTCTCTTTATAACACTTAGTTGTTAGGTGTAAGTCAAATGAAATAAAAGAAAACACTAAGTAAAATTTCTAAATCAATTAAATCACTAAAAATAAAATTAACTTCTTATGACAAACATCCTTTCATACTTTGAAAATCATAACAAAGCATAGTTAAGTATACCACAAAGCCTTAATAACACACACTTTAGAAGTAAGTCACTTCTAACTTTATTTATGTACATGGAGTGATGCATGTTTGGTTTTATGATGTATTGTTGGAGTTTTATACAATAGATTGTGCTTAAGAGGTGCTTAAAATAAATATAAATGCTATATTTTATAGGTTCTTTAACCCCTAAGTATAATCTAAATTAGGACAGGTGGGCTTAGTTACCCATATGCAGGATGCTAAGTCTAAATTATTTATATAATTGCTTAGGTTGTATAGTGTATTTAGCTAATACTTACTTTGCAGGTATAGTTCGATTTATTTTTCCTATTTTTAATGTAATTTATATTAGAAATTAAGATTAGTGTTATGGGAGATTAGGATGAGCAGTGGCTAGAAGGCTTTATTAGAGGCCCTGTGATGCCTTTGAAACAAGCACATCCAAATGATAAAATGAAGGAGATAAGAAGAATGAAGATAAGAAGATCGCCATAGCATTTTTTCATTTATAAATTATAATTATTCTTTCATATATCGGGTTGTATAAGAGTAGAGCTTGGCTATAATTTTCTCTTTTCGGGGTTATACGGTGGCACCCGACTACACTGGCCTTTTATTCTTTTATGTTAGATTTATAAAATACTTGATGTTATGTTTAAATTGGATAATAGAAATAGCATGTCTTTTCAGTTCCTTTATGAATGGTAATTTGATGTGTGTTGATGATCGATTAGGAACTGGAAAAATTAATATTATTATCCCAACTAAAACTCATAAGTAAATTTCCTAAAAAACTCATAACCTCATATAAATCCTAGGCATTAAAATAAGATAACTAAAAGATTTAGCAACTCCTTAGCTAAATATTGTATGTTTAATATCATGCATTCATATTGCTTTGCTCTTGCAAAGAGAGGGTTTCAGTCCTTGCACGATAGGGGAAGGCTTGACCTTTGAGGGTCTCCTCTATAGTGAAAAATACCTCTTTCTCTCTGATTTAGCCCATAACTTATTTTAACATGTAATTAGACATACAAAATCCTATGGCCTTTGTCAAAATGAAGGGTCCAAAATCAAATAAATTTTGAAAAGATTTGCATTAGACTAAGTCATTACTTATACAACTCATGCTCTAGTCTCTTAGAGATTGGGTTTAAGGACTTTAGTCTCTTTCTAAATAATAACAACCCAACTCTTGCAAAATCATATGACTTGCCTACATGGTTTTAAAGCATAGGAGGAGTTAGTGTTGTCACTGGTGTTATAAGTTAAGGGTGGATTTACCCTTCTCTTGTGGAGGTAAAACTTATGCCCATTTTCTTAGACTTAGCCTTGCTTTAGCTCTTACTAAAGCTCCCAAGATTCAGGATTTGAGGTGGTATTTCCTTGGCTATAAGCATAAATCCTCACCTCTTAGGCTTTTCACAATCTTATGTGGGATTATAAGTCCCGAATAAAATTTCAACTCAAATAATAAATATCCTCAATTCCAAACATATAAAATCCAAGCATATAATAGATTAGAATGCTCACTAGGTTTCCTAGTATCATGAGCATTCACTACTCATCTCCTTTGGTTTTGATAATAAGTCTCTCCTTTTGATTTTTTTGATTTTTTCATAGCCAATTTATTGATAGTCTTACCCTTGAAATCTTTAGACAACAATTACTTTAATCGAGAGTATTCCTAAGGAACTCACTTTCTTAGGATGTAATTAACTATAGGGGCTTGCCCCCATAGGGAACTTTAGAACTCAGTTTAATATAAACCTACTTTATTCATCAATATAAAGTAGGAGAAAAAATCTCTAGTATATCTAAAGACCCACCATGCCATAGGAGTCCTTATTAGGTGATTAGTCCATTGAAGGGTGATGCCTCTATCTTTTGAGATAGTACACTATACCTCAATGTCATACTCGATCACTTCAATAAGTACACTCTCAGATCTGTATAGTGTCCCCCCATATAAATATCAAAAATAAACGCCACACCTTTTAGTTTTTTTTATTATACTTAGTTTGGGGACTTTTCTCTTTAGGCTATCTTGCAGCTCATTGAGCATTAGATTTTGAGAGTTGTCCCCTTTAAGGACTTTGTATCCTTTTTCTTTAGTGCAATAAAATTTTCTTTTTTGTTTTAAAAAAACAAAACCTCAACTCCTCTTTCGATCATAGAAGGTAATGTTTCACCTTTTTACCCTTTTTTCACATATCTTTATTATTTATTTTCTTTTGGTTTAAAAAAAAAACAAAACCTCAACCTTTTTAGCCTTTTTAGCCTTGTTGGTAACAACCATCATTAGGTTCATTTTTGAGAGAATCGTGTGTTTTGTTATGTTAATATTTTTTTTCTTTTGTATCGATAACGTCATGTTGATTAGAAACCTTTCCCGGTAATTATTTTATCTTACACCCCTAAGGACTTGTTCTTGCCTTGGAGAAACTGTCTTATAGAGCTTTTTATAAAATAAAATAAAAATTAGAATAGCTCATGTTGGCATTCTAATTAATTAATTACTTAATAATATAAGTGATTAAACGAGGCATGGAATTATAGTTAGATTTCAATGTATTGTTAGATGAGTTCGATGGATTTAGATATTTTGAATTTATTATTAAAAAATATGATTTTTGAAGTTTGAATTGAATTGTTAAAATAAAAGAATGATTATGGGATGGTTTGAGAATATTATGGGAATGAGAGGTTGTTTTGGCTAACTTTATTATTTTTTATTTATGTTATATATATAATATTAAATATAAATATATTTGACATTTTAAAAATATGTTAATTTTATTTTTATGTGATGATAATGATGATCTTGATTGGGCATATTGTAGATGGAAAAAAATGATAATAATGATTCATCAATAGTGATGGTGATTGTCAACACTAATGAAAATGATAGTGATGTTTGAAGATGATATTTTTTTTTAAAAAAATTAATTAAAATATTTTATTTCATTTTTTTAATTGATAACTTGATTTATTTCTTAAAATAATAAAAAACAAATAAAAATACATTAAATAAATGTTTTTAAATGATCTCAAATAGACTTTTAGGCACAATTTGGGGTGATTTTTCACTATTTAATTATTAGATGATACCTATTGATCTCTCTCCTTTTTAATAATAAAATTTATTAGAATGTAACAATTACAATAAATTTATTTTTATTTTTTTAAAATGAAATAATTTTATGATTTTTACAATAAGTTTAAAAAATTATTTTCTCATAACAAGTTACATTTATTTATTTTTTATAAATAGTTATAGTTATCTTAACTAGGATCTTTCCAACAAAAGATAAATAAAATTTATAAAATTATAGTTAAATTAGTGATGTTGTGTAATTTATAATATTGCCTTGTAAGAAAAATATTAATATTTAAGTTGAATGTGATAAAAATAAGAATGATAAGCATTAGAGTAAATAAAAAATAAATTATGTAATAATTATATTTAAAAATGAACTTATATTTTTTTAAAAATAATTTATGGTGAAATTAAATTATTTGAATGCATATATAAAAAAATGAAGTCATAACATGCTAAAATTTATATAAAAAGATAACCAGTTGCAAACTTGTCTATTAATAGAGTTAATCGCTGGCATCAATCTACTGATCTCAAAATTCTTCCAAATCGAAATCAGAGGAGTGGAGGTCCAACTCCAACAACCATGGTTTGGACTTCTCTCTCATCAATCAATTTTTCGGAGTTTCTCTAACAATGTTGAGCCTTTACTACCTCCTTGCTAGGTTTCGCCTCCCATCCATCAATTTTGCCTCGCGGTCTCCTCCTCCATGAGAAGATCCAATGTGGTTCTCAGCAATTCTGGTGGTCTAGCATAGCAAGGATGAAGGGGTTCATGAGTGTTCCATTTGTCTTTCATCCATTGAAGAAGGAGAGAAAGTTCGCATCTTGCCTGATTATGGCCATGGCTTCCACGCATGGTGTATCAATCGACAACGGAAGTGACAGATTTGTTTGCCCGTTTTCGATTGCGGTGAAATCTCCGGGGAAGTCTTGAACACCAAGCGAGGCATTGGAGTCATTGACTAAGTGAGATATTTTAAGTGATGAAGTTTATGCAGGTGAAATTAAGTGATGAAGTTTTTTTAATAATTAGTAGCATAAGTGAGTATTTTACTAAAATAAAATATC